>CM056377.1:17968326-18385826 GCA_029718625.1 Synaphobranchus kaupii | reverse complement strand
GGACCCCTCTCTTTTCAATTTTTATGAATGAACTCCCATTACTATACAAGACCTCAAATATCCATTTATATGCAGATGATACAGTAATTTATGCTGCCAGTTCAAATACATTACAGATCATTGCTTCTCTCCAGTCAGACTTTGACCTGATACAAAACTGGCTTATTACAAATAATCTAGTTCTTAATCGAACAAAGTCTTACATCATGCTGTTTGGTACAAGGCAAAGGCTTAAATCTGTTACTGATATTTTTTCTATTTTTACATCTGCATCTAAGGTTGATTGTGTAAAATACGTATCTGGGGCTATGGATTGACGCTGAATTATCATACAAAAAGCACATTGATTATCTGTGTAAAAAGATTTGTTGGTCCATTGGTGTTTTGTACAGTTCAAAGAACTGTTTTACCATGAATGTAAAAAAAAAGCTGGTATCCCAGTTGTTATTGCCTGTTCTTGACTATGGAGACATTTTATATAAAAATGCTTCAAAAACTGATTTGGCAAATTTAGATGTCATATTTAATAATTTGTGCAGATTTATTCTCAATTGTCACTTTCAAATTCACCACTGTATAATGTACAATCAACTGCTGCACTGGTACCAGTTTCTTTTCAAATGTATTAATCTCAACTATCCTATCTATTAACAAGAGCTACTCATCCCACAATATTCTAATTATAATTATTCTCTTAGACATAATAATCATCTCCTTTTTCATGTGTCAAAAATTTCACTTGAAATGGGAAAAAAAGCATTTAATTATAAGGCTCCTAGAGACTGGAATAACCTACCAACTTCTCTGAAATCTCTGCAGTATTTAGGTCCATTTAAAAATGCTCTTATCACTTACCTCACGACAGACTGCTCCTGTTAACTGTCACTATTTACTGTTGTTATAACATGGGTGTGGGTGTCTAGATTTCTTGGTGTGTGCATGGTGTGTGAGTGTGTGTGTTTGTTTTTGTTCTTTTATAATGAGTTTAATTGTAACTGTAACCATGTCTGTTATTTGTTGCATATCTATATATATATATTTTTGTTTTTTGTCAGGACCCCCTCAAAAATGAGATGGTACATCTCAAGGGGTTTTATCCTGAAAATAAATAAATTTCCCTTACCATGACTCGGCTAGCTAAATAGCTCTATACACCAATGATGACTTACGCCACGGTAAAGATGTTTCATACAGGGATACAAGAACAGTCTTCGTGAGCTCATTCATGAGTCCATCAATGAATGTAGCCACAATGTCGGAGCAGTAAATGATTGGGCCAATTATGTAACTAAGAGGGGATGTTGGCATGAAATCCAGTTCACTTTTTAGTTTCTGACTATTCACTTCTTACCTTGTGTCATTTGAGGTTATTTACAAAGGTTAAAATAACTGTTTAAATAACAGTAAAAACAGAGTAAAGTGCTTGCTTCACCCATACTATGCCCTCACGGCAAGAACCGCAAAAGTCCTATTACCGTCTACCAACTAGCAATCTAGTTAAACTGATTTAGTCAAGCAGGCAACTAACGTTAGCACAGTTAAAGTGAGTCAATAAAGTGGCACATGGCAGTTCAGTGGAAAAGAAATGAAATTAAAAGCTTTAACGTGACCTGTGCTGTATCTGTGAGTATCCGTACGGCAGTTTACCTCTCTTCATTACTTGAGAATCAATCTTAAAAAGTGATGGACGATTCATAAAAGCTATGAATGAAACATTTCTGAAAGCCTACGGACTAACCGGACACGCCACTGCATTTGGAGTCTTGAGTGTCTAGCTGGTCGTTGGTTTGTATGTTACGATGTTAATGATGGAGCATTTTCATGGCGTATTACAGCTGTGTTTGAGCTTGTGGCGGCCCTGGGGGTGTGTCTATCCTGATGATGTCTTTTAATATGCAGCGCGGGTGGAGCCAGCGCAAAACTTCTCTAGCTCCTCCCCACTGCCGGAGACAGCTGGCCCAGAATGCTCTGAAATCACCTGGGTTCACCTGGTCCGCTATCACAGCCACATTCTCAATCTGCATAGTATCGCCACTCACCCGGGTACGGCCCCTCACACAAGCACTGTGTGTGTGAGACTGTGTGTCCTGTGCCAGAGTGTGTGTACGTGACTGCGGGTACAGTTCCTGTGTATGTGTGAGTATCTGTGTGTTACATTACCAGAGTGTGTTAGTGCGTATGTGTGTTACAGTGTGTATATGTGTGTGAGTGTTTATGTGTGTTACTGCGTGTATGTGTGTTGTGTGTATGTGTGTGTTACAGTGTGTATATGTGCGTTACAGTGTGTAGATGTGTGACAGTACCAGTGTTACAGTGTGTATATTTGCGTTAGTGTGTGTGTGTTACAGTGTATATGTGTGTGACAGTACCAGTGTGTTACAGTGTGTATATGTGCATTAGTGTGTATGTGTGTGTTACAGTGTGTATATGTGCATTAGTGTGTATGTGTGTGTTATAGTGTGTAGATGTGTGACAGTACCAGTGTGTTACAGTGTGTATATGTGCGTTTGTGTGTGTGTTACAGTGTGTATATGTGTGTTAGTGTTTATGTGTGTGTTACAGTGTGTATACGTGTGTTAGTGTGTAACAGTGTGTATATGTGCGTTAGTGTATATGTGTGTTACAGTGTGTAGATGTGTGTGACAGTACCAGTGTGTTACAGTGTGTATATGTGCGTTTGTGTGTGTGTTACAGTGTGTATATGTGTGTTAGTGTTTATGTGTGTGTTACAGTGTGTATACGTGTGTTAGTGTGTAACAGTGTGTATATGTGCGTTAGTGTGTATGTGTGTGTTGCAGTGTGTATGTGTGTGTGACAGTACCAGTGTGTTACAGCGTGTATATGTGCGTTAGTGTGTGTGTGTGTATTACAGTGTAGATGTGTGTGACAGTACCAGTGTGTTAGTGTGTATATGTGCATTAGTGTGTATGTGTGTGTTACAGCGTGTAGATGTGTGTGACAGTACCAGCGTGTTACAGTGTGTATATATGCGTTAGTGTGTATTACAGCGTGTAGATGTGTGTGAGAGTACCAGTGTGTGTATATGTGCGTTAGTGTATATGTGTGTTACAGTGTGTATATGTGCATTAGTGTGTATGTGTATGTTACAGCGTGTAGTTGTGTGTGACTGTACCAGTGTGTTACAGTGTGTGTATATGTGCGTTAGTGTGTGTGTTAGTGTGTATATGTGCATTAGTGTGTATGTATGTTACAGCGTGTAGTTGTGTGTGACAGTACCAGCGTGTTACAGTGTGTATATGTGCGTTAGTGTATATGTGTGTTACAGTGTGTATATGTGCATTAGTGTGTATGTGTATGTTACAGCGTGTAGTTGCGTGTGACTGTACCAGTGTGTTACAGTGTGTGTATATGTGCGTTAGTGTGTGTGTGTTAGTGTGTATATGTGCATTAGTGTGTATGTGTATGTTACAGCGTGTAGTTGTGTGTGACTGTACCAGTGTGTTACAGTGTGTGTATATGTGCGTTAGTATGTGTGTGTTACAGCGTGTAGATGTGTGTGACAGTACCAGCGTGTTACAGTGTGTATATGTGCGTTAGTGTATATGTGTGTTACAGCGTGTTTATGTGTGTTACAGTGCCAGACAGTGTTGAGGGCCTGTGCTCCGTGGCGATGGGGAACACACTTGCTCTGAGACTGGCTCAGCTTCACACACTGTTCAGCTCCCTCCTCCCCTCCTACAGGGGGCGCTGCTGTCCCCCACAATCCCCAGTAGCCCTGCTGCAGCCCCACACCACACAGGTCAGTACCAGCACTACAGCTGCTTCACACTGTGGAAAACCACTTTCAATTTTCTGTTTGCGCAGGCCTGAAATTTCATTTATGTATTTTGTATTTTTTTGGAAAAGCCAAATTTCTGAGTGCAGCCCAGCACTGTGCTGTGTGTGTGTGCAGTCCAGCACTGTGCTGAGGTGCTGTGTGTTTGAGCTGTGCTGTGTGTGTGTGTGCAGTCCAGCACTGTGCTGAGGTGCTGTGTGTTTGAGCCGTGCTGTGTGTGTGTGTGTGCAGTCCAGCACTGTGCTGAGATGCTGTGTGTTTGAGCTGTGCTGTGTGTATGCAGTCTAGCGCGAGTGAGGAGACCTTCCCATGGGCCTTTGCAGACAAGCAACAGCTGTGCCTGCAATGGTGCCGGCCCACGCTGGACCCGTCTCAGGAGAACCAGAACAAGGTAACCCTGCATCCTCAACCCCCAGGGATACTCAAATCTGCCCCTGGGGGGCAGTAGTGCTGCTGGTCTTCATTCATCCCGTCTAATCAGGGACAGGGACTGATTTAAACCTGACGCACCAGATGAGTGTGATCTCTGGCCAGTCTGTGACATTATTGGACTGTGCACTATCAGGCAGAAGAGAAAAGCAGCAATAATGCTGACCTTAATGGTCAGATTTGAGTATCCCTGCTATACACACTGGCAAACTTGCAGTTCTGTTCTCATTGTGAGCAGAGAAGGGATGAGGAGTAATTGTACTAGAGTACAGGCCCAGGGGTGAAAACTGGCCAACCGGATAACAGGAGAATGGGAATATATGATAGAGGGCTATGTAGAACTGTATGATGGATTATTTTAGAGAGATTTGAGAAGTGAATCTCTGTGTTGCTCTCTGTCTTTTAGATTGTGCTCATGTTCGCGTTCAACCAGGCGCCCCTGTCCGCCCTGCAGCCCACGACCCCCAGCCTGACCCAGCTGCAGTGCGGACAGCGCCGGATTTCACTGGACAGGTGACCTCCCTGCTGCGCTCAGATACACCCTCTCTCTCACACACTGACCCCTTCACACTCACAAACTGTCCTGTGTCTGTCCCCTCTCTACACACTTACACACTATACTGTGTCTGCCCCCTCTCTCTATACACACTTACACACTATACTGTGTCTGCCCCCTCTCTCTCTACACACTATACTGTATCTGCCCCCTCTCTCTATACACACTTACATACTGTACTGTGTCTACCCCCTCTATACACACTTACACACTATACTGTATCTGCCCCCTCTCTCTATACACACTTACATACTGTACTGTGTCTACCCCCTCTATACACACTTACACACTATACTGTGTCTGCCCCCTCTCTCTCTACACACTATACTGTATCTGCCCCCTCTCTCTATACACACTTACATACTGTACTGTGTCTACCCCCTCTATACACACTTACACACTATACTGTATCTGCCCCCTCTCTCTATACACACTTACACACTATACTGTCTGCCCCCTCTCTCTATACACACTTACACACTAATACTGTGTCTGCCCCCTCTTACACACTGTACTGTGTCTGCCCCCTCTATACACACTATACTGCGTCTGTCCCCTCTCTATACACACTTACACACTGTACTGTGTCTACCCCCTCTATACACACTTACACACTATACTGTGTCTGCCCCCTCTCTCTATACACACTATACTGTGTCTGCCCCCTCTCTCTATACACACTTACACACTGTACTGTGTCTGCCCCCTCTCTCTCTACACACTTACACACTATACTGTGTCTGCCCCCTCTATACACACTTACACACTATACTGTGTCTGCCCCCTCTCTCTATACACACTTACACACTATACTGTGTCTGCCCCCTCTCTCTATACACACTTACACACTATACTGTGTCTGCCCCCTCTCTCTATACACACTTACACACTATACTGTGTCTGCCCCCTCTCTCTATACACACTTACACACTATACTGTGTCTGCCCCCTCTCTCTATACACACTTACACATATACTGTGTCTACCCCCTGTAGACACACTTACACACTATACTGTGTCTACCCCCTCTATACACACTTACACACTGTACTGTGTCTGCCCCCTCTATACACACTTACACACTATACTGTGTCTGCCCCCTCTCTCTCTACACACTTACACACTATACTGTGTCTGCCCCCTCTCTTACACACTATACTGTGTCTGCCCCCTCTCTTACACACTGTACTGGGTCTGCCCCCTCTCTTACACACTGTACTGTGTGTCTTGTTTCAGACTCAGGGCAGTGCATGCTGACCTGTGTTCTCTGTGCACGGAGGCCAATGTCTCATCCCCTCCCAATCCCGGCACAAAGCCTTCCAGAGGCCCTGAAAAAGAGGTCCCGCTAGACCCCCTTTTACAGGTTAATGCTCCTCTCACACACCCCACGCCGCTGAAGGGTACACACTCATGTTCATTCAGTATGTGGGATACCAAGCATTCTGTGTGAAGCCCCCCTATAGTGGACAGGTTGATCATATCTTTAAACATGAATAGGTCTAGCTGCTCCAAAAGAAACAAGGTATTAGCGAAGATGAAGAGGGAAAAGACTGGTATAATTTTTTGGCAAGAAACACGGCTGTCTAACCTTGAGCATGATAAACTGAATGAAATGTGATTTAGGAATACCTACTACTCTTCCTATAAGAAGGAACCAAAATGGGGGGTGGCAATACTGTTACCTAACTCAATTTCTTTTGAATTTATCTCAGAGTGGAAAGATTTATAATTTTATAGGTTTATAATTATCAAAGGTAAAATAGATCACAAAGAAGTAAGATTGTGTAATGCGTACGCATCCCGAGGGAGTGATGAGCTCTTCTATAAGAAAGTTGCTTTGGAAACATACGGCACTCTTGTTTGTGGGGGGGCGGGGGGGGGGGGGTTCAATATCCTCCTCAACTCCAAACATGATTGTACCAAGCAAAATAGGAAAAGAAGTCTAACTTAGGCTAAAGTTAGCGCAATGCTGTGTGAATTGAGACGGGCCAGCGAAAGACTACTTTTTACTCTTCACGCCCTGCTACCTATTCTAGGATTGATTCTTTCTTTATGTACAGTACAGACTGACATAGACTGAAGAACTGCAGTACAGGGCAACGGGAGCTATCAGATCACTCTGGACTGCACTTAACTTTGCATCTTAACAACACTTAAAAATACATTTAGGCTTAATACTAGCCCACTGAATGATAAGACTTTCACAGAATGGGTGAAAATAGAATTTGACACCTAATTACAGAACAACGACAATGGCGAGGTGTCACCAGTCACACTGTCGGAGGCAGCTAAGACGGTAATAAGAGGGAAAATCATTTCCATAGCAGCACTACGGAAGAAATTAAAAGCACAACAACTATTAGGTTAACAAAGAAAATTGTGAATGCTGGAGCAGTCCCACACTGAGACAAAAGATCCTCTGATTATATAACCGATGAGACCAACAATAGCCAGGATCTCTCCTGAAGAGTTAGAGAAAATACACAGGCTTATGAAACAACGATATTACGAAGCAGGCTCAAAAGCAACAAAACTGATCTCAGTTTGATATTCAGAGGAAGCACTATTTACAGCCCTGGTCATCCTCTGCCACAGCGGCTTTTGAGCTAGGCTGCACACCACTACTAACACTCTCAAAAGTCACACGTGTATTTTCATGTTCATTCAGAAACACTTCAATTTCACCCTCAGAGAAAAGTCCTTCTTTGCTTTCCTGTTGCCCACCATGGCCTAGAATACTGAGTATGCACCAATCAAAATTAAGCTACCTACGGCCAATCAGGGGAATGTTATATTTAAAGTCGCTTGCAATAAATATAACATTTTAATGGTTATGTGTGTGTGTGTGTGTGTGTGTGTGGATATTACATATTTCAGGAAAGGAGCAGGCAGTGCTGTGCTCAGATCAGGGCCTTGCTGCAGGTGAACAAGGAGCCGGCTGCCATCACTGAGGTAGGGACTCATAAAACCGCTCTGACACACATCCAACTTCCCAGATTACACATCTGTAACCTCCCAGATTATACATCTATAACCTCCCAGACTATACATCTATAACCTCCCAGGTTATACATCTATAACCTCCCAGGCTATACATCTATAACCTCCCAGGTTATACATCTATAACCTCCCAGGCTGTACATATAAAACCTCCCAGATTATACATCTATAACCTCCCAGGTTATATTTCAACATTAAAACAGTTGTTCAATAACTTTCAATCATAAAATCAGTGTGTTAAAGTACAAAATAAAAAAATGATCAGGCAAGGTAAGCCTTCAGAAACAAGATGATGATGAAATCTCAAATGATGAAACACACCAAAAGCAGCAGACAAAGTGGCCCCCCAGGTCTGGAGTCTGACAGCCCCGCTGTGGGGTGCAGAGTGGCCCCTGGAGTCTGACAGCCCTGCTGTGGGGGTGCAGAGTGGCCCCTGGAGTCTGACAGCCCTGCTGTGGGGTGCAGAGTGGCCCCTGGAGTCTGACAGCCCTGCTGTCTGGGTGCCCCTGGAGTGACTCTGCTGTGCTTGTGTTCCGGACCCAGGTCTCCTTTGAGCCCAGCCTGCAGAACCTGTGCGATCTGGAGCGCTGCTTCAACCCTGGAGGAGGAGCCTTGCTGTCAGAGGGAGGCGTCGTCCAATGGCTGGCCTCCCTGTTGCTCTGAGCCCTGTGTGATCCTTACATCCAACTGATACTGCACCAGAGAGAGTCATCTGAACACACTACTCCCTTATGAGACCACACCGACGCTGTGTCCTATCAGAATGCACTGAAATTACACGTTAAATCCTTGTCAAGACACTGAGCTATTCTGCATTCTTTCCAGAACTACCTGATATTCATGTCTGCATGTCCACCACTATTTCCTGTCACCTTAATACCAATTAATACTTTAAAAAAACTATCCCAGAGCTTTACACAAACACAGAAAAATTTAAATTATAGAATGATCTTTGTTTTATCCTGCAATAACCTCACTCAAATCGATTATGAAACAGCGATTTTTATAATTGTAATATCGCCCTTTCCCGTAAGGTTATTTCAGGTTAAAGGTCCTTTCTGTATAACAGTAATGACTGCCCACCTTCTTTTGAGTGACAGCATTCTTTGTGCTTGTCCTTGAGCAGAGCTGAATGGCTTTTGTCATGTATGCGCTTTCTGTGCAGAGTTAAATGGCTTTCACAGTAACAACTGTTATATGATCTTATAAAATTTTTCCTAAAATCACTAGCTAGCCACATAGAATCTTACTTATACTCAACATGCTAACTAACATAGATTTCTACCTCTTAGACTGATGAAAACTATCATGCAATCAGTATGCATTACTGTTTGAATGACTGACTAGCAGCCTAAAATTTCAATGTGTAACTATCTATCTAGATAGCAAGCAAACCTTGGAATTGTTTTGTGTATAGAGGGGGCAGACACAATTTTGTTACAAAATTCACCAACAGCAACTATGGACAGTCGACAGCTTTCCATGGCAAGCAGGTGACCCAAGCACCGCAAATGACAGCAGAGAACGGGCTCTGCATGCGGCTTGCACATCCAGCTCGCCTCAGTAACTGGGTAGAGGAAACATTAAATTGGTCGCTTAAGCCCACTAAATTCATGTGCATTTACTTACTGGTTAAGTCAATAATTTATTGCCAGGCCATCCCATGTACATTATGCTTAGGTAATAGTCCCTAATTGTGTCGATCCCTTAACAGCACTGAAGTACTGCATTGTATCAAAGACCAGAACATTTTTTTTCTATGAATAAATACAGTCAAAAGCTGACTCCCTGTGTCTGAATGGTTTCTTCCGTTTAAATGATGTCTAAGTAGCTACAGCTTCTGTTTAAATGATGTCTATAAGTAGCTACAGCTTTTGTTTCAATAATGTCTATGTACCTACAGCTTCTGTTTAAATAATGTCTAAGTAGCTACAGCAGCTAACCATGAGGGGTAAATTGTGAAATTCGCCAACAGCGTATGGTCTGTAGTCACACTGATAAGCAGGGTGGTCAACCTGCCATGGATTTTGTTAGCTAGCAAAGGCAGGAAATCTTTTAAATCGTCCATAAAGTCGTTGATGGGTTTAGTTCAGAGCCCAGTTGTCCGCCATGTCCAATTTATGACGGAGCTATTTGGCAGACGCTTTTAGCCAAAGTGACTTTGAACAAGTGCATTTAATGCGGCAGGGAAAGACCAACAGTAGAGAGGCAAAGCTACATCATTATTTTAAATTGAGTTTCTCCTGCTGCACCTGCTTTTTTTTTTACAGTCATATGCTAAAAGTGGGTAAACAATACTTAATATTGGTCAGTATTCAATCAAAATTTGTCCTTAAATTAGATTTATGATTAATTTCACGGTATTACAGTTGCTGTGGCAAAATGGAAGAGTGAGCCTTGGAGGGAAAACTATTCAAACCACATGCTCGTCCTTCTCGTTATGACGTGCCAAGATCTGATTCTAATCATAGAGCCATCTGCTAGATCTTTAACCGTGATTGGTTAACTGACTGTGAGGTCATATCGAGGTATCAGATTGCAGGTCTTCGGCGCCCTGCTGAAATGGCCAGCTGTGATCCTCAGCCCAGATGTTAAGAAGAGCTTTTATTTCTTCTGCAGACCAGTACTGGCGATTGTTTTCCATTTCCTCCAAACGTAGCAAAGTAACGTTAAGTTAGCTTTCAATATTATTTGGGATACATGCAGGAATAAACATGGCTGCAGGGGTTGTCTGATATCAAGGCCAGCTAAGCCAGTGATAACCCCGCCCTTGACCATGGCCCCTGCACCCACTGTCTCGCCCGACAATGAAAATGCGGCTACTGAGGACTGTGAGGAACTCTATATGCCTGGAGTGCTATCTATCTATCCAGATAGTTTCGCTGAAATTTCACTAGTTTTATAGAGATCGGCTGCAGTTCATCATGATATCACCCTGATAGAAGGGACCTCAACGGATCCAAAGTTTGGGGGCGCTCAAAGCGCCAAAAAAGTACATTCGAAAAAAATCAACAGCAACATCTCTCCAAGTATAATGAGACTGTTACTTAGGAACATCCACAGACCTTGTTGTACACGGTTGTTTCGAAAACTACTTTCAACTGAAGTACACCAGCTGTGTATATCCGAGCAACCAAAGTCTCAACCAAACCATGGCGGTATTCTGGGGTTTATGTCAACACAATGCGGCAGAGAATACTGGCGTGCTTTGGACTAGACTTTGCGCAGATATACACAGCTGGTGTACTTCAGTTGAAACTTGAAAGTAGTTTTCGAAACAACCGTGCACAACAACGGTCTGTGGATGTTCCTAAGTAACAGTCTCATTATACTTGGAGAGAGATGTTGCTGTTGATTTTTTCGAATGTACTTTTTTGGCGCTTTGATATACACAGTTGGTGTAGGAAGGTAGAAAGTAGTTTTTCGAAATAACCGTGCACAACAAGGTTTGTGGATGTTCGTGAGTAACTGTCTCATTATATTTGGAGAGACGTTGCTGTTGATTTTTTTGAATGTACATTTTTGATGCTTTGAGCCGTCGAGGTCCGTTTTATCTATATATATAAAACTAGCAAAATCTCAGCGATCTGGATGGGATAGACAGCACTCCGGGTATACAGGAACATATCTTAATTTAATTTTTGGGTGAGAATTCTTTTTGAGAATCTACACTCAGATGCTTGTAAAATCACAGTAGAAATGCCCTCAGTTTTGTCCCTGTCACGCTTTCCACCATAGTTACATGTGACACGTTTTCTTTAGCTTCAGAAGATCGAATCACGAAAAGAATCTATGAGAATCCAACAGACAATAGAACAGACTGAAACACACTGTGAGAAACGGAATACCAGCAATGCCCTGTCCTACCTTACTATTAGTGATTGATAACCTTTCACATTCTTAAGTATTTCTGACATTTATGTTATACAGTGGATTATTTTATTTGTCTTTTTTTTTAATTAAATGCAGATGCTTTATATTTCAGCATGTTTATCTGTAGGAAGATGAGGGATAAAAGCTCATGAAAATAAAAGCGGATTTCATCCAGCAGATGGTGCTATAGGAGTTTGCACAGACAGACTACTGTTCCCGTTTTCTTTGCCAAGACACACAAGCTGTCAATGTCAGATACTATGTAACAGTGAAGATGCATATAAATTATATTAATCATAATGATTTCTTGCACCAATTATTTAGAAGGATGTATGCTTCATGGTTGATGAATATTGTGCCCTTTTTCATCAGAACTGCTCTCCAAGTTAACAAATGAACAGGCACAAAGATCATTTTCATTGACTTCTTTTGTTTGACCTGCTTGATCCATAGTGGTAAAATGGGGGACTAACAGTCGTTACTGTGAAAGCCATTTAACTCTGCACAGAAAGCGCATACATGACAAAAGCCATTCAGCTCTGCTCAAGGACAAGCACAAAGAATGCTGTCACTCAAAAGAAGGTGGGCAGTCATTACTGTTATACAGAAAGGACCTTTAACCTGAAATAACCTTCCGGGAAAAGGGCAATTTTACAATTATAAAAATCGCTGTTTCATAATCGGTTTGAGTGAGGTTATTGCAGGATAAAGCAAAGATCGTACTATAATTTTAATTAAACTGAAAACTCCAACTATAACTTTAATGAAGTGGATATTATCACAAGAATACGCAGAGAACATTTCAGTACAGAACTTTTGACTTGTTCATCAACTTGTGAAGGTGTCTCATGCTTCTTAACTCCACGTTGATCGCTCAGTCACTTCCATGCAATCAAGCGCAAAAAAAACCCCCCCAAATAATGTGAACTTTGATGCTTGGCGTTGCTAACTGGAGAACCTCTGCGTTTGTGCTATTCCCTCCTTGTCTGTCCTGCTTTGGTGGACCAGCGGCTTGTGGGTTCAAAGCCCTTAGGGAATTTCTGCCACTCTCCTGCATCTCTGCCCTTCCATTCACAGCCCTTTAAAGGGCACATATCTCCACAGTCTCTGAGTGACAATGCAGGCCTGGGGTGGGAGTAGGGGTAGGTCTGGGTAGGTTATGGTTAGGGTTGGGGGTGGGAGTGGGGGTAGGTCTGGGTAGGTTATAGTTAGGAGTGGGGGTGGGGTTAGAGTTAGTGGTGGGGGTAGGTCTGGCGGGTCTGGCGGGTAGGTCTGGTAGGGTGTTCAAGTGCAGGCTGGATGCAGTGCTGGATACTCTCTATTCTGTAAGTGAATGATGAGCCTAGATGGGCTGAATGACCTGTTCTTATCATTAAGTAATACAAATTAGAATTTTTTTTTTTACTATCCTTTTCGTCGCATCCTGTGGAACCGTGTCAGGATCAAAAACCGGTCGCCCATATTTGGGTATTGAACGTTCTGGCCCAACTTGTGTTCATTAAACCAAAAAAGTGCTTCCAAAAACACGTTCCACATGGAGTGTTCACTCCCACAGCACAGGGCCACAGCAGAGCACCCGGCAATATGGGTGTGGGTGTGATTTTTATTCATGTTTTCTACGTCGTTCGCCAAGTCACTTACATGGCTCTGGGCAGTTGTAATACACTGCCTGGCCAAAAAAAAAGTTGCACACTCTAATATTTCGTTGGACCGCCTTTAGCTTTTATTACGGCGCGCATTTGTCGTGGCATTGTTTCGACAACCTCATGCAAACGTCACAACATTTATTTCCGTCCAGAGTCGCATTAATTTTTGGCAGAGATCTTATATTGACGATGGGAGAGTCGAACCACTACGTAAAGTCTTCTCCAGCACATCCCAAAGACTTTCAATGGGGTTAAGGTCAGGACTCTGGTGGCCAATTCACGTGTGAAAATGATTCCTCATGCTCCCTGAACCACTCTTTCACAATTTGAGCCCGATGAATCTTGGCATTGTTGTCCTGGAATGCCCTGACCAATTGAAGCAACCCCCAGATCATAACACTGCCTCCAGAGGCTTGTACAGTGGGCACTGCATGACGGGTACAACGGCGCTTTTTTTTTTTGGCCAGGCAGTGTAGTACAACTGCCCAGAGTGTACCGTGTTCTTTTTGATGGTGTGGAAATATGCGTTTATGCACGTCTCTCAAGCCACTTCTTTTGGCTTTGTCAGCAGAATAAACTGTATATTACTGCATCACTAAAATATAGAGCCCTCTAATTTAATTTATTAATAAAAATCTCTGATTCACTCTATTCTGAGGCTCAGATAAGCTGAAGAACCAATGAGGCGTCCTTTGTATGTGCCCCTATAGCACGCTATAGTGCACACATTATTTTAGTTTCTATACGGAGATAGCAGCTCCAGCTTCTTCTGGGTGGCCTATAATCACCTCTCTGCTCTTTAGGTTCCCAGAGGCATCATTACTGGATGAAGTTTTCTAATCCCTGAAATACATGGGATAAGCTGCAGAATCAGATCGAGATTTTTCAGTGCATTAAAAAATATTGGGCGTAGGCCTACATAATGAATAAATAAATAAATATAAAAATGCATACTGTTGTTGGGAGACATGGCAGATTTCCACGGTCCCTGGTGAATTAGTACATTCGTAACATGTTTATTCCCATTTTTAATACACCATATGGAGCGGAAGATCAGAATATGAGACGCCGCAGCCACTTCCCACGGCAGCACTGAGCGATACTGGCCACGTGACCGCGCCACCCCAACAATCAAAATGCAACGTGTGAGAAATTAATTGGTACCGCAGACGACGAGCTTCCAGACGCCTTTAATGACAGGCCTTCGGTCGCCCGAGCCTTTCGCGAAGAACAGGAGGGACAGCTGGGTTCTGCAAATGCCTTAACGACAGGGCTTCTGTGTTAAAAATACTAAATATTACTGCTGTTTTTTGCAGTGCATTGGCTGTTTGTCCTGTGGTGACACCTCTTCTCGTTCTCGTGTGGACTAAATGACGGGGCACATGACACACAATACCAGTAACTATGTAGATGGAGGTGCAGTGGTGATTGTGTAATTTGAGAGGTCAGGAAGGTCTTTTGGAGGGAAGATTCTCCCTATTGTCAACCCTTGGCTCTCTCTAAGGCTGCGTTGGGAATGGCTCCCTATACGCTTTTCAGGCACTAATTAGGGGATTGCCATTTTGATGGTTTCCGAATTCTCAATTGAGAAAACAGAGAATTCTGACACCCTACTAAATGGCTGATTCCCTAAATAGTGCACTATAAAGCGTATAGGTAGCCATTCCGAATGCAGCCCAAGTGTCTGGAAGGTACAGCTTGTGATAGTTTGTTTTCTGCAGTCTGGTTCGAAAAGTTTCAATATCTAATAGGTCGATAGGTTCGGTCAGCCTTAATTTGACGCCTCTGGTTGTAGCTCCGCATGCGTGATTCCACATGAACATGTATGTCACTCTTGTCGAAGTGCATTCCACAAACACAAGTGCTGCCTCTCCTAACGGTGAAATCTTAACCCCCTCTTCTCTCCTAATAGCATGAATCAATTTCTTTCTCGCTTATGAATCAGAGAGAAAGCTGTGATCAATAAGGCTGTTTTTTTTAAAAAAATTAGTGCACAGGGGAACGCTACAAAACTGGCTGTTCTTCGTCTCCGCCATTGTGCCGGTGACTGTTAAAGGGGCAGTTCACCCAAAAATTTAATTTTGATATGTTTCTTTATACCCGGAGTGCTATCTATCAATCCAGGTAGTTTCGCTGAGAACTCACTATAGATATCCGCTAATGTCTCTTTCCAATTACTCACGAATATCCACAAACCTTGTGCTCGGTTTTTTCGAAAACTACTTTCTACCGAAGTAGGTCACATCTCCTGTCTGTTTTGGCCCCTTAGTGGTGGAATGATCTTCCCACAGTGTCAGGAGAGCAGAAACCCTGCCCATCTTCTCATCCAGACTGAAGACCCACCTCTTAATATGGCACCATGGCATCTCTGTCCCTCATTAAATGGGCATTCCACTGAAAAACAACATCAACCTCATTTAACAGATCAAAATGACATACAATTCTACCCTTCCTCGTTCTTAAAATGCTTTCTGCCATACTAGGCAAAGGGGGTGTTGACCGAGCTAAAAGACAGTCACTCAGTATGCTTAGTAGTCTCGCTAGAATATTCTCCTCAAAATCATCTGGGCGGAAGTGCCTGCTACACATTCTTTAGGTGTATCTGTAGGATACTTAGCACCCAAAATTGCAGTCAGCCATTAATTCTCACCCTCATCTTGCGGTCATCTCGCCCGCCTATAGACTGTAAGTGCCCACCCCATTGTAGTCCTCAGTAAAGCAGGTACCTGGGACATGCTCAGTAGTTTGGGGCTATATCTCTGCACTTATGAGAGTTGGCTGAGAGCTCATTTTAATCAGGAGGACAGTTACTCTTCGATGAATAAAAGATCATTTTCCAGTGGAATTCCTCCTTAACTATCCTCCTTCTTTCTTTTTGAATTTTCTTTTGGGGTATTGCTATGAGTAGCCTATATCTGTGTAAAATACTTTATCAGTACAGTGGTACTCACTTTTCTTCACAATACTAATTGTTTGTTCAGTTAACTGTATACTTATTGGTTATAAATGGGACTCATACCTTGTTGTATTCCTGAGACTGGTGTTCTAGGCCCACACTTATGTAAGTTGCTCTAGATAAGTCTGCTATGTGATTGTTGTGTAATGTAATCTAATGTGATGAACGGGGAGTATGCTAGCTCTCAGTGCACAAGGGGGCAGGAGTGCTCCAGCACAACTTGGAAGCATGCCGATTCACACATACTCAGGGTAGACGTAAAGAATGCAAGCTGCGCTACGTCCCTGTAGATAAATAGTGTTGCTAATTGAGAGATGAACTCTTTTAGAGCTTGGTGTCTGCTTTACCGGGTGGGCGTCTGTGTGAACGCTTCGCAAATCCAAAACGGGCTAAATCAACAAAGCAACGGAAACTGTGACTCAGCCAGCGTACGTTCATGAACTCGCGTACGTTCAAGAAAAAATCTTTAATTGTGCCATCTGGTTGCTTTTGATAACAAAATTGGTGTTTTTTAAAACTGTACAAGTGCATGAAGGATTCATGTGGGCAATATATGCAATGTGTTAATTAAAAATGGTTAGAATAAGGTAAATCTACTTGATGAGTAGGTTTAGATTTTATAAGTATAGATTTTACTGTATATAAAATACTTTAGAATACTTTCCTTTGCTACAACTAATACAAAATAACAAAATACTTAGGGTCTGATTTACTAAGACCTTTAGCATGTGCAGTACTATTTACAGAGCCCTCCACAATTATTGGCACCCCTGGTAAAGGTGAGTAAAAAGGGTTATAAAAATTGACCTTTTGGTGGATTAGCTTGATCTCACACTGAAAAAATTAGAAAAATCCAACCTTTAATTGAAGTAAATTTATTCTGAGAAAAAAAAAATCCCTCATTAAGAAATAATTATTTTTAACAAAACAATGTGTGCCACAATTATTGGCACCCCTAGAAATTCTTATGAACAAAATGTAACTGAAGCATTTTTTCCATTTATATTTTACTTTTTAAAGTTGATCAGTGTTTAGGAACTTTCAAGCAGTAATCCATGACTTCCTGTTTCACTGGGGTATAAATATGAGGTGACACAGAGACCATATTCCCTTATTAATCAACATGGGAAAGATAAGAGAACACACAAATCAAATGAGGGAAAAGTGTGTTGAGCTTCATAAGTCAGGGAATGGCTATACTACTACTACTAGTTCGTCCTCGGACGAGCCCTCCAGCGGCGTTTCCAGTCGTCTCGATCCTCCATGTATCTGGCCAGTACTTTCCGCCCCTGCATCTTTCTTTAGTACATCCACGTATGTTGGTGTGGGACGCCCGTGTGATCGATGCCTGTGTGTTGGCTCCCACAGCACCAGTTTGCTGGCTCTGGCAGTGACCGGCCAGTCTCATTCTCCTGACTGCTATTTTCTCACTCATAAAAAATTGCTACTCACCTGAAAATGCCCATATCTACCATTAGAGCAATACTTAAAAAGTTCAAAGCAATTGGAACTGTTACAAACTTGCCTGAAAGAGGACTCAAGTTTATTTTGCCCCAATGCACAGTGAGGAGGATGGTAAGAGAGGCAAAAAAATCCCCAAGGATCACTGTTGGAGAATTACAGAGGAAAGTCTCCAAAGTACCATTAGACATCACCTCCATGCCAACAAATTATTTGGAAGGCATGCCAGAAAAAAGCCTTTCCTGTCATTTCACCACAAACGTAAGTGCCTGGAGTTTGCTAAATGCTACTGGAACTTTGACTGGAACCGTGTTCTATGGTCAGATGAAACAAAAATTGAGCTTTTCAGCAACCAACACTCAAGGTGGGTTTGGCGTAAAAAGAAGGATGGCTATACCGAAAATAACCTGATCCCCACTGTTAAGTATGGTGGAGGTTCCGTGATGTTGTGGCGCAGTTTTTCCTCCAAAGGCCCTGGGAATCTTGTTAGGGTACATGCCATCATGAACTCCATGAAATTTTAAATCTGAATCTGGCTGCTTCTGCCATGAAACTAAAACTGGGCCGTCGTTGGATCTTCCAGCAGGACAATGATCCAGAACATACGTCCAAATCAACACAAAAATGGTTAATTGAACACAAAATCAAGCTTCTGCCATGGCCATCTCAGTCCCCTGACCTAAACCCCATTGAAAACCTGTGGGCTGAGCTGAAGAGGAGAGTGCACAAGAGAGGACCCAGGACTCTGGATGATCTGGAGAGACTCTATAAAGAGGAATTCAATTCAATTCAATTCAATTTTATTTATATAGCGCTTTTCACAGATGACTGTCACAAAGACGCTTTACAGAACAGAAAAGGGAGGAAAGGGGAAATGAGAAATGCCAGCTCTAAGCCAGCTCTAAGCCCCCAGATAGCAGAGGTAAAAACTCTAGTAGGAGAGAAAACCCTCATACTGTGGCGAGAAAAAACTCCCCGATGGGAAGAAATCTCGAGAGGAACCCGGCTATTGGGGGGATGCCCATCCTCCACTGGCCTATGGGTTGATTATCCAATGCCTAGGGTCGATGAACTCTTGGATCGGCTGGGCACGGCTCGTTTTTTTTCGACACTGGATCTGACCAAGGGCTACTGGCAGATTCCCGTGTCGCCAGAGTCCAAGGAAAAATCGGCTTTCTCCGCTCCGGACGGTTTGTACCAATTTCGGACACTTCCATTCGGGTTATTCGGGGCTCCAGCCACGTTCCAACGCCTTATGGATCGGGTGCTGCGTCCGCATGTCGCATATGCTGCAGCCTATATTGATGATATTATCATCCACAGTAGCGACTGGGCACAGCATATGCGGCATGTGGGGGCGGTGCTCGACTCATTGAGGCGGGCGGGGCTCACGGCTAACCCGAGGAAGTGTGCAATTGGCAGAGCGGAGGTACGGTATTTGGGGTACCACTTGGGAAGTGGACAGGTGCGGCCTCTAGTGGACAAAACCGCGGCGATTGCGACCTGCCCCCGGCCCAAGATAAAAAAAGAGGTGAAGAGGTTCTTGGGGTTGGCCAGTTACTACAGGAGGTTTATTCCTGCCTTTTCGGAGCTGACCAGCCCCTTGACTGATTTAACTCGGAAAGGTGCCTCAGAGCCGGTCAGGTGGACGGAGTCATGCCGTTGGGCGTTTGAGAGGGTAAAAGAAGCACTCTGTGGGGAGCCGCTGTTGTTCACACCTAACTTTTCTCTCCCTTTCACCCTGCAGACAGACGCATCGGACAGAGGGTTGGGGGGCGGTGTTGACCCAGCAGGTGGAGGGAGTCGATCGCCCGGTGCTGTACATAAACCGCAAACTTTCGCAGCGGGAGACGAAGTACAGCACCATTGAAAAGGAATGCCTCGCTATCCGGTGGGCGGTCGGGTCCCTCCGGTATTACCTGCTGGGCCGCTCATTCACCCTCTGGTCGGACCACGCCCCCCTCCAGTGGCTCCACCGCATGAAAGATACCAACGCGCGAATCACCCGTTGGTATCTGGCTCTTCAGCCGTTTAATTTTAAGGTGGTTCATAGGCCGGGGGCGCAGATGGTGGTGGCGGACTTCCTCTCTCGCCTCGAGGGGAAAAAGGGGGGGGGGGGGTTGGTCATCGGCCGGATGGCACCCCGGCCTAAGTCGGGCGGTGGGGGTATGTGGCAGGGTGGGCGTGGTTAGTCTCTGCTTGAGAGAGAGTGAGCGGAGCGGCTCTCGGACCCTGAGCCACAGCTGTCATGAGTTAGTCAGGACAACCCGATAATTAACGATGGAATGATTGTTTGATTGTTGCCTGATTGCTTTGACAGTGAGCCTGGGCTTTAAAGGAGGGAAGCGGGAGATTAAAGGGGCTGGCCGATGACGGGAGAGGACCGGGGAGAAAAGGTCCACGAAGACCGTAGCCAGCATAAGTAAAGAGCACCAATTAAAGTGTCGGTGAAAAAACCAATGTGTACTGCCTGTTCTTCCCGAGGGTGGCACTCGATCTTGCCACAACATTGTTAGGGGGTTCAGATGGTAGCAGAACAAGCACAGCAGGAGAGACAGAGGTGCCTGCTGCGATAAGGAAACCCCGGCAGAATAAGGCTATGGCAGCATAGCTAAGGGCTAAACAGAGGCAGGGGCCAATACAGCCATGAGGGCAGGCTTGAGACAGTCACCACTAGACCATGACCGGTCCAGCTTAACACAACACTACCAATAATGATCCAGTGACAGCACTGACCGCTCAGTCCACCAGAGACTCTATAGCTAATGCCAGCCACCCACTCCTGCCCCTCAACTATAGGACAGACTAAAAAGATGGGTTTTAAGCCTAGCTTTAAATAGACTGACAGTGTCTGCATGAGCAGGCAATTTGTTCCATAGGAGAGGAGCACGATAGGAAAAGGCTCTACCACCTATGGTACTTTTAGCTATTTTAGGAATAGCAAGGAGGCCTGCGCCCTGCGAACGGAGCGTTCGTGAGGGATTATAAGGGAAAAGTAAATCCCTTAAATATAAGGGGGCAAGCCCATGTAAGGCTTTAAAGGTAAGTAATAGAATCTTATAGTCTATTCGAAATTTGACTGGCAACCAGTGAAGTGAAGCTAACACTGGGCTGATGTGTTCAAATCTTCTAGTTCTCGTGAGAATACGAGCTGCTGTATTTTGAATTAGCTGAAGCCCTTTCAGAGAGGAATGTGTACCTCCAGACAAAAGAGCATTACAATAATCTAATCTAGAAGTAACAAAAGCATGGACTAGCTTTTCAGCATCATGTAGGGACAGTATTTTTAGAATTTTTGAGATATTCCTCAAGTGATAGAAAGCAACCCTAGAGATGTCTTTAATGTGTGTATCAAATACTCTGGATCAAACGTAACACCAAGATCTTTAATGACAGCACTTGAAGTGATTGAAATTCCATCAATGTTAGGCATATAGCCAGATAGTTTGCATCTCAGGGACTTGGGCCCCACTACCATTACCTCTGTCTTATCAGAGTTTAGCAAGAGAAAGTTATGGGTCATCCATTCCTTTATATCTATAAGACAAGCTTCTATCTTTGACAGCAGGACAACTTCATCAGGCTTGACTGATAGATACAGCTGGGTGTCATCTGCATAGCAGTGGAAGTTAATGCCATGTTTACGAATGATTTGTCCCAGGGGAAGCATGTATAGAGAGAAGAGCAAAGGCCCAAGGACAGATCCTTGTGGTACTCCATATCTAACCCTAGACTTATAGGAGGAGTCATTGTTAAGATGCACAAATTGATATCGGTCTGATAAGTATGATCTAAACCAGGAAAGAGCCAGTCCACGGAGGCCAACAATATTTTCAAGCCTATCCAGAAGGATGAGGTGATCAACTGTGTCAAATGCTGCACTTAAATCCAGAAGCATGAGTACAGAGATATAGCCACTATCAGAAGCAAGGAGTAGGTCATTGAATACTTTGACTAGGGCTGTTTCAGTGCTATGAGAGGGTCGAAAACCAGATTGAAAAACTTCCAATATTTGATTAGGGTGCAAAAATGACCAGAGTTGTTTTGAAATTACCTTTTCTATTATTTTAGAGAGGAACGGAAGGTTTGAGATAGGCCTATAGTTAGACAAGTCGTTCATATCCAAGTTTGGCTTCTTAAGAATGGTCTCAGATTCCTTGCTCTGTATTCTCCAACCTTATTAGATGTTACGGGAGAAGACTCAGTGTTGTTTTATTGGCAAAGGGAGGTTGTACAAAGTATTAAATGCAGGGGTGCCAATTATTGTGGCACACGTGGTTTTGTTAAAAATAATTATTTCTTGATGAGGGATTTTTTTTTCTCATAATAAATTTACTTCAATTAAAGGTTGGATTTTTCTCATTTTTTCAGTGTGAGATTAAACTAATTCACCAAACAGTGAATTTTATATAACCCTTTTTACTCATCTTTACCAGGGGTGCCAATAATTGTGGAGGGCACTGTATGTTATCAGGAAGGTAGTGCAGGTTCATTTGATCATAATGCCCTTTTGAAAAGGGTCAACAGACTACAGTCAATATAGTGGAACTGCTTGAACACATGAAGCATATATCAATATACCTGGCTGACTGCACAAAACCATATGCATAGTTAAGAATGCATAGACAATATCACCAATATGACATCACACAAAGGGAAAGGCAGACAGACATGTAGTACTGTACATGCATTACAACATTGTGACTGAGGAGATACGTATATGTTAATGCAATCTTAAAAGGCTTTTGAAAAAAGATATGTTTTTAAAAGGGATATAAAAGTGGGAAAAGAGTACAAACTGTGTTGGCAACGCTTGGCACTGGCATGTTCCAGATTGGATACTAGACGGCGGGGTTTGTCCATGCGCTAGAAGAGCATCTTAAAAGGATGAGCTGCCCAGCAGCCCAGGGTCAGCATGAATATCTGTATGGGTTAGGGCAGGCCCCCGTTTGCTAATGGTAAACTTTTTCCACTGAACAGGAGATGAATGGCGGATATTTATCAGCTGTAAAGAAACATTTAAGTATTTCTTTAAAAATTAGATGACTTTTAAGAGTCTTTAAAAAAAAAAAAAAAGAAGCATCTTCACTTTATTTTTCTGTTTTCGCATTTTTGAAAATGTGTCCTGAAAAAGCTCTTTATTGTCTTTGAGGTCCTCTGTAAAAGACAGAACAGATTCATCTGAAGATAAGCTGCATCGAATGTGGCCTTTAACTTGGCCGATTTTGATTCTGGGGTTTCATTCAGCGAGAAGCCGAGATCGGTCAACCCTAACGACGATGACAATGAGGCAATTCTCAGCGCACGGATAATATTTAAAATGAAAGAAAGAGAGATGCGTGTGATTTTGCAGGAGCCCTGGTTGAAGATGAGGGGGAGGAGGGAGATTGACAGAAGGCAGAGAAGGGAGCCCACACAGAGAGAGGCGTTTGTTCTCAGTGCTGATGCTTTCAGAGATAGCAGGGCCACAGCCAAAGCAACGCTCCTGTTCACCTGTCGCCTGAACACCTCCCTCACCAGTGTCCATTGTGCAACTCGCTATCGGTCTCATGCTACAACGCTAACCCATGCGCGCAATGAGCGTCAGGCTCTGCTTCTTTCAAAATAGACGGGCCTTTGACTTTCAAATCTCCCTGAAATTATCCAAACGATCTCTGCGGGGTGTTTGTCAGGGAGTCATCTCCATGAGAAAAATGATCTCACACGGTTTTGTTCCTATGAAAAAACAAAGCTATTGCTCGATTAAAAAACGGCATCAAGTGTATCATATCAGGCTGCATGTTTGGCTTTGAGCTGTATTTAATTTTATGTTGGCACACCAATGGATGTGGGAGGGGAGGTAAGGTAAAGGTTTGAAGTGTGACTACATGGATGTTACAGGAGGGTTGGACTGAGCATGGTGAAAGAACATGTGGCTAACTCCATGCTCAGAAAGTGCTCAGAAATTTCTGGTACCACTAGCCCTCGTTTTTCTCTTTCTGAAGTGGCTTGCTCTGAGTGGACAGTACCAATGGAATGTCTACACAGGCTTTTGCCCCTGGTGATTGGAACTGTGGCCTATAATGAAAAAGGTCCGTAGGCGTCTGCCAGGAGAGCCGAGCGTCTGTCTCCTCCTCCTTCGTATCTGCTCTGAGCTCCTTCATCTTCCCCATCTCTTCCACAGTCCTCCAAATTGACCTTGCTATTAGATATAAGGCAGTAATTGGTGAAAATCTATGGGCGCTTGCTATGGCCTTGTGGGAGACCGGAGAAGGACGTGGATTCATCTGCTGATCCTCAGACAGGCGGAATTCACAGAAACAGCAGAGACTGAAATCTACAAAACAGTAATGTGAACCCCAATACTGCTTTATGATCAAAGTTAGTAATAAGCCATCATATAATGGACAGGTAAAAAATATAAGTAATTAAAAAATCATCTCAAAGTGGTGAAAAATCCCAAAAGTCTCATGACCTAAGATCAAGAAACGTTAGAAAACTAAGAAAGATACGCAATCAATGTGCACAACCGTAACAAAGTAGCGAGATTATTCTTATTTTCCCAGATTGTGTTGACTGGCCGGCCTGCCGTTTCCTCATTTGCAAAGCAGTGAAATAGTATCAGAACAGTCAAACGGTGCACAGTGCACTTGTATTGCATGGCTTCTAAACATATGGCCGTGTTTGATAGTAAAATATCAGTAGTGTCAGCAGCTTGGATTCGGTAAAGCTGTGTGAGTGGATGCCAGAGACTGAGCCAAGCTAGCTTGCATGTCAATGAGTCCCCTGTAGATAAGCATGAACCAACTTCACTACTTCAAACAGACTTACAGGTGGTGGAACCTGCACCAGAGAGGTCAGCTATTCCTGGCAGGCAGGTTATTTTTTTGCATGCAAAATGGTAAAATAATTTTCTTGGTGCAATCTGTTCTTCTTAAATGCATTAACAGCTGGCAGGGTAACTAAAACGTGCCGATATACCAGAAAAAACGATGCAATATCTAAATTTTTCATTGAAAATACAATACTGACCCCTTAACCTTCGATTATTTAGCTCCACCAAATTCTCATGACTTGTCAGAATCGTGAAACGCGCCAAGCTGTAGGCCAGAGCGTTATCTGTGGGAGTCGCACACTGTGACTGTAAAGGCCACCCACTTTTGTGTTATTCTTTATTCTGTTCTGCACTGTTCAGAAAGCCTGAACCTCCAATACGTCTCCACTGCAGTTCTGCACGCCATCGGACATGGTCCGAAATCTTAATTCCGTCCCCACAGCAAACTCCGATTTCAATTTCCTGGGCATAAGATGCGGTATTGAAGCGCTTTATACACGCATTCCCACCCGTAGCCTTCTGCGAATAACCTCTAGTACGTGGAAAACGCGTGTAGAAACACTGCTAAGCCTCCTTGTGCTGGCAGAGCAGCGTTCACAGACCTTTGCATTGTTACTGTAAAAAACCATTGCCCCCATTTTAGAGAAGCTGAAACTACACCATGTTTATTTGCTCATATCGTTTTTTTTGGAACTACACAGAATACCGCAACATTGCCAGGAGCAAGAGCCAGGAATCAAATAGACAAGACCCCCGATCTTAAAATTGTCTTGCTGTTTTCTAACAGACAGCCTACGGATGCTACCAGTGCTGATACGAGTGGAAACCACATATTTAAACAGGCGAAAGCTCCAGGGCAGGTCCAGAGTGCCCCGCTCACAGGGCAGCTCCATTGTGCCCCGCTCACAGGGCAGGTCCAGAATGCCCCGCTCACAGGGCAGGTCCAGAGTGCCCCGCTCACAGGGCAGCTCCATTGTGCCCCGCTCATAGGGCAGCTACATTGTGCCCCGCTCATAGGGCAGCTACATTGTACATTGTGCCCCGCTCATAGGGCAGCTACATTGTGCCCCGCTCATAGGGCAGCTCCATTGTGCCCCGCTCACAGGGCAGCTCCATTGTGCCTCGCTCACAGGGCAGCTACATTGTGCCCCGCTCATAGGGCAGCTACATTGTGCCCCGCTCATAGGGCAGCTACATTGTGCCCCCGCTCACAGGGCAGGTCCAGAGTGCCTCGCTCACAGGGCAGGTCCAGAGTGCCTCGCTCACAGGGCAGCTACATTGTGCCCCGCTCACAGGGCAGCTCCATTGTGCCCCGCTCACAGGGCAGGTCCAGAGTGCCCCGCTCACAGGGCAGGTCCAGAGTGCCTCGCTCACAGGGCAGGTCCAGAGTGCCCTGCTCACAGGGCAGGTCCAGAGTGCCCCGCTCATAGGGCAGGTCCAGAGTGCCCCGTTCACAAATGGATCACAGGATTATTTTTCTTCGGAGCTGAAGCAGCCAGTTAAATTAATACAGTGACCTCAGAAATTATGAAATCTCAAAACTGAAGTGTATCTAAGCTTCAAAAGAACAGTTTTTCCCCCTTTACATTCAGCCATAAATCTATGGTACATGTTCATCAGATTCTCTCTCTCCCGGACTCAATGCCCCTTACTCGAGGTGGAATGAGACGCTGTTACCTGACACAGGTACGGGGCATGGAAGTACCCCTATGACAAACAGGGACTTACCAAAACCACACCCTCGAGTCAACTCACCAGGAATGGATTTTAACCTCCAGGCTACTTTGACCTCAACACCTTCAACTGTCAAAACTCCCTGCTATATGAGAGGTAATTCTTGGCAAAAATAAAAACATGTAATATATAAAATATAAATATAAAATATATAATAAATAAAAATAATAAAAATGTTTTTTTGGTATCCGTGAGCAGTGCAGTACATACAGCTCCCACACGATGTACACACAGTGAGTACACAGTGATGACAGCCATGCCTGTGTCCTAGTGATCGCAGCATTTTCCCACCATGACCCTTTAACATGAACATTTCAACAAAGGAACAGGCTCCTTCTAGAACGGAATATTCTACATAGGACTCTTCTAGAAGATCCTGTCTTAACATTCTGGACAAGTTCGCACAAGGCACAAAAGGACAAGACTTACAGCAATGGCTTGAAGCGCTGTTAGATATGAGGTGAAGCTAAGTACCTGCTAGCCGGGAGGCCGTAACAGTAATCAGTAGGTACATGCCGTCAGCTGCTTTTTGGCTCATATAAAAAGTGTTTTTCGACATTAAAAAAACGCAGTTACTCACATACACAAAGAATATACTTTATACATCTGTAAAAAAAGAAAAGAAAAGAAAATGCTTCCTAAAAATTTGTCTGCGTACCAGATTTTTGATAACAAAAAAGGGCCAAGTCACAACTAAACTTTCACCAGTGTGTTTCATGGGAACTAATCAAGCCATATCCAGAAGCAGTGCTACCCACATTCTCCCACATTTGTTCAAGTAGCTTGTGCCTGCGTTTCTTCAACAAATGGACTTTTGTAATCACAGGATGAAAGCTATACTAGAGGAATTATACTGGTTTAAAGTAAAAGGATTTGTACTTGAAAGATGAAACAGTGTCACAGTTTGGTCACTGGACTGTATCACTTAATCCGTTATTTCTAAACTTGCACACATCTGATGGAACAGGGATAGTCCCCAAGGGCTTACAATTTGACAGGCAGATCTTCTATTTCAGATAATTCCTACTTGGCAGCATCAGACAGCAATGGATAAAACAAGAATTATCCTTCTAAGGTATGTTTAGTTCTTGAGGATAACCCGAGTTTGGTTTCTGAGCCTGCGCTGGGCAAGATCAAAAGCCCGTCTCTTCAAGAGCAAAAATCGTGCTGAACAAACATATTTGGGGAACTCAGAGCCCCTTTCCCGGGCCATGCTGGTGGGTTAAAGTACGCCTCTGAGACTGGCAGATGTGGTGCTGACTGAAGGCTAAGCGTTAGCAGGGTGGCTTGATGCCAGGGCAATCTTGGTCCTCCAAGACAAAAGGACGGCTTCATTTCAGAGTCAGATAGCAGGTTCGCTCTCGAATTCCCTGCGGCGCACATTTGCGGCAAGAGTTTAATTTTATAAGGCTAATCAGCTTTAATTATTTTCTCAATCATATAGTACTAAAAGGAATAATGACATATTATGGACAGTGATCGAACTAGCATGCATTTAACTAAAAAAAAAAAACCTGATCAAAGAGGGAATATAAAAGCTGCCGTTTACTGTACATGCTCTGTAAGCTCTCTAAGTCACTCTGGATCAGACCATCTGCTAAGTGTATGAAATTAATTGTATCTGATGATTCCGATCAATTGCACATTAAATAAACAGAGAATGTTCCGGTGTGAGTTAAAAAAGGAGTGGCCAGCGTGAATGAGTTGGTGGGGCAACGTTTGCTGGACTTCCTCTCAGCAGGCCTGCTGTATCAGCAACTCCAGTGAGATCTGCACCAGCTGTTGCCGCGCAACGGCTCACCGTCCCCCTCTGATGATGTCATACACAGGGATGCTACATGGCGCAATGGGTAAATAAATGTCTTGTGTTTACCACTAGAAATGGTGTAAACACAGGCACCTCTAAAGATGCCCTCTGGCACCTTCAGTCTGAACCAGAGCACCCATCCATCTGTCTCTCTAACCAACCCCTATACCTTCATGTGCTGTTTCTCACGACATAGAAGGTTATTAAAAGAAAGAAGGGCAGCAAAGCTTGTGTTTCTGAAGCGATTCACTTTAGCAAAGCTTACTTTAACAGAGTTAAACCCTTGTAATGTGTTGGGAATGCATATGCACACAGTAGCACACTGACCACAGAGCTCCGGGCCTTAGACTAGGTCCTAAGACTTCCCCGGGAGCACCCTTGCGTCAGGCTATGAAGGCGAAAACGTGCTGAATCTTCAGCCCGGCCTTGATCGAAAAACGTTGAGTGCGGTTCTTTGACGGGTGCCGGGTTCTGAATAAAAGCACACGTGGGCAGGGTGGGGTGTGAGCAGGCTGTGCGCGGACGATAAGGGGGCGCGCGGATGTGGCCTGCGGCGCTGTTGGGAGCACCCCCCCACCAGCCCCGTTTACATGCTCAACAATTGGATTATTTTTCTTCGGAGCTGAAGCAGCCAGCCCAATTAATACAGTGACCTCAGAAATATAATAATAATAATAATGCATGGCATTTATATAGCGCCTTTCTAGATACTCAAAGCGCTTTACAATGATGAGGGGGAAACTCGCCTCTACCACCACCAATGTGTAGCACCCACCTGGGTGATGCAACGGCAGCCATTTTGCGCCAGTATGCTCACCACACATCAGCTTAGGTGGAGAGGGAGAGAATCATTTTTTTTTTTAGCCAATTAAACTGGGGGATGATTAGGTGGCAGATTGAATGAGCCTGGGTTGGGAGTTTAGTCAGGACACCGGGGAAACCCCTACTCTTTACGATAAGTGTCATGGGATCTTTAATGACCACAGAGAGTCAGGACCTCGGTTTAACGTCTCATCCGAAAGACGGCATCTCCTACAGCACAGTGTCCCCATCACTGCACTGGGGCATTGGGGTTTATTTGACCAGAGGGAAGACTGCCCCCTACTGGCCCACCAACACCACTTCCAGCAGCAACTTAGTTTTCCCCAGAGGTCTCCCATCCAAGTACTAACCAAGCCCACAACCTGCTTAGCTTCAGCCATTCAGCAGGCGCAGATTGCATAGTGGCATGGCTGCTGGTGCAGAAATGATGTGCTCTGCCTTTTTTAATAACAGTCTCATGCACAGGCCTCTCTCTCAGGGGTGCTGCTACAGTCTGAGACACGGTGAAACGGTGTTATCTGAACGGTGTGCGTTACAGTGTGTATTAGGGATTTCTTCCTGAACATATTCACTTGCTGTCCTGCACTGCAGAAATCTTTTTCTTGTGTTGATTTTTTTTATCGAGCAAAATTATTTTCCATAATTACTACTGTAATTATTATTACATCAAGTACATTTTTCATACCCCCATTTGCAAATAATTTTGTTTAAAGCAATTTTTTCTTCAATCATCCTTATGTTTCAGTTGCATTTTTTAGCCCTTAAAGTGCACTCAATATAATCACTGTTTATTACTTAAATATACATACAATATACAAACATACATACTGTACATACATACATACATGCACAAAAAAACAATTAAAACAAATATTGTGTTTTTAAAGTTAATTTCATTCAAAGACTTTTTTATATAGTTCTTTTTGATATCCTATATCAGTTCTTTTAAAGCCCACTACAAGAGAACGTTGGTATCGGTCAATTCGGAAACCATGTTCCTTGTGTAAAATGGTGTTTAACAATCACCAGTGTGCTCACTTAGTGAGCTGTCAATCATAAGAAAACTTGAAGGGAACAGACACGCCCTGTCACACCACCAGCAATCCTGTTCAGAAATGGTGTAATCTACAACAAAAGGGAATTGCATCATCTTGCCGTTTTTTAAATTTGAAAACGCTTTAAACATGAGAAAAGTGATTGCTCAGGGTCTCTAAAGCTCCTGTTTATCAGCATGACACAGAAGGGCAATATACCGCATTTTAATTAAATGGGAATTCCCACTCCGAACAATGCCATTATTCACCTGAAGTGTTTTCTTACACACTGTCAAGTGGCAGACGCACACTCTCTCACACAGACACCCACACACCCACCCACCCACCCACACACACACACACACACACACACACACACAAGTAGTGTCAAAAACAAATCTGCATGAGTGTGCGCTAGACGAGTCGTTCTGACACAGTAATTAAAGTTAATGTGGCGTGCGCGTTCTTCCCTCTGTAAAGCGCTAAAAGGTCACTGTTTTCTTCAGGGAGAGCTCTGTAAATCTGCCATGTGTATCGAGGCAGGCTGGCACTGGGGTTTCTCCCGCACGTCTCAGGGAAGGCAATACTCACACTGGAAAGTAGGGGAAAGCTCCCGCTCCCATCGCCATCTGTGCGTTTAAATGGCCTCAGCTCCCACGAGCCGCTTCTCTCTCCACGTCTACTCAGAGCCGTAATTAACCTTTAGCGGCCCGGAGCAAACGCCATTGAGGGGCTGTTTTGATCTGTCAGCGCGTGCGTGATGGTCGGATGGGCGTGCCGGGTTTGCAGGGAGCCTGCTGGCGCACTGGTGGTATTGCCACAGGGTTACACAGGATTAGGGGCACGGGAGGAGCGTAGGTAACGCATTTCAGAGCAGGAACACTGACCTAGGATCAGTTTAGCCTTTCAGTTCATAATGGCTGTGGTCATGATTGACAGAGGAAACCTGATCCCAGATCAGCATTCCTACTCTAAGATGCTTTATGAATACTGATCTAGGACCAGTTTTGCCTTTCGGCCCTGAACACACTGTCTAATGGCCCTGAATTCACTGTCTAACAGCCCTGAACATGCTGTCTAACAGCCCTGAACACACTGTCTAACGGCCCTGAACTCACTGTCTAACGACCCTTAACACGCTGTCTAACGGCCCTGAACACACTGTCTAACGGCCCTTAACACGCTGTGTAACGGCCCTGAACACGCTGTCTAACGGCCCTGAACTCACTGTCTAACGGCCCTGAACATGCTGTCTAACGGCCCTTAACACGCTGTCTAACGGCCCTGAACACGCTGTCTAACGGCCCTGAACTCACTGTCTAACGGCCCTGAACATGCTGTCTAACGGCCCTGAACACGCTGTCTAACGGCCCTGAACACGCTGTCTAACGGCCCTGAACTCACTGTCTAACGGCCCTGAACTCACTGTCTAACGGCCCTGAACTCACTGTCTAACGGCCCTGAATGTGCTGTCCAACGACCCTGAATGTGCTGTCCGACGGCCCTGAACGCCCCGCGTCCAACGAACCTGAACGAACCGGCGTACAGTCTCCTTGCAGTCGGGAGCGATAGATTTATGAAACAAAAAGGCGCACAGAGGACTGAAGGTTAAAATATCACTGCTTCCATTTATCAGCCTGAGCTCTACGACTGGGCAACGGGAGCCTATTTTGACAGCTGTTTGGCCAGATTTACTCTCAGCGTTTTCCTGAAAGTTGAAACGGAGTGCGAGTCATAACACAGGTCGCTTTGCAAATGGGACGAAACTCCGAGGCACCACATTCTCTTCCTTTATTACTTGTAGGCCTTAAGGCCTCAGAATCTGTGGGCTGTCACTCCCATCTGGAGAAGATTATTTGGTATATTATGAGGATTTTATTTTGTACAGTGTAATTAAAACATACGAGGGGAATCACAGTATATTAAATTACTTAGTTAATGTGAAACATGTCCCTACAATTTAATAGGCACTGTTAGGCAGGCAGAAAAAAAGCGTATTCCTTTGCTCAAATGTCTGCTTGTTATGCACGCCCAGAACACAAATAATTTTCTCAGTCTGTCTCACTCAGATTCATTTTGGACATAGTTGCCTTTCCTGGTAGAAGTATTGCGTAATAAAATGTGACAAAAGAGAACAGTTTTATTTACAGTTTCAGAATATGACAAAGTAGTAACGTAGACACAATTTGCAGAAATTCTAGGAAATGTCAGTCTGAACGAAAAAGATCATTAATGCTCTTAGCTTTCTGAAATTATAGGATGCTTAGAAGGGTTAATAGCCAGAGAAACACAGGAACACACACGCACGCACGCACACACACACACACACACACAAAGACTTGTTTAGGTTGCTGTAACAGCAGTGCATTCTGGGTTTGTGAGCAAAAATCAGGCCACCAGCCAAGCTGAATCATTTCCTTCAGGCATGAGAGCTCCACCATGTGTGAATTAAACTGAGCTTGGCTAAAAGCCTTATAGTGAACTGGGAAGAGCTCTGGAAAAGCACTGGACCGCAGTGTCAGATCCCAACCTCTGTCTGTGGCCTAAGCCAGACTGCACCTGGGCCAAACGTGGTTTACTTGACCTGGTATCCAATGGCAACTGATCATGCATATGAGCAACACTCTGCATTCTAACATGCGTACCTGGGTTTCTCTTCAGCACGAAAAGATCCTCTGCCTTACACTACTACCACTAGTGGGAGACAGAGAGTCTTTCCGGCTGTTTTGTAACTTTGGGTGGGTGTGTCTTTCTCTTTCTCTCTTCTCTTACTCTCTACTGCCCCCTTCTGTTCCCTGAAGGTCCGGTGGAGAATCACAGTACCAGTGGCTTGCCTGCGGCTGTGGTTCGAAACCAGACCGGCGGACAAGGCCGGACCGTCACCAGCGTTTGGGGCGAGGCAGGTACCAGTGGCTTGACCGCGGCCTGCTAAACCCCAACGCCGAAGCCAGGACAGCACCAGGAGGACCCCTGCCGTAGGACTCCAGCGCTCCGGGATCGACACTACTGCTGTGGACGCTTGACGCCAGGAGGCCCGAGGGGAGTGCGGATCTTGCCCGGAGAGTAGGCCCGGAAGGGCTGCTTTTCTCTCCGGGCCTCACCAGCCACCAGCTGGGCCTTCGCCCTGGTGATCCGTCTCTCCCTCCCTTCCTCCTAGGCCCGCAGCAGAACCAGCAGGCCAGACCCGGAGGACGAAGCTGAGGAGCAGGCAGTTGGGAGGACCGGAGCAGCAGACCCCCCTGAGACGGAAGGCGGCGATCCAGACCTCAACACCATCTGAGGATCAACGCTTGCCGCCTGCACCAGAAAGGGAGGTCCTCACGCAACGGTGTGAGGGGCCGGCCTTCGGCTGGTCCCTTTTCAGCCTGCTTTGCGTTGCTGTTTTTCTGGTTCTCCCGGAAGGAACACCATCTCCTGAGTGCTGTCTCTGTGTTTTTTTTTTTCGAACAGTGCAGAGTCCGGCCTTGTCGAGAGGAAGGGGGATGGCAGCCAGACCTGTTCCAGGGACGCGACGCCATAACGCCGTCCGCCTGACATGGATCCAGGGGGTCGAGGAGGGAGGCGGCAGCACCGGTGCGGGCCCCCCGGCGGGACAGGGGGCCGAGGGCGCAGCTACGGAGGGCGCCCCTGGACCAGCAACCGCAGGGGGGGCAGGTCGTGCTGCAGGCCCGAACCCAACTCGACCCCAGACGAGAGTGACAGGTTTGACCCGTCTGGAGTTTAGCAGGGCAGTGCTACAGAGAGGTATGGGCTTCGTGCCAGCTGACCTCAACTGCCTGGTAAAGGTTCCGGGCCAAGGGGACATTTTTGAGGTAAGTTTTAAGAACCCTAATGTCCTCGAGAGGTTCTGGAACCTCTACAGAGAGGGGAAGGACAGGCGTCCCCTCAACAACTTTGCGGTCGAGCCCCTGTCCGACACGGAGAACAAAGTGGTCACTGTACAGTTTTACAATGAGACTGTGCAGGACCACGATGTTTCGACGTGGTTGGGCAGGTATGGCGATGTTAAATCCGACGTCAGGAGGGTCCTTGATGAGGATGGAGTGTGGACCGGGGCTAGGAAGTGGCTGGTCCAGCTAAAGCCCGACCCCTCAGTAGTGGGGGGGGTATGTCATATCCCCAGCACCATCACGCTGGGGAGAGATAGGGGTGTGGTGTTCTACAACGGCATGCCCAAGCTGTGCAGGAACTGCGGTGAGTTAGGTCACTTAGCCGCAGCCTGCACAGTGGTCAAGTGCAAGACCTGCGGAGGCGAGCACGAGACCAGGGCATGCCGGGACCCAAAGCCCTGTAATCTCTGCGGAGCGAGTGGGCATTTCTATAGAGAATGCCCACTCTCGTACGCGAACAGGGCTAGGAACACCGCACCTCCTCCTCCACCATCTACTGCCCCCCCCCCGCCCACCTACCCCTACCCCTACCCCTACCCCTACCCCTACCCCAGCACCCAGAACCAGAACGCCAACCACAACCCCTCCCCCACAGCCTGCAACAATCATTCCCACACAAGACACCGCACAAGCCCCCCCAAGCACCATTGATACCGGTTCTCCCCTACGCACAGTCCCCTCTGAAGATACATTACCCACACAGACAGTCACTACAGTGAAAGAGGAGCCTGACTCCGACACCCCCATCATGGTGGAGGAGTCGGACTCCTCTAGCGCAGACACAGATTTAGATACAACTACAAACTGGCATGTGGCAAATAGGAAACGGAAAGGGAAACACAACAAAACTAATAGAACAGAACCACCCGGTCAGCCCCCAAACCCAGCAATAGTTCGCCACACAAAATTACCAACCCATAAAATACAACAGAAAAATGTCAACACTCGGAACATAAGCCCACCGATAGTCAGGCCAGAACCTCCACCTCGCCCTAGTAAGCCATCTTCACCACCACTATTACATCAAAAAGAAACCCTCTCACGACCCATCACTTTTCATAACAGGGCCAATAATGACCGGCCACCTCCTGGCCCCGATCCCGCACCCAACAAGAGCACTCAGCAGCTCTCCTCTCAAGGGCCCTCCGAAGCAAAGGGGGACCCTGGGGCAAAACCATCACGTCCCACCTCTCCGGAACGGAACCTGCCAGGCAGTAAGGAGGGGAGACCTGTGGGCGGACCGAGTCAGGGGGTGAGTAGGCGCCTTCATAACCCGGACACAGTTATGGACCGCCTCAACAAAATCTGTCAAGACATTGCAAAAAATAATACCGGATCATATGACACAGCTAAGCAATAAACATTATCATGACACTCACACTCACCACCTCAAACACCCGTAGTATCAAGGACCCCAGCAAACGCCACTTAGTCTTCTCCACTCTGCAACAAACCCCCTCGGATGTCATCCTACTCCAGGAGTGCGGAATCCCTTTCCGCACTATGGATGACACTCTGAGGGAGGAGTGGAGAATGGGGGACTCTCTCTGGTCCGGCTCGAACGTCGCTCGAGCCGATGGGGTCGGCACATTGACCAAAAATCCTTTTGTAAAAATCACAGGCAATAACATCTTGGAAAGTGGGCGAATCCTCGTCACAGACATTAGTGTCGGGGGTTCCACACTTAGATTGGTCAATGTGTACGGCCCAACCAGCGTAGCCGAGAGGGTCTCCCTCTTTTCAAAATTAAGAACCATTATACATTGCAATATGCCGGTTGTCGTTGGGGGGGATTTCAACTGTGCCCTCAGGGATGAAGACCGCAGCAGACCAAGGAAAGATCGGTCGAGCGACGAGCTGCGGTCTATCATAGAAGATTTCTCCCTCCACGACGCCGGGGGCGCCTCTCCCCCACAACATACATGGGTGAGTTCCTCTGGTGTCTCCTCTTCACGCATTGATATGTTCCTGCTCTCCCCAGGCCTGAGAGTGCACGCCTATTCCATCCGGGCAGTGCACTACTCGGACCACCACATGGTGACCGTGTCCCTGGTCTGGGAGAAGGCCATAACCATCGGCAGGGGTCTCTGGAGAATGAATACCAGCCATCTCCAGGACCCCAAAGTGCGCCTCTCCTTCTCGAGACGGTACCTGGAGTGGGTGAGTCTAAAACATCTTTTTGACTCCCCGATAGAGTGGTGGGAGATGGTGAAAGAGCGGGTGCAGGGCTACTTCCGGGCAGTCGGGCGGAGGAAGGCAAAGGAAAGGAGGGCGGCTTTTGACCATGCTAATGCTGCCCTCCAAAGACTGAGCCTCCTCCAGTCCCGAGGCCTGGAGGTAAGCAGCGAGGTTGCACTCGCAAAACAGAGCCTCTCCGCCCTCTATCGGGAGGAGCGGAAAAAATACACCTTCCGCTCCAAACTCCAGGGCCTTGAGGAGGATGAGAAGTGCACGAGGTACTTCTTCCGCAGGGCACGGTCAAAAGCAAATAACATCTCTTCCCTTTATAACAGCAAAGGGGTGGTGGTGTCTGAAGAGGCCGAGGTCCGGGAGGTGGCCAGGGAGTTCTATGCGGGTCTGTACAGCATAAGGCCCGCAGATGGGGCTCTCATGGACACCTTCCTGGGCTGCCTGGACAGACGCCTGGGGGATGAGAGCAGGGAACCAGAGTTGAGCGCCGAGGAGCTCACCCGGGCCGTGCGCTCCCTTAATCAACATAAAGCTCCTGGTCCTGACGGGATCCCGGCCGAATTTTATCAGGCATTTTGGGATCTCCTGAAGGAGGACGTGGCGGAAGTCTTCAGGGCGGCGTACAGGGAGGGACGGTTGGGGGCCTCACTGAGGCAGAGTGCGGTTGCTCTTGTCCCTAAGAAGGGGGACCTGAAGGACCTCCGGCACTGGCGGCCGATTAACCTCCTCTCAGCTGACTATAAGATCATGGCGAAGGCGTTGATGAGGAGGTTCCAACACCTGATGACATCGGTGGTCGGCCCTGACCAAACGTGCAGTATACCAGGGAGGTCCATAAATGACAACCTGCTCCTCGTGAGGGATGTCATAATCCACTCCGGGGAGCGCGGGTCCCCCTTGGGCCTTCTCAGCTTAGACCAGGAGAAGGCCTTTGACAGGGTAAGTCATGTGTGCTTGGAGAGGGTGCTAGAGAGGTTTAACTTTCCTAGCTCCCTCCTGCGCTGGACCAAAATGTGTTTGACTGACATCTCGGGGAGGGTGGTTGTGAACAAGCAACCATCCGCCCCGTTTGCCATTAGGTCTGGCGTCAGGCAGGGATGCCCCCTAGCATCCCTCCTGTACGTCATCTACCTCGAGCCGTTCCTTCAGGCCATCAGGGGCAACCCGGGCATTGCTGGTTATCCACTGCCCGGGGCCCAGGGAGAGCGGCTTAGGGTGATGGCGTACATGGACGACATCACCATCGTCGGCACAGATAGTCATTCCATCACCGTTGCCAACAAGGTGCTGGATGACTTCTGTGCAGCCACTGGCGCCCTAGTCAATAGGGACAAGAGTGAGCTGTTTCTGTCTCGTCATTGGAGGGAGCCACTAACCGTTGTTTTCCCTGTACGCAGAGATAAGATCAAGCTCCTGGGGGTGACCTTCCAGTCAGACGGAGAAGGAAGGCTGAGCTGGGAGGAAACCCTCCGCCACGTCCAGGTTAAACTCCAGAGCTGGGGCGTGCGGCCTCTGACTCAGACGGGTAAGATCCTGGTCCTGAAGGCAATAGTCCTTCCCATTTGTCTCTACTTGGGGAGGGTGTTTCCCCCAGACAAGGCCACTAGTAAACTTATTACTAGGATGGCCTTCCGCTTTGTCTGGGGGAGCACCATGGAAAAGTTAAAAAGAGCTACCCTCCTCAAGGAAGAGCAGAACGGGGGCAGGGGGGTTCCAGATATTGTTACCATCATGTTGGTGCAGGGTCTGGCCGCACTGGTCCAGAATACTCGGAAGGTCGAGAAGGCCTCTGGTGCCTTTGCTAGGTACTATGCCACTCCCTTCCTGAGGACGATGGGCCTGTGTGCGCTGGACCTCACTATACCGTACAGCTGGGACCCCCCATATGTATATCGAGCCCTGAGGGACTTTGCTTTTGGGGCAGGATTGCCCAGGGCCGGGCTGACCTCGTGGAGCTATAAAATTATCATGGCTCATTTAAGATCAAAGGAGACCATGACACTCCCGAGGGGCAGCACGACCCTGGACCCGTCTATAATCTGGGCTAATGTCCTACATAAATGTTTAAGCAATAAGCAAAAGGACATTGCCTGGATGTCTGCCCACATGTGTCTCCCCACCAGGTCCTTTATGTTTAAGCGGCACTTGGCCCTGACCGAGCGCTGCCCCCACGGATGCACTGACTCAGAACACATACACCATCTGTTCTGGGAGTGCACCGTGGCCAGACGGGTCTGGGGCCTTGTTGTTTCCTCTGTCTCCCATAACAGGTTGCTGCCTAGGTCCTCCCTGACTGCTGAGAGCGTCCTCTACGGACCACGTGGAGGATGCAGAACACCGGAGCTCCAGCGTCAGTGGAGGATCGTTAATACTATCAAGCAGGTCCTGTGGGAGGCGAGGAACATCAAGGTCTACCAAAAGACTACTGTAGACCTGGTCACTCTCAGAAGGAGGGCGCAAAACCTCCTCCAAGACGGCGTTATGGTTGACTTTGCGAAGGACAAGTGTCTGGCGAGAGAGAAATGGGGGGTGGACCATTGGAAAGAACTGATCATTTAGTCCACCCCCCTCCATCCCAAGGAAGAGAGAGAGAGAGACAGAACATTTTCCCACCCAACGACCCGGGAACGCATGTTCTTCCCTCATTTCAATGTCTTGTGTTTTTTTTGTTTTGTGAATCCTTTGAAAGTGATGTTTCTTATTGTGGTGTCTTGAACGTTGTATGTCTATTTTAATATAAAAATAAAAAGGGATGGGAAATAAAACTCCCTCCCTGATAAAGAATGTTTTTTAAAAAAATGTGAAATGAAATAAGATGAATTGAAAATGGAAAGAAAATGTTTTAATTGTAATTGACTTTTAAAACCAATAAAAGACTCTGCATTCTAACTGGATGTGCTGTCCTGTAGACCACAGACATCACTGACTAACCAGATGGGCAACTGTTCTTTCTGTCCTCCCGACTTCTTATCAATAGAATGTTCTAGATGGCAACAGGGTTTTCCAGTTCTATATTCCACTACAGAGCATCCTTCGGCAGTTGTACTTGGCCACAGCTTGGAGGTTCACCGATGAACTGACTGAAGCCCTTGCCGACCGTAACTGCGGGCGCACACGTCTCACAATGTTTATAAACCAAACACTCCCAATGGAGGCCTGGACACTAAGAAACTGTAAATACCGTTTTAAAGACGACCTTTACCGCAGGTATACAATGGCCTTGTCTTTCCGAAGGGAATACCTCAGCTCTATCTCCAACACCACTGTGAGAGGTTTGAGGATTTTCCTCGTTTTCCTTTGAGAAAAGTAAGAAACATACACCCACTGCGATCGTTTTATGACATCGGGTGATCTTGTGTGGAAAATCCTGTCTCAGAGGAATATAATATTAGGGAGAGTTATGGCTACCCACACGCAGGACAGCAAATATTTTTTAGAATATTAGACAGATTTAACACTTTTAGTTATTGAACAATTTCTGTGATTTAAATCCAGGGATTAGCCATAATTTTCCATTTTATATGAGCTGGTAATATTACTGGCATGTATACTCTGTCATTGCCCAGAGTCTTTTAAACTGGCTCTAAGAAACCTGACCGCCACTATAAGTCAGCAATCTAGCACGGAGGGGGTGGGGGGACGATGACATTTAACAGCAAACAGTGGAGACATTTATCAGATCTTTGAGGAAAGCCAAGTGTATCTAAAGGATAAAGACTGCTGTAAAAATCAGGACTGGATGTCATTCTGAGTGGATGAGGACCTGCATTGGACTGGCTGTATTGAGGCCCTGCATTGAACTGGCTGTATTGAGGCCCTGCATTGGACTGGCTGTATTGAGGACCTGCATGGGACTGGCTGTATTGAGGACCTGCATGGGACTGGCTGTATTGAGGACCTGCATGGGACTGGCTGTATTGAGGCTCTGCATTGGACTGGCTGTATTGAGGACCTGCATGGGACTGGCTGTATTGAGGACCTGCATGGGACTGGCTGTATTGAGGCCCTGCATGGGACTGGCTGTATTGGGGACCTGCATGGGACTGGCTGTATTGAGGACCTGCATGGGACTGGCTGTATTGAGGCCCTGCATTGGACTGGCTGTATTGAGGACCTGCATGGGACTGGCTGTATTGAGGCTCTGCATTGGACTGGCTGTATTGAGGCCCTGCATTGGACTGGCTGTATTGAGGACCTGCATGGGACTGGCTGTATTGAGGCTCTGCATTGGACTGGCTGTATTGAGGCCCTGCATGGGACTGGCTGTATTGGGGACCTGCATTGGACTGGCTGTATTGAGGACCTGCATGGGACTGGCTGTATTGAGGCCCTGCATTGGACTGGCTGTATTGAGGACCTGGACCTGCATGGGACTGGCTGTATTGAGGCCCTGCATTGGACTGGCTGTATTGTTAGAATGCACTTTATCAGTACTTGTTTTACAAAGCATGTTTATAGCTTATTCATGGCGGTTAAAATACGTCCAGATCATTACATCAGCAGCATGGCATTGTTTTGCATCTGTTTGAATGATGCAAGGTTTTAGGCCTGTTACATTTTTATTAAAAGAAGACAAATTTAAATAGACAAAAACTACGCTTAATTACTTGCAGCTCTGAACATGATTAACAATTAAATTTTATCCAGATGTGGTCTTATGTTAGAGAACTAACAAATTTGTTCGTTTTTGTGTCATTATTTTTGTTTCAGAATTGGCAAGATGCGTTTTATCAAGAAAATCTTGCCATTATACCATTATACAAAATTATTAAACTTTACAACAAAACAATCCTACAACGCGTAATGCTGTAACTCATTCTGGGAAAGGTTTTTGTTTTAAATAAATGGTCATTGTTCATCTGCACCAATATGTGCTTCTTTACTGATCATACACACCTGTACAGTACCTCCATCACGAGGACAGCGCCTTTCTCAACCACTGCTTTCCTTATTCATGTTCTCAATCCATTCTTTCACTGCTGTAATGAGTATTCATTATTTCCATGATCAATACTCTGCACTGGAAATGACCGTTGAAATTTGTTAGCAGGGCATCACTTTGCATATTTGCATTTGTGTGCTTTACACAGCACCTAAACCCGTCACCTTGAGCTCTGCTTTTGAGAAAGGGTCGCACTTACAGATACTAATTCTGAAATTCCTCGCACCTGGGTTTATTTGCCATTTGCTGGCCCTAATGTGCAACAAGAATGTTGGTGGGACGTTACCGTGCCAGCGTGGTACAGAAATATCCGGAGTGTTCAGTAATGTTCTTTGAGGCTATGAAAGCACGCACATCTAAAGCTGACTCAGAACAGAGCCCAAAGCCAGGACGGTAACAGTCGCCAGACCATCTGCTGAGAACAAACGCCCGTTGACCCTGCAGTCCACTGCAAATAAAATCACTCGTTCATTTCAGCTGAATCTTTTGTTCCCATGAATGATGCCATTAAACAAAAACGTAAACATTAGGAACTTCCGGACTCAAAAACAAAGACGTTACCCCTGCGGTAACCTCACATCTACAATGGCCTACATTTTCATACCCCTACGGTAACCTCACATCTACAATGGCCTACATTTTCATAGCCCTACGGTAACCTCACATCTACAATGGCCTACATTTTCATACCTCTATGGTAACCTCACATCTACAATGGCCTACATTTTCATACCCCTACGGTAACCTCACATCTACAATGGCCTACATTTTCATACCCCTATGGTAACCTCACATCTACAATGGCCTACATTTTCATACTACATTCATACATTTTCATACTGTGACGTTCATAAAAGTGTCAAACTGCATGGTACCATCCTGAAGAGGTCATATCTTTGAGTGAGAAAAGTCTGAGGGGCATTAAATGCCCACTCAGTAATTTCGGTTGCTAATCAACAAAAATTACATGGATGGCAACTAAGTACTTTGGTGATTCATGGTTCTCGTAGTTTATTTTACTATAACCAGCCACAATGCAACACGACAAAACCATTTCCAAGGCACGGCTTATTTGGCAAAATGTTAGCTTTTTATTTTCTTTATCTGATGAGTGGGCACCAAGAAAAAAGGACGAGTGAGCAATAAGTTTGTTTCCATGGTGATAAGCTGCGCAAGGACTACAAAAAAGATTAGATATTAAAAACAAAGAAGAAGAATGAAATGCGGAAAACGGAAGATGAACAAGCACTTCTGAAGTGCTTTTCATGAGGATCTTTATCGTTATTTTTAGTAGGATAATAATTCTATACTATAGTACCATATCTTTATCTTTTTGCTTGTTGGAAGCAATTAGCATTTTTTTAGTAACCAAAATTACTGTGTGGGACTTAACTCATTAAATGCTACTCACCTATAGATAGTTACAATTAGCGCAGACAAGGGACCTCCTTATGTTTGGTAAAGGTTTAAACAAGAAGACAAATCTAAGCTATCAGGAAGCTAAACTACTGCTTTCCTTGCTTACTGGGAGGATTCCAACCTTGCCAGAAAAATTATGCCAGACCATTTGAGCACAAAGCCACAACTGGGAAAACTGGTATTGGAAGGAACGACCTTAATGAACGGAATGCATTAAGAACGTCTACCACTCCACACTCAACACGTAGGAAGGAAAAAGGCAAAAGAAGCCACTCTCCACCTCTTAAGTGATTTGAACTCCTACATCAGGCAAGCGTCAGTATTCCTGGCCTCAAGAATTTTGAAATGTGCTGTTGAAAGTCCAGGCACGTTGTGCTGAAAAGAGATGGTTTTACAAAGGAAGACAAATGGCAAACCACTGCCATTGGAGCACGATCCAAACATACATACAGTAGCTTCATACGTCTCACATACAGAGCACGGTAATGGCTTTCCCTCCTCTGCTTGTGCTTATTTTGAAACGGTGACATTACAGCCGAGCCGGAATTGATGGATGTGCTGTATATGCCAGTATGGGAACGCCACCAGAGCGGAGAATGCCAGCTGTTCTAATGAGCGTTATTTATTCTGCACAAGAAGGCGGGGAGGCGCACTTCCCTGGGCGACAAGCAAGACGCATATTGGCACACAATATGGCCCCCAATCCGTCCTCACCCTCCATCCTTAGCGCCAAGCTGAGGAACGGTCCAACCACCTGGCTCCGCCCCACTGATTGGAAACGGGCCGGCTGCTGCCGTCAATTAACATCCGGCTAAGGCAGGATAGAAACAAAGTGAGGAGGGCGATCCCCGCGTGGATGAAGACGCACAAGAAATATTGTGAGGTTAGGAGGGTTATGGACAAGCCGCATGCAGGGCAGTGTGTCTTCAACTCATTTAGGAATATTAGACAGATTAAACAGTGTTGGCTATTGAACATGTGATTGATTGTTTGGGAACCAGATTAGCTAGTCAAACATATTACAGAGGGACTTCCACACTGTAAGTTTTTTCCTCAAAAAATGAATTTGCTGAAGTACTATATTTCTCCATCTTGAGTCTCCTACATTCACTGCACACAAATAAACCAACAGCCTCCCATATAGGAGCCAAAGAGCGCTGTAGACATGCATGCATGCAAAGGCGAGTACCAGGTGTCCTGGCTTTTCCAAGCCAGTATAGCGGGTATAACTCCGTTCCTATCTCATAATTTAAGAGCGTAAAAGATGGGCTTCCAGCCAATTTCTAAAAACCCCACAACAAGCACGAAAGTAGATTTAAAATTTCAGGGAAATTTCAGAGAGTTTTTCCTCACTGGCTCACGGCTTAAGGCTCAAAGCGGCGGACGTTGGCGTGGTTGCGATCTCGTGCCAACGTGAGCTAACAAGGCGTCCCAGTCATGTAATCCCGTGTGATTAGCCTCAATTAGCCTCGATACACTGGTGAACTCCTGTTCTTTCCTCCTATTTGAGCGCTGCTCTGTGGGCCTTAAGGGCTGACTGAACTGCTGTAGAATGTTAGCTATTTAAAAAGCGGGGAATCTGACCGCTCTGTGCACTGGAAGGCCATTAAAAGAGCGGTAAAGATTCTATCCTTTGGAATTTACCTTGTGAGTGGAGAGAATGCCTGTGTTGTGAGTGTGTGTATGTTTGGAGTGGAGGGGCTAGAGAGGGTGCTGTGGGGATGGGGGGGGGGGGGGGCTACATCTGGACAAGGATAACTAGGAGCCATCAGCTTGGTTACAGCTAAGATCCTCAAAGTAAAGAGATGTCTCAATGCTGCCACTACTCCTGGTTCACTGCTCAGAGGCTAGCAGTGTCTCTTTACAGTGTTTTCATTCTTGAGCGTGGAAGGGAAACAAACCGTGAAGAATACCCACTGTGGATTGTTCTCTTGAATTCTGCTTAACTGTTATTGCACTGAAGCCGACATGTGCGGGAAAATACAGACAGTTCAAGTTCTTATGGATTCCTGGTTTTTTACTTGCATGTCTAATATAAGGGTGCCTCTTATGTTTAATGCAAAGATATATTTCTCATTTATTATTGCATGGCTAACATACTGTCAAACAGGCACTCCGCATCCGGGTATCCAGAGTGTTTCCGTGGTGAGCTCAGGGCTAAATTCAATACTACTGCAGAACACTTTGTCCTCGGAATAATATGAAATGAATAAAATACTGAAAAAAAGCATGTGCTGCAAATTTTTGGCCTTACATATTTTTCTCTCATACTAGTGCGTGTCAAAAATAAATCCACTCCTCACTCAATGGGAATGACAAAATGATCTGTTGGGATCAAGGTTGAAATAGTCCCAATTAGATGCCGCCATTGTTCAAAGCCAAGCATTTGGCTGACATATGGTGGATGGCTTTCACAACAGGCAGAAAGAAGGCCCTCACAAAAAGGTCTCCAGCTTCCTGCTGAAAAGCTGTAATCCGCTAGGTTTTGTGAACAGGGGGGCCTGTGGGACTCGCGACGTGTGCGAGACGGAGAGGCCGGGCACGGCCTCGGGCACCCCGAGGGGTCCTTGAGCCTGTGCTGGGAAAGAGCTGGCAGGACCCGGGCCATGGCGGTCTGTGCTCTCCTCAGACACATAATCCGCAGCCCTCCTGTGCCTGCTGGCATGGCCGAGAGGTCGGCTCGCGGCCTTGCTAGTGTCACAAATGGCGACCTTCCCACTGCACTGACGTGAGGAGTGGAGTGAGGAGTGGATTTCTTTTGGACACACACTAGTATGAGTGAAAAGTATGTAGGCACATGCATTTTTTGTGTTTTATTAATTTTTTTTGAAATGGTACACTGGTACACATTTGTTCAGTTCAGTCCAACTAGTCCCGCTACGTGTGAGCATGTGAACGGTCATAACATCCTGGATCCCATGTATGCCTGTAATATTTCCTCATTGTATAACTCAGTCAAGATTTTACTCATAGCTCATGGGTGTCAGAATCCAGTCCTGCTGGTTTTCGGTGTGTTCCAGCACCAGTGAGTCATTCAACTGAATCCATAGTGGCTGGTCCTCAATTTCCACACAATTCTTTTAACCACAGCAATTTCTTCCCTCCAAAAAAGTACTTTTTTTTTTGTAAAAGTGCATGAAACTATTATTATTTCTCAAATACTGATCTTATTTTTGGCATTCTATTAGGTTGCATGCTATGCACTTGTCTCTACAACTGATTCAGATTTCTCAGTGACTATCAGTTTCTGGGCCTAACAAACGGACGACTCATGGAGCCTGCCTGAATTCACTGACCTATATGTCATGCAGATGGGCTGTCACACTGAAGCTGAAAAGATTTAAATAGCAGCGCATCTGTGCCGAAATTATCCACAAAAACAAGCCCATCAAAGGATATCGGCATCAGATCTCACTGATACTCACATCAACTGGAATGTTTCATAGGGGGACACTAATCAACAGGTCCATGCATCCATTTCACATAAAGATCAGTAGGCCTGTGCACCACCTGTCACAAACCCATACACCCGTCAGTGGAACACACACGTTATGTTCCTGTAGGCCAGACCGCACTTTTACAGCGAGTTGCCGTATCTACTTGGACCACTCAGTGTGGGATAAACGATGCTCTGTATGGATTTTGCATTAGTGCCAGCCCCTCAGTGCCCCACATAGGCTGTGCATTACCCATAGCAGCTTATGCAACATGCATCAAACCTCCACTTTGCTTTCAAGACAGCGGCTGTTGCTCTATACAACCTCTTTAACTGCTGTTCTTATGGCTTTTGCACTGTACCATAAAAGCAAAACACTCCCCAGTGATCAGCACGCTGCAGACATAAGTTCCCAGCACATCCATTCTGCGTGTGTAAATTAGCATCAAGTAAAAGAGGGGAAAGTATTTTAAAGATATTTTCACTTCCACCCAGGGCCATTCCCCAAAGGGGCACATTGTCTTCAAAAAACATCGAAATAAATATTAAAACATAAAAACGGAAGGACTGTGTGGGTGTTTGACCCCTGTAGGCCTTCAAAACACGTGCGCAGAGGAGAAGAATGATTGGTGAAGCCTTTCAGCCAGACTGCTCTGTGTCCCAATGTGGTGGTCTGACATCATAAATGAGGAGCTCCTCTGAGATTAGGGGGCATTTTGCGGCGGCCGTCTTTTCAACTGCCCGTTTTTCCATGCTCTCTGCAGGCGCCGATGCTGACAGGGAGGGAGGCCCGTGAATAATGCGCGAGCTTCACGGCCGCGTTAGTTTGTGGCTCAGAGGAGAATGCGTACATTATAAGGGGCTGATGACTCAATGCTATTATGATTTACAGGGACATGTTAAATGATATCATCGGTTACTCCCCTTCCCTCAACTCCAACTGTAAGACGCTCACATCTTTGTGCGTAAGTGTTAATGGAGAAACGTCAAAACTATATATGAACTAGATTCCACCAACCTTAACATACACACACGGCATGCACACAAATACTTAAACCTCATTATTATAGCGTCAACTGGTTTATCGGACATGATATGGTATGGTGAATATGGTATATTCATAACGAGAAAAAAACTGGAACAACCAACACTAACTATTTCTCAGCATGGCTGTAGCATTCATTTAAATCTACCTATTCCATTAATAATAACAATAATAATAATTTGTAAAGTGATTTCCTAACATGATGCACAAGCTTCAGGAAAATAATAGGCAGCATAGATATTAAATGAAACGGTAATGCAGATAAAATATGTACTTTATGGTTCAAAGTAAGTTTAAATAATCAGGTTTTCAAACAAGGTTTAAAAGAAGAAGTCAGAGGCCCTGAGGAGCCGCTCCTGTTCTCAAGTCTCTCCGGATAAGAGCGTCTGCTAAACGACGGTAACGTCTGGACAGCCAAGGACATTTCCGGTCTTGTGTGATGACCGATATGGCCAGACGGAGCAAAAAAAAAAAGATGAGATTGGCGACAGGACAAAACAACTCACCGGTGAGAGCCAATGAACAGTCGGTTAAAGTCCGAAGTGGGAACTGCGGAAAGACCGCCCCCCCCCAGGTACAGGGCCGCAACTGATGAGCATCGAGCATCGCTGCTGTAAAGTGTTTTTTTAATCTGCTGGAGTGGGATCCTTTAGCTGACTCACAATTTAGAGGCTTCAATAAGGATTATGTCAAAGGCCTTTGCCTGGGGCTGTTCTGTGGGCTCTGCTTTGCTTTAATGAGCAATGCGTCTTTAATCAGTAACAGACGATGCTAAATCTCAATGTTGCCAAGCTCACAATGTTGCCAAGCTAAAGTAGAAAAACAAAGTTTACTATGTGAATAGCCGCAGCCCGGCTCTTTGTTGATGTCCCTGTTTCTGATAGTTTCTGCTGTCTCTTTGCTGGCGGGAAGTCAGGGCTAAACCGCTAGGCTTAACTGCATCCCCGCGGCCGCTGCGCTACTGCGATCCTATCCCTTTTCCGAGTCTTTGTTTCTATCCGTTTGAACCGAAGCTGAAACTGGATTTGGATTTTTGTTTTTAATTCCTCTTGCCCCTCTGCACCACCCTCTGCACCACCCAGAACCAGAGGGAGGGGTGGCGACGTTAATGCGAAGACGGTTGCGCGGCCGGCTCGGGAGGTCACCCCTGCTCGTGGCCGGACCCTGACGTTTTGGGAAACTTGGCCGACTGGAACAAAGGATCGTGGCACGACATGAGGAACCGCTAAAGAGACGATCGCTCTCGGGCGGTACGTCTATGGCCGACAGCACTGGCCCTCCTGTGGGTTTAAAACTCAATTCCCATCGCTGAAAAAGCAAGGCGGGAGGCACAGGCTGGCAACTGAGACTGAAATGATGTTTTGGCTTTAGGCTTCGTCAGGTCATGATAAAATCTTATTAGCACAAGCTGGTGCCCATTATACATTTTACAAAACATTCGCCTGAAAAGAATAGCCTTATTAGGAGTTGAAGTCTTTTGTTATAAGCTGTCTCTGCCAAACCATGAAAGTATTTCTTTTTTTATAGATTATTGAATTGACTGCAGCTGTCTAACATTACTGTTGATGTGTGCGAACGCCCTGCAGTTCTCTTAGACATGTCTTTTGTAAGTTTGTATCACCAGGCCTGGTGCTTTTGAAAGACCAGGCCTGTCACCAGCAACTGTTCTTCTGCCTCGCCCGACACACATTCCGCCTTCATCTGCCCTTTACAAACATTTTGCCAGGAGACTCTTAGCATTAGCAGTGTCATACGAGTGTTCCGTTGTCGCATATTTGACTTGTTGGTAAGGCGCGTTCAGCGTGGTGATACAGCACGCATTTGTAAACTCTCTGACCTCCTCTCACGCAGTATCATTAGCTCGGAGGGAGAATTTCATTCCAGGCATGCTCAGGGTACACTGCATGCAATTTACACTCAAAATAATGCCCCAGTGCCACATTTGCGAACTGCTTGCACAGAAGAGTAATGGCTTTGTGGCCTAATTACCAATGCTAGTTCCATTTTTTTTAGCTTACTTCTCCCTCAGTACTATTTCACTTTACTTGCACAAGCCTACAGCACTGAGACGGAGGGGTAACCAATCATGGAGGAGCATCGTGCAAATGTAACCAATGGAGGAGCAGCACCATGCAAATGTAACCAATCAAAGAGGGGTGCCATGCAAATTTAACCTATTGGAGAACCACAATACAATTTGTGACAGTTTGTGTCAAGGTGTCCAAACCAAACTAAGCAAACTCAGAGAACTGGACAATCTATTACCAGTACACCATACACACAGTTTACTTGTGTAGACTACAGTAGCCCGGCACCATTGTGGGTGAGGCTGCACTTTTCTCTGACATTGTTAACAAAGCAGATTCATCATCTTTAGTGGATGAAAGGGTGAGCAGGAAAAGTGAAAGTAAAAGTAGACAGAGTTGGGTCTGAGTTGAGACTTTTGGGAAGTGGTAATAATGCGCACCTTTCTATGCTCCCCGTTGTGTTGAGGTGAGCTGACCTGAGCTTCTCTGCAGAGGTTCCAGGCCACGGCTAACTGCAGCGCGCTAATGGCGTGCACTTCTGACCTCCAACAGGCCGAGGCAGGGCCGTCACTGATGCGCCCCTGTCTTACAGCTCTCCAGCTGAACTGCCGGAGTCCAAACTGTGGAAATATCCTTCTTGCTCCCAGTTTTCCCAAATCAGAAAAAAATAACTTTTTTGACAAAACCATTATAAATTGAGCTTGGCAAGGATTTGTATAAAAAACAAACCAGACTGATTATCGGTGACATATGTTTGTCCCCAAACGAACGTATATTGTTGATGAAATGCACATTAAATCTCGGTTATGCGCATTCCCACAGCTGAAGAAGCATGTCCTTGTTTAAAAGGTTGAAGCAGAGTTCAGCCCCCCCCCCCCCCGATGGGGATAAGACGACTCAAATGAAAATGGCTGTTATTATATCGAGAGTGTCGCTGAAATGTGGGGTGAGATGAGTGCACCGTTGCCCACTTCATCCTAAATGCTAATAACCATCCCGATTCAATTACCTGATGTGATTTTAAGATCTTAAACGTCCCTGTGAACTTTCTCCCGCTGGTGTCTGGGCGTAGGCTTGGAAGGTTGCCTGTTCTGTGGCTGCGATCCCAGCAAACCCACCCAGGTCTCTGATCTTAGATCTGCTGTTCCTGTAGGCCGTCCCATGGTACCACGGGCTCCCAGAGTAAAAACCCAGACCCCTTTTGTCAAAGACCGAAAAGGCAATGAAGCCCCATTTGAAGAAAGGATGGGGAACTTCCTATTCCAGAACACCTGGAGAAATAGCCTCTGGTCACCACGGACCCTCACTGTGAGTTTATCTGGGATTGGTTTTACAGCTCCTCAGAGCCCTAGATGGCGCAGCCTTGACCTGACCTGGCCAATTACAGCCTTGGCCAGACCTGGCCAATCACAGTCTTAGCTCTGGTTTACTGTCTCCAGCAAAGGCAGTAGAAAGCAAAGGCTCAACTAATTCTTGACTAATAACCCAGGCTACACCTTTGTTAGCATTTTTACCCTATGTCGCTCTGTTTGTTCTTGAGTCTGATTGTTCCGTTCAGGACCGCTAAAACAAAAACAACAGCCCCTATCTGCAGCTCTGTGGATGTGTGTCAGCTGTGGGCGATAAGGCCGCTGCTCTGAATGATATCTCCACGCTTGTCCTCGTTCTTTATGTAGTTTCCAGGGATATTCCCAAACACTCCAGCCCTATTCAGTGGAACAAACTTATCTCTTCATTCCCGTCTCAACTTCTCAGACAGGGTATTTTACTTTTTAACTGCTGTGATTCTGTTACAAAACGCTTACTGTGGCACATGTACCAGGAACACACACACACACTGACACACACACACACACACCACGTGCACTCACAAACATGTGAAGGCATGCAGACACACACAAACCCACACAAACATATACAGTGAGCACCATAATTCATTGGACAGTGACACTGAATTCTTTGTTATTTTGGTTCTGTACTCTAGCACTTTGAGTTTGAAAGGATACAATGACAATGAGGTTGAAGTGCAGATTGTCAGCTTTTAGGTATTTTAATCCATATCGGATGAACCATTTAGAAATTAAAGAACCTTTTGTACATAGTCCCCCCCCCCCCATTTTCGGGCATCAAAAAATATTGGACAGTTTAACATAATGTAATAATTTTTTATATTTGGTCGCATATCATTTGCATGCCATGACTTCCTGATGACTGTGACCCAACAATATCAAAAGACTCTTGATATCTTTTTTCTGGTACTACAAATGATACTATAACCTCTCTGCCTTTGAATGGATCTCTATGAGAATTGGGGGGTGAGACTAGATTTAGCTGTAAATTACACTGGAACAGTATGGAACACATGGTTGGCTAAAACATCAAGGGTCTGTTGTATCAAACAAGCCTTAAACCATCACTCTGCTGCCAGATATGCAGTAGATATTGATGGATCACTTTAAGGATTGTTTCTCCTGACATATTTTCCTATTGAACTCTATGGAAAAATAAGTCAGGAGAAGAAACCCTTCAAGTTATCCATCCATATCTACTGCATATCTGGCAGCAGAGTGATGGTTTAAGGCTAGATATCCATTCAAATCCAGAGAGGTTATAGTATCGCTATAGTATAGTATGATGCTCACTATACATGCACACACATGCAAGCATGCATGCAACACACACACACACACACACACACACACACACACACACACACACACACACACACACACACACACACACACACACACACACACACACACACACACACACACACACACACACACACAGACAAGCTCTTATATTTCTGAGCTAGACTTAAATAAATCATTTGACTTTGACTCTTGAGGTCTGTAGACAGCACATTACAAATATGGCTTCAACATGACAGACACTGGCATGTATTGTTTAAGTATCATGATTCCATTCCTTGAAAAATGCCAGATATAAACCAACACTGTATTTTTCCTAAAAGTTAAGGCATGGTTTAAAAGATTTAAAATACCTGTATGAACCAGCCAGACTAAGAGGTCTGGAGAAGCTAGTGCTCCCGCACCACTTAAAAAGCAGGGGTTAAAGTTGGCGATGGTAATAAAACTAGCGAGAGAGGGGGTGAAAAAACTTTTGGAAAAAAAAGTTTCCAAAAGTACTCACAATTATTTATTTTTTCTTTATTTTACTGGTGGTATACCAAAGTTTAAAATCATGCCGGGGAATGGTGGACAGCAGGGGGCAATGTCGAGGGGCAGAAATACAATGGTTTTCACTGGGAGTACCAATGAAGTACATGAAGAATTGCTGGTGGTAGGAGTTAGGGTGGCGGTTAGCATGGGAGCACTGTAGTGCTTTCACAGGAGAGTGAGAATCATTTTTCTACAGTAAGTGCGTGCATGTGTGTGCATGCATGTATGCATGTGTGTGTGTGTGTGTGTGTGTGTGTGTTTTTGTGTGTTTTTTTCCGCGCGTCGCATGAAAAAACCACAAAAAGAACAGCAAAGGCAAAAGACATCTCGCAAGGATGATCTTTACATGAGCAACAGATACCTAAAACAACTCAAGAGGCACTGATCTTCCGGGACGGCTATAGATTTATGAATTTCTGGATGTCTGAAACCATAAAAGCGCTCACATCCGCCCCGTCCCTGTAGGTGATGACACAGGCAAGGAAAAGCCATAAACCTTCTGCAACAAGCTCTGTGCCATCAGAACATTCCTGAATATAACTCAGGACACCGACAAAGTGTGTTAAAAGGTGATTTTTGAGAGAGGCCAAGAAGGAGAGAAAAAAGCACTTGTGATAAGAGCAATGTGAAGTCTGTGGAAATCTTATAGATCTTGACAGGGCTAGCCGAGTGCATTAATGCGTGAAACAGCATGGACAGCGGAGATGTGCGATTGGGCGAGAGGGGGAACCAATGGCATACGAGTTCCAGCACACAGGACTGGGCTCAGAAGCCACATGAGTCCACAAGTGTCAAGGCAGAGCCAATGCTCCATGTGAGTGACAAGGCCTGCCAGTCTCCTAAACCTAACTAAGCCCACTTACCTGTTTTGGGGGCCAATGCAGACGCTTATCCTGATGGACGTGTGGGAAATTTGGGGTGCTCTTTTGCCAGGAGCTCTGATGGACCCCCACCCCCATTGGCCTGGGACTGGTTACCATCTGTCAAAAGCAGGAAAGAGGACTGTGGGTCAGGTGTATCACATGGTGCATTCTGACAAACAAACAGAGAACCGCCTGATGTCACACCGGCATTTATCCAATCGTCTTGTCCAATCTACTGTGCAGAGCAGTAGTTCCCAAACTCGCTCCTGGGGTACCCCCGTGTATGCTGGTTTTCGTTCCAACCACAATTCCAACCCCAGAATTTTAACAAGCTGTTAATTTTTTCTTAGTTAGGTGCTTTTCATGTTTAGAGGAAATATTTACCCTCTTAGGCCACATTATGTCAGAAAAAGCTATGCATGCCATGAAGTATAAAAATCTCATTCACATTGTGCTTATTGTGCAATATAACAATTACAGAAAAAGAGGTAACAAAATTTCTTAACTGATGAGAATGAATCAATAGGCTCCTAATTGGTGAAAGTGTGGACACATGGCCACTAATACTAACCATCTGGTAGACAATGAAGAATTCAAAGTCAAAGCAAATAACAACACAATAGCCCAATAAGCACAATGTGATCATGGGACTTGTATTCTTCATGGCATGCATAGCTATTTCCGACATAATGTGTCTTAAGAGGGTGACTGATCCCTTTAAACATGAAATGCGTAATTAAGAAAAATTAACAGCTTGTTATAATTCTGGGACTGCAACTGTGGTTGGAACATAACCAGCATACAGGACCGAGTTTGGGAACCACTGGTGTAGAGCGTATGTAACTGTGTATAGTAAGGGTAACTGTAGAGTATGTGTGACAGCAAAGCTGCACTGTGTGACCATCCACATATGCAAACACGGTTGCCTAGGATAGGGCCAGATGTAAGTAAATGAATAAACAGGCGAACAGATACAGACAGAAAATAGAGAGATGGGTAGAGCGCTGGATGCGCTGCATTCGTGTGATGGCAACAAACAAAGCAAAAGTGTTCCCTTCAGGAACCCTGGAGAACATCCACTGGGTCGCCTTCGTGGGTAGGCTCTAGTTTAAAACAGGAGACATGAGGGAGCTGAGGATCAAACATGCCTCCTTATCAGTCAAGGACAGCATTTATAAAGTGTAAAAGATAATAAGGCAAGATGAGCATTTGACCTTGAATTAAAGATGACTTGCTGGAAAATAGTTTTCAACCTTGTACTGCAACAATTGGATTTTTCTTTAATTGAATTTCTTTCGTATTGTGTCCTTCCCGTTTTACATATAAAATGTTGTTTTGATTTTGAAAGCAAAATAGAAAATATGCGTGCAAACAACGCTCTTCACAGCAGAGCTGTGAACATTACTGACTGTAAAGCAGAGCTGTGAACATTACTGACTGTAAAGCCGAGCTGTGAACATTACTGACTGTTAAAGCAGAACTGTGAACATTACTGACTGGTAAAGCAGAGCTGTGAACATTACTGACTGTTAAAGCAGAGCTGTGAACATTACTGACTGTTAAAGCAGAACTGTGAACATTACTGACTGTAAAGCAGACCTTTGAACATTACTGACTGTAAAGCAGAGCTGTGAACATTACTGACCGTAAAGCAGAGCTGTGGACATTACTGACTGTAAAGCAGAGCTGTGAACATTACTGACTGTAAAGCCGAGCTGTGAACATTACTGACTGTATAGCAGAGCTGTGAACATTACTGACTGTAAAGCAGAGCCGTGAACATTACTGACTGTAAAGCAGAGGCGTTTCACACAATTCCAAGAGGCTTACAAAACGTACGTGGAACATGACTGACGAGTAGGAGGAGGTTGTTTAGCCCAAAGGCAACATGCTTAATGCTGAGGGAGTCGATGCACAGAAGCATCTTTCACCAGTTTCAGCTGTTAGACTGAAAAACTGTGTTGCAAGGAGAAGACAAACAGCATCAGGTCTTGAGTGACAGAATGACTGAAGTGGGCAATCAGCATCAGTGGAGGGAAAAAACTACTGTAGCAGTGATGGAGAGCCAGGTCTAGTCCTTCAGGCCCTGTAATCTAGTTGCGCACGGGCCGTAAATTATGATGCCACTGGGGGGGGGGGGGCGTCCACCTCTCTGGACATTCCTAGCATGCTAGACCGCAGGGTAGGGCTGTGGAATGGAGTCAAGACCGCAGTCATTAACCAAGGTCACATGACCCAAGCTCCTCCTCTGAGAGCAAAATGTCCCCCTGTAGGTTGTTGAGCCATAGAGCTGACTGGAGCATGTGCGCTGTGTACACTCACACAATCAAAGAGTAGCTCCAGACTGGTAGCTACACTGTCAAGATTTTCTTGAGTACTTGGGGGGGGGGAGAGAGAAAGAGAGGGGGGGACAGAGAGAGTCATGAGGGAGAGAGAGAGAGAGAGACAGGAGGTGAGAGTGGTGAAGAAGAGAGGGTGAAAGAGGGAGAACGAGAGGAAAAGAGAGAGGGAGAAAGACAAAGAGAGAGGGAGAGAGAAACAAGTCACATTTTCACTTCAGGCGCACACTCTGGTTTCCTGTCAGTGATGAAGAGCGATGGTTGTGCTAACAACTTCGAGGTCCAGCATTCGCCAAATTAACAAACGAGTCCCAGTTTCTGTGATGAAATCCATGTTTCCAGCCTCTTTGCTGTATTTCTTTCTCTGAAAAGGAGTTCTTCATCTTTCACCAATTATGGCACGTAGAACATCGCAGAGGGGTGTAGGAGAATAAAGGAAACTAGTCCCACGTTAGACACGATGTTGCCAGGCAACTCAAATAGAGGAGGCGGGTACTGTCAGTGGAAATTGGGTGAAGTCGAAAAAAACAAACAAACAAACAAAAAGAATGGAAAAAGAACAGGATGCGTAGGACGCTCGATCCTTTGGTTTCACTGACCCCCCCCCCCCCCCATCTTTCTGACTGCCAGCCATCACAGCTACTCTCCCCATTCAACCCAATGCAGTTTAAATAAGAGGTTCACTTCCCATTGTGCAGTCTTAATCACTCGGGTCCTGAAACGCACCAGAAACCAGCAGACACTGAGCCCTTGAGATCCCTGTGGCTTTCGGCCACCTCCAACCATCAGCAGAACAAATATATTTTCTTCATGAGGGTCATGTATTGCTACATTTGTTAAACTTTCTCCGGGTGCCTCTGCTTCCTGATTGGCTGCTTTGTCCGTCCATTACATATTAATGGCATAATGCTTTAGCAATGGTTTGTGGGTGAAATCAATGTCTTTTACAGATCATTAGAAAAGCCCACCTCTTCAGGTTTAAGCGGCGGGACCTCTCAAATCTCGCAAACGAAACCCCAGAATAGTGTAGCTACCATTACCCTGAAACATCACAGCGAATGTGACGCTGCATTATCCGCAATGCTGGTTTCTCAGTAACCCGCGGTGGACCGAATGACTGAGATACTCATCTTAAAGCTACACTGAAGTGTAATTCCCTGCGCTGGGCCCCGCGGGAAGGCGTGCAGGTTCACCTTCCACTGCGTGGGTGGTTGCCTTCCCGCCAAATTACTGCCATGGGAATCATATATTTTACGGATTATAAAAGACTCGTAAAGGGCACAGCGGCCTCCTGAAGCCGACTTTATTACTAACAGGTGGGGTGTCAGTGCGTCTCTGGGGGCGATGGCAGAGATCATGCTGGTGTCCACTGTGCAGCAGTCAGTGTTACCTGGTTTGAAAGTTAGCAAAATGTACCTTAAAATCACCATAACAACCTTTAGGGTCTGTGCTGGTAAATCAAAATAGGGGTAAACGCACATAAACTTAAATGTTGACTAATGAATTGGGGAGAAAGTAAAGAAAGAATTCTAATCAGTTCAGCATAAAAAAAGAGTAATAATCAAACCTAGATTAAATAAAAGCATGAGTAATCTTCTCTCAGTCTCTAAAACAAGACAGAAAAGATCTTATCTTACATAAAACCTTTGTAAAAGAACATTGCACGGTAATCACTAGAAGCTGCTGGTATTGCCTTTTTTACATCCCCCCCATTGTTTTCAAGACTGAAAATAATGCCAAGATTCTTCACTGCTACAACGTCTGACGTTATCAGGATTTTTCCGTTGAGATCTTTTTTTTTTTGCTGTGCGAAAGAAAGCGTTTAATGATAACTGGGAGGAAGGTACCCCTGCCGTGTGGAACTCTCCTCTCTGAGTGTGGCATCATCGGTGTAGTACCGTACACAGCTACAAACAGCTGGAGACACAAGGTCCACCTTCAATTTATATACAGCATCCATTACTGTGCTCTGTGCCCAGCCATCTTCCCGCACTTCCTGTTCTGAATCACCTTCACACCCTGGAGTCTAGTGATGTCAGAGGTCGCGCCGCTGTGATAACTCTGCTAAAGAGGAGCGGGGACTGCAGACAGGCTCCAGCTGGAACTCCTCTGTTTGGGGTGAGATGGGAGCCAAGCAGGCCCATGATGCATTGCTCTGCTGGGCGAGATCCGCAGCGCACTCTAGTATTGAGGTCTAGGCAACAGGTAGCCGTGAAGTCCACACCAATAAAAAAAGCTTTAGGAAAACTCACGACTCCGGTGACCTCCCGTCGATCGGCAGGAGCGGACAGGCGGGGAATTAAACGGTCACGTGCAAACGTTCTCTGGCTGCTTTGCACAATGCTGCTGACGGGGTAATCGTTTCAAACGCACATTTTGATCTCTGTTTTTTTGTGTAAGACTTCTTGTGTTTCCTTCTTGAGTAGGGAGGTTTGAAAGGATTTTAGTTCTATAAATCACAGAGGCAATGGCCACATAAGGAAAGGACTCATGTGTCTCCAACTGGCTTCATGCAGAAAGTACCATTTCTGATACGGAGTGCAGTTCTGATGAAGCCTGAACACAATACAGCACTACTACTGTTAGTACTACAACTACAACTAATACTGCTACTACTACAACTACAACTAATACGGCTACTACTGTTAGTGTTACAACTACAACAAATACTGCTACTACTGTTAGTACCACAACTACAACTAATACGGCTACTACTGTTAGTACCACAACTACAACTAATACGGCTACTACTGTTAGTGTTACAACTACAACAAGTACTGCTACTACTGTTAGTGCTACAACTACAACTACTGCTACTACTGTTAGTACTACAACTACAACAAATACGGCTACTACTGTTAGTACTACAACTAATACTGCTACTACAGTTAGTACTACAAATACAGGTAACGCTGCTACTACTGTTAGTACTACAACTACAACTAATACTGCTACTACTGTTAGTACTACAAATACAGGTAATGCTGCTAGTACTACAACTAGAACTAATACTGCTACACTGTTAGTACTACAACCACAACTAATACTGTTACTACTGTTAGTGCTACAACTACACCAAATACTGCTACTACTGTCAGTACTACAATGAATACTAATACTACTGTTAATACTACAACTATAACTAATACTGCTACACTGTTAGTACTACAACCACAACTAATACTGTTACTACTGTTAGTACTACAACTAATACTGCTACTACTGTTAATATTAACACTACAATAAATACTGCTACTACTGTTAGTACAACTACAACTAATTCTGCTACACTGTTAGTGCTACATCTATTCCAAAGACTGTTACTACTGTTAGTACTACAACTACAACTAATGCTGCCACTACTGTTAGTACTACAACTACAACTAATACTGCTACTACTGTTAGTACCACAACTACAACTAATACGGCTACTACTGTTAGGGTTACAACTACAACAAATACTGCTACTACTGTTAGTACCACAACTACAACTAATACGGCTACTACTGTTAGTGTTACAACTACAACAAATACTGCTACTACGGTTAGTGCTACAACTACAACAACTACTGCTACTGCTGTTAGTACTACAACTAATACTGCTACTACAGTTAGTACTACAAATACAGGTAATGCTGCTACTACTGTTAGTACTACAACTACAACTAATACTGCTACACTGAGTGTTAGTGCTACAACTACAAGGAATACTGCTTCTGCTATTAGTGCTACAACTAATACTGCTAGTACTGTTAGTATTACAACTACAACAAATACTGCTACTACTGTTAGTGCTACAACTAATATTGCTGCACTGTTAGTGCTACAACTACACCAAATACTGCTACTACTGTCAGTACAACCCCCAGGCCGCCACATTATTATTATTATTATAAATGCTAGTGTAACCATTTAACTTAACAAATTCAGAGATTTGACTGTTTAAAATAAGTAGGACTTACAGAATTAAATTTTTAATGTCCCAAGTTGATGGCAGTTGGCTGAATCCAGGCCTGTGCTTTGACATTAGGCTGATGAAATATATTAATTCAGCACTGTGCAGACTGAATGCGTCAGTGATTCCATTGTGTGGCGATGAACAATACCAGTGTTTAATGAACACGGCGCTTCTATTGGGAATTCAATTTAACACAAGAGTTCAGCTGATGCATCACCGTAAGAGCCAAGACAAAGCCCCAGAACATGATCACGTGTCTCCTTATATCTGCTGTTCAATTACATCCCTCACAAAAGCCATGATTGTAATTTGTCGCAACCAGAGGGAAATGAAATGCTCATAATGGGCGATCTCAGACTGCTCAATCCAACTGACGTATCAAAACGCAACAAAGAAGACCTAACCTTACGGACATTTTGATAGCATTTAGGTTTTTCTTTTATCAATGGAAAGTGACTTTTGGTTTAAACGCTCGGCTCTTTTGCTTCAGAGCTTGGTGTTTATAAGGCGTAATTGCACGGGCTACGTTACTTCAGGTTTCCCGCATGAAATTTGCATTTACACAAAAAAAAATACGGACGAGGACTGGTTATTGTTTGTATTGACAGAATCCGCTTTGTTTGCCTTCGTATATGTGCTAGAAGTATCATTTTGAGACTAGAGAAATGAAGAGCGACAACGAACAAATAACCAATTCTGGATTATCACCCCAGGGGAGCACAGAGAAACTAACAAACATATTTCACCACCGTTTGGACTCATATCATGGGCAGGTAACTACACAGCCCAAAGTTCTCCCAAATTTCAGTTGTGTTTTAATGTGTGCTTATTCAAATGAAGTAGACTGTGGGGCTGCTATAGGTAGCTCACTGGGGGATATGGGAGGGATTCAGTCAATGGGGGATAGCAGTGTCCGGCGCCCATGGCTTGCTCTGCACAAGAATATAAAGGCCATTTCATTTCATAGCCGCCTAAAAAGTATGGGGACGGACGTCCGCAGGCTTCGTGCAAACCTAAGTTACATCATAGCGGGCCCAAAGCAAACCGTGACCAGACGTCTGCGTAGTAATTTTCTGTGTCTATGCGGACCTTCTTCCGTAATCTTCCTCCATGAATAACACGACTGTTTTTTTTTGCAATTTGTGTGCAAAAATGATGGGAAATGTTGTCTATAAAGGGGGGTTTGTACGCTTTGGACAGCTACACTCGACTATGAAAGGCAAAAGTTTGCGAACAGTCCAGCGGAAAAATTGCCAAAAAAACTATAATAATAAAAAATAACTCTTGTTTGCTCCAGGTATAATGCCAATGATGAATAAATGACCCAGTGAGCCTGCCGCCTGCAATTCCCTATGATGCTATTTACTGGATAAAACATATAGGCTACTTCAACTGCATAGACTGAAAAATCCCAAGCAAGGAAAGGCAAAGCTAACACTAGGTAGCTAACTTTCTAATACATGAAACATTAACCTACATTAACTAGCTATGGTTAGATAAACTAGCTATGTAGCCAGCTCTCCAGTTAGCTGTCTTAAACCAGCAAACACAGAACCCCAGTTCAGTGAGCATTACAGAACTTAATTTACGTCATCATTCTAAAGAAGTAACCTTCAGTATATATGCCGCATACCAGTTCACTTATTCATTATTGGCAGTTGTTATTATCCTGGAGCAAACACAACAGATATTTATTTAATTATTATTTATTTTTACCTGTAGTCTTCAACCGCATTTGGTAAATCACCAGTACAATATCATCAGTAGCGTATAAGTATGCCACCCATCGCATTTTTGCGTGGGTGGCTGCTTATTTTGCTCCCGATGTTATGCCTTTTCTTTGATTATGGGGTGTTTTCCAACTTTGGTAAGTGGAAAGGTGAATTTGTTTCTGTCTGACGCTGGCCCGGTTAGCTCTGATAAGTGGATAGTGTGAAAGTATTAGTAACCCAGACTGATGTATGAACATAATTGAAATTCAAAAGAAACTGCCTGATATTCTGACCTATAAATATTAAGGCACTAAATCAACCCAGATCCTACAGCTGTCATTAATAGCAGAACTGAAGCTTTATTGTACAGAAATAGTTCAATAGCCATTTGTATAATTAGAAATGTAATTAAATTAGCATTCTGCATTCCAAATTTTTATCTACCATGTTCAGCACAGTAGTTTATTTTTGGTTTTATTTCATTTGGAATCACTATTTTTCCCAGTTACCCAGACCATCCAACATATTTCCAAGCTGGAAATTCTTCAGCTTTCTGACAAGGTACTTTTTATTTATTGAAGGGTTTAGACATTAATTACCAAAAAACAATTAATGAAAGTGTGCATGTAAATATCTACCATTTGAGGTTATTTGCATTTTCCAAAAGGCTTGTCTAGTCTGATAAATTTTAGTGAATTAACTATGTTGTACCCTGTTGAGGCTTTGTAAATTCTCTGGAGATCAGGGGTGTCAAACCCCAGTCCTGGAGGGCCGCGGTGTCTGCAGGTATTTGTGGTGTGCTTCCAATCAGCAGCCAATGCAGGCGTTGAGAAAGTGTTAGCCAATCAACACAATGAATCAAAACCAGCACACTGTGGTCCCTTCAGGACTGGGCTCTCCCATTCTTTAGATGGACACATTGGCAACAGAACCCCATAAAACCCCAGTGCTTTGACCCAGATTGCTTTTGTTGAATCTTGTTCAGCTCATTGACTATTTGCCCAAGAAATGGAGACCAGGTCCAAGAATAGAATGCAGGTCTATGCTTCTCCTGAACATAGCTTGCCTGTTCATCATCTTGAGGACGGTGCTCGATGTAAGCTTTTCTTTCACCATTTTTACTGTCTGTATATGATAAAAACTCTTGGTTCAGCTGTTCTCCACTGCCTTCAATAAGTGCATTGAGTATAATTTGTTTTACTCTCCCACTTGGCTCCTATTTTCTCCAGGTTAAACGCAGGACATACCAATGTAAGTTTAATTGATTTGTTTATAATATCTTACATGGCTCATTACTTGTGTGCAAGTGTCCTGATTTTGGTTTTGTTTAGGGACAGAACATCAAGTTCAAAGAATGCACACAGAGACAAATGGACTAATCTGCAAAATCAAAGACCTGAAGAAAAACGTACGTTTCACAACCCCCTTGGCTCTATGTGTGGGTCTTGAGGACACCTAACTCACATGTGCCTAATCTGTTATTTTAGATCAAAGTCCTCAGACAGCAGCTTAAGAGGGACAAGATAACTGTTGCCTCCAAGCTGGAGAACAAGGAGCTGAAGGTAAGATGATGTAATGGGCAGTTTGTCCATTTATTAACACTGTTGGCCACACCTAACATGCTGACTTGAAACACATTCAGAATTATGTGTGCATGTAATTCATAGCTAAAATAGTCAAGTTTGTGCCATGAAAACACAATTTTTTTCCAAAAGGAATCTTGTAAGGCCCATACAGAACAGAGCGTGAGAATGGAAGAGGAGAACTACGAACTGCAAGCTAACTTTGAGGTGGACAAAAGGATGCTTGAAGCCAATGTAGAAATCCTTGAAAAGAAGCTGAAAATGACAAACATGCTGCTTCCTGAAAAGGACTGGACTCTAAAGCAGTAAGTATCAGGCTTAGAAAAGCCGAAAGAAAACAGAGAAAGAAATAAATAAAAGTTCAGGATTTTGGTGTTAATCACTCAACAAATAATTTTAGTAGTAATGATGCAAGTAAACCCAATGGACACACAATGTAACTGATGTAATACAATCTCCACTGCAGGTAAAGCCATGCAGTGAGTCACATCTTTGCACTGCAATTTATTTGTACAAATACCCACCAGTGGAGGATGTATCTGGTTATGGGATGTAATCATGGTATTATAAAGTACAGGATTTAGTTGTACAGTGGAAAGCTGAAGCCCCCTTGCTTGTATCACAGAAAACTGGCTCAGCAACAACTGCATTTTCGTGAGAGAGAGACCAAACTACAGATGGAGATTGAGACTTTTGAAATCAGGATTATGGAAATGACCACGGAACGGCAGAAGAACGAGGATTGCTACAAGACCCAGGTGAGCAAATCCATCTCACGTTACTGCGGTTCTTCCCCCTTTACCAGAAATCACTTTTCTCTAGTCATGGATTTTTATTCCTTGTTGTGTAGGTCTTGGGAATAAGTTTAATCATCGCATTCCCTTTCCTCGTCCATTATAGATCACAGAACTTGAAGAATGTTTTTCAGACTTAGAAAATTCCCTCAGCTCTTCCAAGTATGAAAATGAGATGCTAAAGGTGAGATACTGAAATGTGGGGTCAACATTGTCAATAAAGCCTTAGATACCTTGTGACACAGCAGTGTGATAGTCAGAACTACACTGAAAACTGTAAAGTTTGAATGTAATTCACGGGTGAAAAAGCGTGTTTGCTATGCAGTAGTTTCTCTTTACAAAATTTCACATTTCCAAAAGGAATATTTGAAGGCTTGTTCAAGGAAGAGCGCAGATTCAGCTGAAGAGATAAAAAGGGGGTGATCCCAAACGCGCTACAAGCCGGCTATATAAAAAAGGAACTGTAGGTGCTCAACAGCTGAAGAGATGTTCGGGCTTCAGAAAAGCTTGGAGCAGCAGCATCATATCCAGCAAGATGAGATACTTTCCCTTAAGAGCCAACTGGAGAAGATGGCCAATAAGATGCAAGAGAGGGAGAGCACTCTAAAAAAGTAAAGTATCAAGCAACAGACCTTCACGTGTAAGATGTAGAGGTTACAGGCATATGAATCGGTTCAAACATTGTTGTTCTGTTGTAATGACACACTAGTAGGTACATATAATGGACAACTGATAAACTTATGTTTAAGGCATTGAAGTGAGGTATTCCGTTCATAGGATACTGGTTTGAATTTTTAACATCTGGTGCAAACCCAATACTAGTAGATCTGTATTTGAAGTGACCAGGATATTGTTGTATTATGAACATCCCCCCCACCACGTGATTTTTTGTATCACTTTCAAGGAGCCTGTGGCCTTGTAATGGCCTCTCAGCTGCTCACACGTTTGAGTGACAGCCTGATCTAGGTGGTGTTAGGGTGACGCGGTGCACCTCCCCACCTCCTAATGATTGACTTGCTCAGGGATGACTTTCGATTTTGAATACCTTTTGTCCTGATCATAGTTTTTCTACAACTTTATCCCAGTCCTAGTTGTTTTAGAATAATGTGTTTTATCTTGTATCATCAAGGGATGCGAAATAGATTGACCAGAATTTGGGGTATAAGGAGCTGTGCAGTGGATGACTGCTGAATCTCTTGCACTCTCCATGTTACAGGGAACTGGCTCAGAAGGACGCCACAACAGTCGAGACCAAAGAGCAATTTGTTCAGTATAGAGAAGAGATACTGAAAGTAGCAAAAGAACGGCAGCATTTTCTGAAGGCCGAGGTGAGTACATTTACCCAGCACAAATAATGTGATTGTTATTGGTGTTTTGAGTTCCCTTTCATATCAAGGGAGTGCGTTTATTTTCATCAAAGGATTTAATCATTTCAGCAGTTCATTCCATTTTAGTTATTTTCATCAGCAGAGAGCAAAGTCCAGCATTCATATTGACTGGGTATTTTCCCTGTGAATTAACAGGAAATACAGTGCAAATGCCTCCCCAACCTTACACACAGTATTAAAAAAGCAGTATATAGTTCACTATTCATCTGCAAGGACTATGATCTCACTCATGCTCAACCAATCAGGTACTTTGAATTGATCCCAATTCCTCCAATAATTTATATTGTCATATTTTGTGCCTATTGTCACCTCTTGTGGGTCACCTTGTGTTCATGTCCCTGGTGGAATATATTATGGCTGCTGATAGATTAGCCCTGAGGAAGTAAATGCCACTGTACTTTCTCACTATTTTACCCCTCTCTCTTTCTCTCTCAATTCAATTCAATTCAAATTTGCTTTATTGGCATGACATATATACATATACATATTTCCAAAGCATGAAAAAATACAACAAATACAATCATCATAATCAGAATTAAATATGTATGTCTCTCTCTCTCTCTCTAGATAAGACTTCATCAAAACAAAGCCCATGAGAATTTGGTAAGGACACAATCACTCTGAGAGCAGGTTTGTGATTGGACATCTTTGACCACAGCAGAATGCTAAGTCCTCCTCAACTCCTCCTCTTTGCCTCCAGGTGGCGTACCGTGAGTCAGAAAGAGTGCTGGCCAGGGAGAGGAACAACACACCAGACCTACACAGGAAGTGGGTTTAGTAGCTTAAATACGTTACGGCCAAAAACTTGGTACTGGCAATTAGTTTATATTCTCCTTGCTGAGATAAATGGGCTCATGTTTATTGGAGGGTAGCGACTGAGGTTGTCTGAATGAGTGTGCTTATTGGTTTTCAGGCTGGAAGAGCTGAACAACAAGCTTGTAGTTTATTCTGGGGAATCTCAGACGGCTCAGAAACCTCAGGCATCCCTTTCTGAAAAAGGTGAGTCCTGGGTCACCAGTGGAGTGATGACACAAGAACTAGGATGAGTCCTGAACACTGTTCCGCACACTTTCTGCTGCTGTTGGAACTCTTTCCTTCCATTCATCCTTTTTTCTGGTCTTTTCATTCTTCCCACTCTCCAGTCTCTAAGCTATCCGTTCCCCCTGATTGATACCGGTGTCACTCTTCCTCTTTTTCTGTGAAATTATCATTTAAGATCATCTGCTATTCTTCTTCTTGGTCATTTTATGATCTATCTCTTCCAGATATTTCTACTCAAAGCGGTCATCCATCTACTCACCACGGTCATCCCGCTACTCACAGCGGTCATCCTGCTACTCACAGCGGTCATCCATCTACTCACCACGGTCATCCCGCTACTCACAGCGGTCATCCTGCTACTCACAGCGGTCATCCATCTACTCACCACGGTCATCCCGCTACTCACAGCGGTCATCCATCTACTCACCACGGTCATCCCGCTACTCACGGCAGTCATCCATCTACTCACAGCAATCATCCCTCTACTCACAGCAATCATCCCTCTACTCACAACAATCATCCCTCTACTCACAGCAATCATCCCTCTACTCACAGCAATCATCCCTCTACTCACAGCAATCATCCATCTACTCACAGCGGTCAGCCCTCTACTCAAAGCGGTCATCACTCAACTACAATAAGATGGGTAAGTTTAAAATGTATCATTCAGAGATAGCACTAAGACACATTAAAACATTTATGTGATTTTAAATATTTTCATAGTTTGCGGTTTTATTTGAATGAGTTTGGCTGTGTTTGAACACGTCAGTTATTGGCCTGCTCTCACACCAGGTATCTGTGAAATGTTTAATTTTAATCCCTACTTGATTTGTTTGATGCTAAACTATAATTCGCTTATTTTCCCTCTGAAAGGCTGTGGATCAGGACAGGGACCGGAGACAGCGGGATGGGGGATGGACTGCTTTCAGACGCCGAAGAGGATATCGGAAAAACCCTGCTCATGACAATCAATAAGAATGTTTAAAAAAATGTTGGAATAGAACTCCTCCTTATCATTTATATTAATTGAGGTGTCTATACAGTTGGAGAAAACTATTAATCTTTTCTGTCTTTACAAAGCTAAACCTGTATAATTAAAGGTTAAATAAAGAAATAAATAAATCACAATATCCTTATGAGGCGGATCAATAATAATTAAAGTTCCCTTCAAAAAAGAACCTGGGCTCACATTTTGCAGACAGAATTCCACTTTAAAAGACACTAATCTCAGATGTGTAGACTGCCCCTGTCCTGCAGCCTGGCTCGTTCCATCACTGCAACAGCGTCTTCGGATTTAAGTTCTCAAGATCATCGTATGAAGGGTCTGGAATGGCAGCCACACGTTCAGAGCTTTGAACATCGGCCCTGATATGTAGACTGAGTGACTGGGATGACCGCAGAAGGCCAATTTAAAATCAATATGTGTAAACTTAGCCAAAGAAACTAACAATCAGTACTACAAATTAAATCTCACTACCAGCTAAACAAATTCTTACACAGCTACACATTACTACTACAAAAGAAAATACAAGATGAAAGAAGGGAAAGGTAAGCAACTTCCAGGTTGAAAAGGCCAAAACACCAATAGATGTGCCAAACGTCCCATTTATTTAAAAAGTTTATACATACAGTGAAGGTAACCGTTTTCAGTAGTTTGTTGAAACAAATGGGAAAATGGCTGTTCCGCAGGCTGCTGCAGTTATGCTGAACTTTAGGACATCTCCCCACTTTACCTTCCCTGTCGTTGGTCATAATAGGTGACTAGACATTGGAGAAAAAATGTTAGCTAGCTGGCCATGAATGGTTAATTGGTGAACGGTTAACATGCCATTATTTTAGCTGAATTAAGCACAAGGTTATATGTGGCCTGCCATCACTAGGGAAGGCTGATGTTGCACTGTGAATTTTCAGTGAAGCTAAGATACACTGAAAATCGACGAATATATCAAAATCTGTTTTTAGCATACTTACAATATTTGAGATAAAAACTACAATTCACTAAAATGCCGAACTCAAACACAATCTAAACATCCATAAAATGTTATTATGTCAAAAAATGATATTATTTTTCTGCTGGGTCTCAGGAAGACACAACAGTCACACTAAACTAGTAAAATGGGAATTCCACTGAAAAACATGAACCTTATTTAACACATCAAGGTGCAACTGATTAAGTTTCTCTTTGGGGCTGGCCAAAGCCATTTCTGAACTGAAATATTGGCAGCGAAAGATGCAAATTTGGTAGAGGTAGACATAAAAATGACATATACCTGTACCCTTCCTCATTTCTGAAAAACTACAGTTGTGTCAGTAGGCAGGTAATTTGAATTTGGAGATACCTCCCACACGTCCTAAGAGGCGTTGACCGAACTCGAGAGAGAGGTGCTGGGAACCTGCTGTTACAACTGTAAACAGCTAGCTTGCGAGTTAGCTATGTTACCAATTATTCCAGTAAAATGGCTTCCAAAGATTTTGTGGACTATACACTAGATGTTGACACCTTCCGAGAAATTTTACTTGAATCGGAGGTGGAAGGCTACTGTTTTGAGCCCAAATACATGGTCGAGGAGCTGAAGGCATGAGCCGGCACCTTCTGCTGTATCCAGAGCTGAACGTGCTGCCGAACTGGGACTGCCTCGGGTAAACTGGTGGTGATAACGGGTGGTGTACGTGTGGTAATTGTGTCGCAAATGCCCAGCCCCTCCAGTTGTATTCAGTGGGAGTGGCAACCTGTGACTGGCATTGTCTGATGCCCGCCCATAAACTGTAAGCGCCTGGCCGTTGCAGTTCACAGAAAAACAGGTACTGTACCTGGTACATGCACAGTAGTTTGGGGCTATGTCTCTGCTCTTACTAAAGGTAGAGAGTTGACTGAGAGCTAATTTTTATCACTAGGGCAGATACTCTTCTACAAACAGCAAAACACCAAACATAATTTTTCTGGGGAATTCCCCTGAAACTTTTAGCTGACTTTCTGTCACCCAGCTTTTAATATGCTCTGCATTTTCATCATGCCAAAACCAACTTAAATATTTAGGAATATACCCGTTATTTCCCCTTAAAATTCCTCCTTGATATTAGACCTTCCCTAATGTAATACATAGCACCGGTAGTATGTAAGTATGCCACCCATTAGTTTTTGCACAGGTGGCTGCTTATCTTTCTCCTGGTGTTATTCCTTTCCCTCAATTATATTACGAGTGGAGAACTTATCTTAATTCAGAGCCCTGTGGAAATGAACACAGTATCTTCCAAGCATTGCAGATTATTTCAAACAGAATGACTGCAGATAATTTCAGACAGAAAGACCTCAAACTGTGATATTCTAACCATTTTCATTAATTTATGTTGATTGAACAGCGACTAACATTAAAAACATCTGAACTGTCAGCAAATTATTACTTCATCATTGAGAATTATTGATCTTTGGTTTTCACCCAGTTTTAGCTGGCTGTCTAAGAGGTGACTACTATAATTTAATTCAGAAGGAACTGTCAATCGAGTGTGCGATATTTAATATACATATCAAATATTGTATATTTAAAATACAGTACTGTTCAAAATCTCAAAACATGAAGAGAAAAATGAGTGTACAGCAACACCAGGTTTTTGCCCTATCTCCGCCCACTTCACACTTTCAAAAGATGTGAATTGGGCTCGAGCGTGAGAGCACAGACAGGAGAGGGGGGAGGAGGGGGGAGTTTCAGTTGGGGGGACGGGTGATAGATCGTTAACGCGTCATAGTCACGTAGGAGGAGGCAGCGAGGGGGAAAACAGTTTGAAATGAGCGGGCTAATGTTAATTTGCGCAGTTTGAATACCCATCAATCAAGAAGAGGGGCTGAGATGGGGTGTTGACTTGCCTATGTGGACAAAAGCTTTTTACGATGTAACGGATAGGGTCAGGGCTCCAACTAAACGTTTCACTTTGGGTGGCAGAGAATAGTGGCTTAATTAGATATTCGTTTTTTATAGGATTTATGTGATTTATGAAGATACTCGGCATGAAACACGTGATTCAGTGTTTATTACCCCTTTAACAATTGCCAAAATATTACATGTATACAACAATGATAGAAATATACTTATGAATTACAACTGCAGCAACTGTTATACATCACAAGTAAGCAAAGCTAAGCTAACACTAGCTAGTTATCTGGCTAATAAATAAAACATTATAAAACTAGCTTTTTATATCGACTAGCTACAGGTATGTAACCAGCTATCCATCAAGCTGTCTTAAACCAGCGAACACAAAAGCCTAGTTCTGTTATTATTACTTGGCATTACTTGGATACACGGCAAGTATGTTATGTTTTGACCTTTCAGAACACTCAGAAATGCCCAGCACAGAAGCCCTCTGTGGTATTATGACATCACAGAACTTAATTCATGTAAAATAGTCCTTGGTATAATTAGCATTGTAATTAGAAATGAGCCTTCCGATGTCTACAAAAATTATATCCTACTATTTATCCCAGGAGTCAGTATTTTCCCACTATTACAGCAGTGATTTTGGTTGTATTTTATTTGGAATCAATATGACTCTTTCTTTTTCCCAGTTTCCCAGAGCATCCAACATTTTTCCACGCAGGACTTCCTTCAGCTTTCTGACACTGTACTTTAAGGCTTTAGAATGAAAAACAGCAAACTGACATTGATATTACCAAAAATCAATTCATGAAAGTGTGCATATAAAAACAATTTACCATTTGAGGTTCTTTGCAAGTTAGACAGACTGTCTACCCTGATAAATCTGGGAGTATCTGGGACTAAAAGGGACTATGTTCTACCCTGTTGAGGCTTTGTAAATTCTCTGACGATCAGGGGTATCAAACCGCAGTCCTGGAAGAGGCTGCAGTGCCTGCAGGTATTTATGGTTTGCTTCCAATCAGCAGCCAATGAAGGCCTTGAGAACAAAGTATGTGCATTTAGCCAATCAACAACTTCAATTCATAAAAACTGAAAACCAGCAGGACTGTGGTCTCCCATTCTTTAGATGGACACATTGGAAACATTTTGATAAGATTGTGTTCAGCCTCACTCAACAGCACCCCATAAAACCCCAGTGCTTTGACCCTGATTTCTTTTGTTGAATCTTGTTCAGCTCATTGACTATTTGCCCAAGAGATGGAGACCAGGTCCAAGCATAGAAGACAGGTCTATGCTTCTCCTGAACATAGCTTGCCTGTTCATTATCTGGAGGACAGTGCTCAATGTAAGCTTTTTTTTTTTTAAACCATTTTTACTGTCTGTAGATACTCTGATTAAAAACTCTTCAGTTGGTTCAGCTGTTCTTCATCACTGCCTTTTATGCAGTAAGTGCATTGAGTATAATATGTGTTTCTCTCTTACCTGCTCCTGTGTTCTCCAGTTTAAACTCAGGATATACCAATGTAAGCTTACTTTTATTGATAATTTATTTTCTTATATTATCTTACATGACTCATTACTTGTGTGCCAGCTTCCTGTTCATTTATGATTTAGGTTTTGCTTAGGGGAAGAACATCCAAGTTCAAAGGATGCACAGAGACGAAAGCGGTAATAAGTGAAATCAAAGAACTGCAGAAAAACGTACGTTTCAGATCAGAACCCCCTTTGCTTTATGTGTGGGTCTTGAGAACACTTATAACCCACACGTGCCAAATTTGCTTTCGTTATTTATTTTAGTCCTCAGACAGCAGCCTAAGGGGTACAAAACAACCAAGCTGGAGAACGAGGAGCTGAAGGTAAGATGCTGTAATGGGCAGCTTGTCCATTTATTAACCCTGTTGGCCACACGTAACACGCTGACACAGATAAATAATTCTCGGAAATCAGAAATACATTCAAAATTGTTTGTGCATGTAATTCGTAGCTAAAATCATCACCTTTGTACCACAAAAAACATCATACACAATTTCATTTTTCAAATACCTACACAGCGCACAGCATGAGAATAGAAGATGAAAACTACTAACTAAAATCTAACTTTGAAACCCTTGAAAAGAAACTGGAAAATACAACCAAGCTGCTTCTTCAGAAGGAACGGACCCTGCAGCAGTAAGTATCAGGCTAAAGCCAAAGGCATCGGACATAAAAAGCAAGTTCAGGATTTTTGTGTTATATCACAACAAATACCAACTAATAATTTTAGTTGTAATGATGTAGGTTAATACAATGGACGCACAATATCCTGACAAATGAGTCAGAAACTGCAACGTTGCACTGTAATTAATTTGTTCAAACACACCAGTTGAGGATGTATTTGGTTATGGGATGTAATCATGGTATTATAAAGTACAGGAGTTAGTTGTGCAGTGGAAGGCTGAAATACATTGAAAATTGTAATATTTGCATGTGATTCATGGCTGAAAACGCCAAGTGTTTGCAATGCAGCAGTTTCTCTTAACACATATTTCACATTTCGGTCAGACTTTAAATGAAGTCTCCATATAAAGGTTTTATATAGCATGTATAAAGCCTCGTAAACATGACATAATGGGTTCATAAATCATACATAAGAAAATATCATGCTTCATAAAAAGCCAAGTGTTCGCAATGCAGCAGTTTCTCTTAACCTCAATTTCACATTTTCAAAAAGGAATCTTTGAAGGCCTGCTGTAGGACAAGTGCAAATTCGGCTGAAGAGTTTAACAAGCTTCAGAAAAGCATGGAGCAGGACCATCAGAGCCAGAAAGACATTCCCTTAAAAGTCAACTGGAGAGGATGGCCAACGAGTTTCAAGAAGTGGAAAGCACTCTAAACAAGTGAAGTATCAAGCAACAAACCATCATGTGTGAGATGGGCTTTGAAGTTACAGGCATATGAATTGGTTCAAGCGGTGTTATGATTTCTGTTGCAATGACACACTAATAGGTAAATACAATGGACTGTAAGTTTTAACTTAAAAGGGCATTGAAGTGAGGTATACTGATAATTTTTAACATCCGGTGAAAACCCAACATTAGAAGATAATTTTTTGAACTGACGAGGAAAGCTGTGGGAATTTGGGGCTAAAGCGGTTGTGCAGTGGAAGGCTGCTGAATCTCTTGTGTTCTCCGTATCTCAGGGAACTGCCTCAGGAGGCCACAGACTAAAGACAAATTTGTTGACTACAGAGAAGGGATACTGAAAGTGGCAAAAGAGCACCAGAATTTTCTGAAGGACGAGGTAACCAAATTTAGCCAGTGCAAATGCTATAATAATAACAATGCTATAATACTGTAATAACACTTGCTTCATATTTTTCCACTGTAATGTGATTGTTATTGCGTTTTGACTTGACTCAAAGCATTTAGTAATTTCAAGAAGTTAATCCCTTTTTAGTTATTTTCATTAGCAGAGAGTACTGTGCCTTCTGTAAAGTACTCAAAGTATACCATTCCTCACTTATGCCCAACCAATCAGGTACTGCAAATTCATCCCAACTCCTCCAATGATTTCTCTTGTCAGATTTTGTGCTAAATGTCACCTCTCTCTGTCTACAGATAAGGTTTCATCAAAACAAAGCCAATGAGAATTTGGTAAGGACACAATCACTATGAGAGCAGGTTTGTGATTGAACTTTGACCACAGCCGATTTCTAATTCCTCCTCTCTGCCTCCAGGTGGCGTACGGTGATTCAGAAAGGGCTCTGGCCAGGGAGAGGAACAAAACGTCAGAACGACACAGGAAGTGGGTTTAGTAGCAATATGTTACTGACAACACTGGACATTGACCAATCAGTGACATTGGATACAAATTTGTTTATATTCTCCTTGCTGAGATAAATCGGCTTATTTTATTGGAGGGAAGAGATCTGAACGAGCATGTTTATTGGTTTTCAGCCTGGAAGAGCTGAACAACAAGCTTGCAGCGTACTCTTCTCAGATGCCTCAGAGACCTCAGGCATCACTTTGTAAAAAGGTAAGTCCTGGGACCCTCTGTGCGACTCATCCCGCTGAAATGCTGAGTTCCAGGCGATGGATGTGCCCCGTGTTCTGGTACACCCAATTCACAATATACAATGTTAGGCCCAATGAAGGTCCTCTTGGTCACCAGTGGAGTGATGACATAAGAACTTGGATGAGTCCTGAACACTGTTCCGCAAACTCTTTCCTGCTCTGGTTGGAACTCTTTCCTTCCATTCATCCTTTTTTCTGGTCTTTTCATTCTTCCCAATCTCCAGTCTCTAACTTATCCATTCCCCCTGCAGTCTCACTCGTCCTCTTATTCTGTGAAATTATCATTTAAGATAAATAATGTTATCTGTTATCTTCTCCTAGGGTCATTTTATGATATATCTCTTCCAGATGTTTCTACTCACATTGGTCATCCCTCTACTCAAAACGGACATCCCTCTACTCAAAACTGACATCCCTCTACTCAAAACGGACATCCCTCTACTCAAAACAGACAACCCTCTACTCAAAACGGTCATCCCTCTACTCGAAATGGCCATCCATCTACTCAAAACGGTCATCCACCTACTCAAAACGGTCATCTCTCTACACAAAACGGACATCCCTCTACACAAAACGGTCAACCCTCTACTCAAAACAGTCATTGCTCAACTGCAAAAAGATGGCTAAGGTTAAAATGTCTCAAAACATTCAGGGATAGCACTAAGACATATTTATGTGAATGCATTTGTGTTCATAGTTTGCGGTTTTATTTGAATGAGTTTGGCTGTGTTTGACCACGTGGTTCATGGTTCATTTTCAATCCCTACTTGATTTGTTTGATGCTAAATTATAATTTGCCTCCTTTCCCTCTGAAAGGCTGTGGATCAGGGCAGAGACCGGAGACAGCGGGATGAGGGATGGAGTTCATTCAGACGCCACAGAGGATATCGGAAAAACTATGTTCCTGACAATCAATAGGAATATTTCATAAAATGGGCTATAACTCCTCCTTATCATATAAATTCATCAAGGTATCTTTCCAGTTGACCTATAATATTTATATAATATTTAATATTGTATAATCTTGTTTTAGTTTGATCTTAACTATGGGCGGCAGTGTAGTATAATGGGTAAGAAACTGGCCTTGTAACCGAAAGGTTGCAGGTTCGATTCCCAGCTAGGACACTGCCGTTGTACCCTTGAGCAAGGTACTTAACCTGAATCGCTTCAGTATATATCCAGCTGTATAAATGGATAAATGTAATAAGAAGTTGTGTAAGTCGCTCTGGATAAGAGCGTCTGCTAAATGCCTGTAATGTAATGTAATGTAACTACACTGTTAATTTCATCTGCTGTGGGCTACATTACTGTGCGTGACATATTACAAATGTGAAAAAAAATATTCCTTGTGAGGTGGACCAACGTACAAATAAAGTTCCCTTCAAAAAAAAAAACCTGGTGTTGAAATACATTTTGCAGAGAGAATTCCACTTTAAAGGACATGACTGCTGCTGTCCCAGTCAGCTGCATTTTCCTAAAATGTTCAGTCCAGGTGTTAATCCAGTAAATCTGCAGCCTGGCTCATAGTGTGTGGACTGGTTCCATCGCTGCAAAAGTGTCTTCAGATTGAAGTTTTTAAGATCAACATATGAAGGGTCTGGAATGGCAGCCAGACCAAGGAAGACAAGGAACAGAAGTTCAGAGTATTGAACATCGGCTCTGATTGTCCACGTAGACTGACTGGGATGACCACAGTCCAATTTATAGTTAGTATGTGCAAAGTTAGCCAAAGAAACTGTACTGTAAACAGACCAATACCAGCTAAACCAATTCTTACACAGCCATACATCACTACTAAAAAAATTCACAAAAGGAAACTGAAAAAGAAAGAAAGATGAGAGCTAAGGAGGGTCAGGGGAGCCGTGGTGCCGTCTGAAGAGGGGTCTTGAGTCAGAAGATGGGCAGGGTCTCTGCCAGCCTCACAGGTCAGGGTCAATATTTGTGCTTGACAAACTTCACACGGAAATGTGGCACGACTCCACCAAACTTTGGGGACGTGCTTCTCTAATAATCGGCTGCACAGTTAATAATAAATCAAAATCTCATCTGGATGGGAGTCCAATTAGATTATATACCAATCCCATAGGGGAAAGTATAGCAAATGCAAATGCCACTGAAATCTGGCGTTGATAGGTAGTGTCGACCATAAATGAATGCTAAGACTTGTGTTTCCTGTGAGTTCCCATTTGGGGGTAAAGTAAAGGTCAGGGATTGTGCTGTGATATTCAGGCCCTTGCGGAGCCTGAGGGTGTGCATGGCCGGTGATCGCAGGCTGAGCTCGTGAAAACATTCCTAAAGCCTTCGCAAAATGTCTCACCGCCCTCCAAATAAACCGTTGATATGGTGCCGTTTAGCTGAGGGCATTTGAGAATAACCGCCATCGTGCGATGGCGTGCCCTGATCTGAACTCTCCGCTGCCACGGCGGCGCTCATCTCTACTATGCTTCTAGAAGATTCCGTTCGGAGCGAATGTCAGTGAATTTTAGCCTTGTGATCTATGGAGAAGGAATGCTGACATGACCTGTCCGAATCTGTTCATTAATCTTCAATGGCTAGACATCCCATGAAAGTCCATAATAAAAGCTTAGACTGAGAATGAGACATTTTCTAATTCTATTCAGTTTTTTTTTTTAATTCGATAAATTTCAATTGCTTTGAATCAGTAAATATTTTTCACTGTCTGCTTGACCTTGTATATGTTGAAAGACTAACTTCCTGCCTGTGAAGCAAGCCCACTTCCAGACATCGCAGAGATGTAAAGAGCACGTCTCCCTTTTATCAAACTCAAAAAGAATCAGCACCCTAATGACTCTTCAACTGCCTAAAGCATTGTCTCCATTTATTTCAGAAAATAAGCACCCCCCTAACATAAAAGATATAGAGGGGCGGCTGGGTCGCTGCTCTACTCTTGTTCTGTGGGCAAGTCTATTTATAGAGGCATGGTGCGAATTGCTCGTCAGAAACAGGCTTCTTTGTTTATTTCTGTACTCTGTTAGACTGTCAGCTTTTGTAACATCTCAAAGAGAGAGAGAGAGAAATAGAGAGGGAAGGAGAGAGAGAGACAGAGAGGGAGGGAGAGAGAGAGAGAGAGAGACAGAGAGAGAGAGAGCTAAGAATAGCCCTGAGTATTTACGCAATGTTCTGTTTATTGCCAAAATAGGCGCTTCCCACCTCAGCTGCGTGAGCACTTCCTGCTGATGAATAGAAGTATCCAGGAGGAAATGTCAACGTGTAAAAACAGCATTACTGAGAGCAATAATTACAGGCCAAATAAAGCTGCCCGAACTGTGAAATTGGAAGTAATGGAGGTTGCAGCATTAGTTTGGTGCATATGTAACTCTTGCACAAAACTTTATCAAAAGCGTATTGAGCCCAGAGAGCAGGCACTTATGGTATGTGGTTGTAACAATGCAAAGCTCTGCAGCTGTATAAAACATAAGAAAATATACAGCTTTTTTCTTTTTTTGTGGGTGATTCTGGGTACTTTCCCTTTGCTGTTCTTGAATATCAGCATAAATTCATCACCCATGTTTTATGTCCCGTTGTTTCTTGTACATTTAAGTACACTGAACTGTGATACGATGACATATGACCAAATCAATCTGACAGTTGAGCTAGCAGGACAACGGCATTCATCTGTGAAGAGGTGGAATCTGGTTTTTAAGCAGATCGGTACAGAGGCAGTCAGTTTGTGACTACAATGTACATACGCCCACACCCAGCAACACTGCTGTGTTTTCTGTGCTGTTCACAGCAGGTGTTTGAATCCGCTTCATTATTCAAAACGGCTTTGGCATTTTGTTCACCCGGACCTTTTTACGTTCTTTTTGTTAAAATGACAATAAACCTCAAAGCTACTCCTGCAATGCCGGATTTACACCAAGTCTCGCGTCAGTCCAGTAGGAAGTCATTCAATTCCAATGGAGGGAGGGCGGAAAGGCCGGTAGCTAGCTAAGAACCACTGATCTAGAACATTTAATTTCAGGTCAGTGTGAAGAACACCACATTTCAGCATGTCAAAGGACTATTTTGTTACCCTGTGTCTACCAGAGAGGAAAGGGTATATTTACAAACGCAATATTGTTGGACTCCCTCTATGTCCTTTCTCCTTACCTTGCACTTGGAGAAATTATCCCATGGAATGGCCAGAAGTTACATAGCTACATTGATATTTACAACTACTTGATCGAAATACAGGTAAGATAATGGTTTAATCTAAGATCAAAACACCCAAGTCTAACTACACTTTACCAGTAATGTTACGTACACTTTACCAGCGTACTACTACTACTATTATAATTATTATTGTTGTTATTAGTAGCCTAATAGGCTTATGTCACTTCTATTTCGCTAGCTTAGCCTACTTGAACAGTTACAACCTGGCTTTCCCGATTCCGATGTGTCTTCAGAATTGACTACACACTTCACGATCTTTTTGAAGACATGTCCTCAAATTTTCACGACTCTTTCCCAAAGTATATCGTGGACTGAATATTTCAAGACAGTTTCACAACAAACTTTGAGTAACACAGACCCCACAGGTCGATGTCGAAAAGCTGATTCATACCACAGAAAGCACATTTCACTCTCATCTCTGAGTTATGAGCACTTTCGGGAAAGCGTCGTGAATGGAAAGTATATCTTCATGACACGTTTCACGACATACTTTTCGCTACGTATTTTAACAAACAATTTTAGCAAATTGTATTTTATGAAGTTTCTCAAAATTTTTGAAAATATATCATAATAACTTGGCATGAGAAGAGTAGCCTATGCATTGAAAGATGATTGCTTTTTCTTTGCCTCACCGTTTGTGTGGAATCTACACACATACAATGATAAAAAATGATCATTCTTTGGATGCCCACAACTTTTTTGTTAGTGGATGATAATATTTTGCACTTGCAAATATAATACTGTAACGTTATCCACATTCCACTGCAAACAATTTGCATATGGTCAAAATGTTTTAGCGTTACTTACAGCAATATAGTTAGCCGTAAATTGACAATTGGATAACTTATTTGACAAAGGCTACCTGTGAAAAAATGCCTGCTGCACACATAAGCGTGTGGAGTTTCAGGGTCCCACATTTTCCCCTTTCTTCCCGCCAACGCCTCACGTCTGTTTTGCGGTTCGGAATCTTATAAAACCGCAATTCTGTTTTTTTTTTACCTTGTTTGTAGTGCATCCCACCAAACAACAAATTTTAGGCATTTTCATGCTCTTAGCTAACAGATCGAAATGACAAGATGGCACCGGCACGTCAAGTCAATGGAGGGCGATAGCGGGATGTGTTTTCCCCACCGGGGTGGGCGGGGCCTATTTCCGCTCCGTCTCTATAATTAGTGTAGACTACACTCCACCTACTTATGGTCTGGAGGTAATTTCAGTCAAAACGCGACTGAACCATCTGAGTTTGTGCCAAAAAAAAAAGCCCTGTGCAGAAGAGCATCGTCTGACTTTTCGCACACACCTGCACGTAAACCTATTAATGCAGGGCCTATTTTCACACGGACAAAGGCAAATTAGCACAAATGCCTGAGGCCAGCGGCACACGCCCATGCCTCAGAGACGCTGACGCTGTTTACATTGTTACTTAGCTCTGCTGCTCAGACACTGTGGATCAGCAGTGCTATTTCAACACAGGGGATGCTAGGCACACTCAGCTGAAGTCAGCAGCACATAATCCAAATATCCACTATAAATATTTAACATACAGTGCACAGCCTGAAGACTACGGCAATCTGGGCCACAGTTTTAAAGTGTAGCTTTTTGTTTTATTGGTTTATACTGTGTGTTTAATATGAGCCAGTGTTTAGCTCCAGTCATTGTCCGGTTCTCATCGCTAGCTGTATGTGCAAATCAGACTGAAGATTTGTGCACATGCAGACAAGCATATTGCAAGCGTATGACAACAATATTCGGTGAAAATATCACTAATACTGCTGCTAATAATAATACAATATTATTGATATTATATATAATACTACTACTAAAAATAATAAGAATATTATTGATACTATTATTCATAATGTTATATTTTATATGACTACAACCACTAATAATAATAATAATCAAAAACTAAGTGCGGCTTAATTAGGACAATATGAAAACATTAAATCCACACAAATATTGAATCTTCATTTGGACAAGAATTGCAATTGCATTTGAAGGTGACAGTTGCTCAGACTGATGTGACTGACATTGACAAATGTTTTTTAAAAGGCCTACATTTTAAAGCAGCAAAGCAGTCTTCACATATGAGTTATTGCCACAGAGACATTACATGAGGAGACTGGATAGGCTGAACAACCTGTTCTTGTGATCAAACAATATGATATTATGAACATCTTATCTTAATGAACTTATGTATTTTCTATTATGTATTATGTACAATTTATGTAGTTTTTTCAGGTTAAATGCACCATTGGGTGTCATAAAAACGTGAGATGAAATACTGCTTTGGGTTTGAATATAAATTGATTAATGTGAATTTGGTTGAAATATGTATCCATTCAATATTCCATTTCAATATTCCATTACATTTTTTCCCATGCTGCTTATGTGCCATTGCATGTTAAAAGCCTGATCATTTTTAATAGCCTGGTCATCATTCTTCAGGCCAAGACAATTAGACACACCATTTTCCCCTGGGGCCCCAAGACACAAACATGGCACACAATGCATAACTCATATGGCAGAGAAATATGTTTGTGTCTAATAATGACAAGCCAGGGACCATACATTATGATTTATGTGACAATGAGGTGCGTAGCAGCTCATCAAGCCCTCGGGTTACATGTCACCTACAGTTCTGTGGACACTCAGGCAGGGTGTCAAATGCATGTGACCTTCTGTAGAACTGTAAAACGTCCAATAATCGGCGGCCATTTATTTGCTTCCAGGACCGAATGTACACGGTGTTTATTAAGAGACCGGCGTTTATTTAAAGGGTAACAAAGCGTTTGGGCTTATAATGATGCGGTCAGCAAACAGCAAAACACACGCTGTACAAATAGTTACCCATGCCATGTAGGCTACTTATTTTACACATGCTGTAGGCAATCACATTACCTGCACGATAAATACATCAATATTGGTTTCAACGGGTGCACATGTGCTCACTGCACTGAACAATCTTCAAGAGGGTAGCATAGCATGCATATACTACAACTCCTGGCTCAACTATGCTTTATACAATATATTTATTTTCAATAGAGTATATATTTGTTTTTTAAAAATAAACTAGCTAGCTACTATCAAGCTAACTATAAAAAATATACCAAAAATATAACTTATAACTTACTAGAATATTTAAAAAAATCTAAACTGTAAGCTAGCTATATATATCGCTCCCTCACTCTCTCTTTCTCTCTCTCCTATCTCCTCTCCGCGTAGATGATGATGATCAACCGCTGCGATTCGCTTTTATAGCTGGGGCCTAGCCCGCCCTCGCTCCAAAACCTCAGGGTGTAGCTGTACAGGTTTCAATTTCGTCACCAGGAGGCATACGTCAGCTGGATGAAGTTTCTGGCCAATGACAGACTGAATGTGCAGTACCTAACGTTTTACCATTAGAGACACTTTTGAGCCAGATCCTTTGGGTTTACGCTGTTTTGCGCTGACTGCAGTAAAATGTCAACATTTGGACCAGAATCAATCAGTAACACTTAGAAAAAACCAAATCTATCAGTTCTCATCGAAAATAAGAAATAATGCTTTGTTACCACTTAAAGCTACATTATCCCCACCCCCCCCTCCCGGTGCATCAAGATCATAGTTTGATTGCAGGAGCAATGAATGTCTGAGCTGAGCAATCTCACGGTGCCGGTGGCATGGCCACTATGGGTCTGCGCAAAGGGGTTAAGGCAGCGGTGACAAAACCAGTTCCAGTTAATGACAGGATAGCGCCCGCCTCAGTTCTTATTGACAGGATAGCGCCCACCTCAGTTCTTAATGACGGGATAGCGCCCGCCTCAGTTCTTAATGACAGGATAGCGCCCGCCTCTGTTCTTAATGACGGGATAGCGCCTGCCTCAGTTCTTAATGACGGGATAGCGCCTGCCTCAGTTCTTAATGACAGGATAGCGCCCGCCTCAGTTCTTAATGACGGGATAGCGCCCGCCTCAGTTCTTAATGACGGGATAGCGCCCGCCTCAGTTCTTAATGACAGGATAGCGCCTGCCTCAGTTCTTAATGACGGGATAGCGCCAGCCTCAGTTCTTAATGACAGGATAGCGCCCGCCTCTGTTCTTAATGACAGGATAGCGCCTGCCTCAGTTCTTAATGACGGGATAGCGCCCGCCTCAGTTCTTAATGACAGGATAGCGCCTGCCTCAGTTCTTAATGACGGGATAGCGCCTGCCTCAGTTCTTAATGACAGGATAGCGCCTGCCTCAGTTCTTAATGACAGGATAGCGCCAGCCTCAGTTCTTAATGACAGGATAGCGCCTGCCTCAGTTCTTAATAACAGGATAGCGCCAGCCTCAGTTCTTAATGACAGGATGGCGCCCGCCTCTGTTCTTAATGACAGGATAGCGCCTGCCTCAGTTCTTAATGACGGGATAGCGCCAGCCTCAGTTCTTAATGACAGGATAGCGCCCGCCTCTGTTCTTAATGACGGGATAGCGCCTGCCTCAGTTCTTAATAACAGGATAGCGCCAGCCTCAGTTCTTAATGACAGGATAGCGCCCGCCTCTGTTCTTAATGACGGGATAGCGCCTGCCTCAGTTCTTAATAACAGGATAGCGCCAGCCTCAGTTCTTAATGACAGGATAGCGCCTGCCTCAGTTCTTAATGACAGGATAGCGCCCGCCTCTGTTCTTAATGACGGGATAGCGCCCGCCTCAGTTCTTAATGACAGGATAGCGCCCGCCTCTGTTCTTAATGACGGGATAGCGCCCGCCTCTGTTCTTAATGACGGGATAGCGCCCGCCTCTGTTCTTAATGACAGGATAGCGTCCGCCTCTGTTCTTAATGACAGGATAGCTGTGCCTGGGAGGCTGCGCATACACAGCCATTGTCGCAGAGCAGTCAGTCCGATTTAATTGGATGCTCGGTAATCACAATGTGATAGAATCCAACTCAGCTCTGCAGTGACTATTAATGACCCGGTTCAGTCTGAAGGATATGGAAGTCGAGTCACTGAATGGAAGAAAGAATTTGACTGTCATATTTTTAGGGGAAGTTTCTTTAAGAGTCTCAGTTCATATTCTCCAAAAAAGCTAAATATGCCACTTCGGCACACTGGGCAGACAGGAACCTAGGCCTGTATTCAATCAACATTTGACTTGAATGTAAATGCAGGTCTTAAACTTTCTCCTCACAAACTCAGTTTGGAGAGTTAATTTTACTGATTGCTGATCTTGTATACAATAATGTATTCTTGTAAACAATAATTATGTTGTGGCATTTTGAGTTTGTGGTATTTTGAGTGTTTTGTCTATGTATTGTGGAATGTAACTGAATATGTTGTATCGTGTTTTTCAATGCCAAGGTGAGGCCAACGACAATTTTTCAACCCTTGGTTGGACAGTTATATTCTATTCTATTCTAATTGTTAGTCAAAGTTAAAGACAAATGTTGACTGAATCCCGGCTGTAACACCATCTGTGATATAGAACCACATGCTGTAGGCGGAGCAAGGAAAATGTCTAATGGCAACAGCCGATGGCCCAAATAAAATTTTCTGAATAAAGTATCTGTGACAAATAACAGCATGACAGTCTACAGGAAAAACTGCATCATGTGAAATACGTTCTACCTGTGCACTGCTAAAACCTTTGCCATAAATTCACAAACATACTATTTTACCCTCAGGATATGTACAGTATCACTATCACCCTTCACAAAATTTGCCGTCACGTATCCCGAGGGAATCACCGCACCTTTGGCGTACTGAATGCTGCTTACAAACGGGCCCGGACCACGGACACCTGCTTCCACTTAGGCGACATACATGAATCCACTTGCGAAAGCCAAGAAAACTGGCTTATCCAGCTTAGGTGCTGGGTCTAGCTTTCACTTCCTGGCTAGGTAAGAGAATGTTGATCATTTTCCGTTTGCAGTGCTAACAGTGTGTGGGAACTATGAGAGTGGATAAGAGTGTGTGAGGGTGCCTGAGTAACTAAAATCTCTACATGTCACTATTGTAAACAAGTAAATGTAACCATTTCTTGTATATCAAATCTTGTATATCAACACTATAGCTTTGGCAATATTGCTTCATTACGTCCATGCCAAAAAAGCTCTTTGAATTGAATTGTGTTGGAACTATGAGTGTGGACAATTGTGTGTGGGAACTACGAGTGTGGATAAATATGTGGGAACTACGAGTGTGCATACTGTTGTACAGGGCAGAACAGAACAGTGACGAGAGGGGGAAGGGAAGGGGGGGGGGGGCGGGGCTTAAGACACTATCCACGTTCGTACAACAACTAAGAACTGCAGAGTGATATATACTGCATACAGTCAAGCCGGAAAGCATGCACACCCCTCTCACCTTCTCCACGTTTTATTACGTTACAGACTTATACTACAATAGATTGAGTTCATTTTTTGCCTCAAACATCTACACACAATAGCCAATAATGACGAAGTGAAAACAGGTTTTTAGAAAATATGCAATTTTATTTTACTGACAAAAATAGGTTATTTAGGGGTTACATATCTGTACACACCCTTAGCCTAATACTTGGTTGCTGCACCTTTGGCAGCGATTACAGCTTCAAGGCGTCTTGGGAAAGAAGCTACGAGCTTGGCACACTTGTTTCTGGAAATTTTTGCCCATTCCTCTTGGCGTATCCTTGCAAGCTCCGTCAGGTTGGATGGGGAGCATCGGTACACAGCCATTTTCAGCTCTTTCCACAGATGTTCAATTGGATTCAGGTCTGGGCTCTGGCTGGGCCACTCAAGGACATGCACAGACTTTCTCCGAAGCCACTCCTTTGTTCTCTTGGCTGTGTGCTTCGGGTCGTTGTCATGTTGGAAGGTAAACCTTCGCCCCAGTCTGAGGTCCAGAGCGCTCTGGAGCAGGTTTTCTTCAAGGATCTTGGTGTACTTAGCTGCATTCATCTTTCCCTCTATCAGGACTAGTCGCCCCGTTCCCGCTGCTGAAAAACATCCCCACATCATGATGCTGCCACCGCCATGCTTCACTGTAGGGATGGTATTAGCCAGGTGATGAGCGGTGCCTGGTTTCCTCCAGACGTGACGCTTGGTATTCAGGCCAAAAAGTTCAATTTTGGTTTCATCAGACCAGAGAATATTGATTCTCATGGTTTGAGAGTCCTCTAGGTGCCTTTTGGCAAACTCCAAGCGGGCTGTGATGTGCCTTTTACTAAGGAGGGACTTCCGTCTGGCCACTCTACCATAAAGGCCTGATTGGTGGAGTGTTGCCTGGATGGTTGATCTTCTGAAAGGTTCTCCCATCTCCACAAAGATACGCTGGAGCTCTGTCAGAGTGACCCTCGGGTTCCTGCTCACCTCCCTGCCCGTCTTCCCCGATTGCTCAGTTTGGCCGGGCGGCCAGGTCTAGGAAGATTCTTGGTGGTTCCAAACTTCTATCATTTACGAATGATGGTGGCCACTGTGCTCTTTGGGACCTGTAAAGCTGCAGAGATTTTTTCCGTACTCTTCTCCAGATCTATGCCTTGACACAATCCTGTTTCTGAGGTCTGCAGATAATTTCTTTGACCCCATGGCTTGGAGTTTGCTCTGACATGCACTGTCAACTGTGGGACATTATATAGGCAGGTGTTGGCAATCCCCAATCATGTCCAATCAATTGAATTTATCACAGGTGGACTCCAATTAAGTTGTAGAAACATCTCAAGCAGTATCAGTGGAAACAAAATGCACCTCAGCTCACTTTTGGGTGTCATATCAAAGGGTGTGCACACTTGTGTACATATATTTTACATTTTGATTTTTAATAAATTAGCACAAATGTCTAATGTGTTTTCACTTTGTCATTATGGGCTATTTTGTGTAGAATTTTGAGACAAAAAATGAACTCAATCTATTGTAGAATATGTCTGTAATGTAATAAAACGTGGAGAAGGTGAAACTGTATAGGTGAAGGTGAAACTTCCGGTTTGACTGTATATACTGCATATGGCTCTTTTAAGGAAATAAACTCAAAATAAATACTCAGGCAAAACTCAGGCAGAACATCCTGTATACAGGTTAACCAATATTCAACGTCAACCTTGTCAACAAGCTTTGGTTTCTAGCTTTGAAATCTTTTAACCACAAGTTCTCATAATCCGTGCACAATATCAGCTGTCCTTTTAAAACAACATGAACAATGATGTATTTTGTTATTTAACCTTTATTCATACAGGGAAGGTTGACTGAGCATGCATGCTATTTTACGGAAACACCCTGTTAACACCCCCCCCCCCCCCCCCACACACACACACCCAAATTAGCCTAACCTGCATGTCTTTGGATTGTGGGAGGAAACCTGAGTACCCAGAGGAAACCCACGCGGACACGGCAAGGACATGCACAGAAAAAACAAAATTTGAAAAATGCAGAAAGGCCCTGGTCAGGATTCAAACCCAGGACCTTCTCACTGTAGTACTATCCACTGCCATCCACATTTCCATCTGAAGAGGGCAATTCCAAAGTCGTAATAAAAATACGTTGCAGTGAAATTCTGCATCCTAAGGGCCGGATTCAGAGATGGCCAACTTAAGTCATGCGCTTAAGTGCCTCTCCTGCACGGATTTAACGCCAGCTGACTTACAGACACGCCTCATTTTCATCAAATCTCCACCCCGCGCGCATAATGACGCGTATATACTGGAGAGACGCTTAAAACAGCGTATAAGTCAAATGTCTGAATCACAAATAGCTTAAGCTACGCGGAATTTCGGGAGTAAGTCCCAATTGCGCGTGCTTATCTCAACTCTGAATATGGCCCTAGGTCAGGTGGGCATGCGCAGAGATGAGGTGCAAGTTAGTAGCAGAAATGCTAAATGAAATCAACCCCACAGCTGAAACACAAACCCTTTGGTTTGGACCTAGGAGCCCGTTTGCCCAAACCATCCAAGCAAAATGATGTGCGTCCACGTGCGTGACCTTCTGACAGTTTCACAAGAGTCTATCTTCATCCTCACCATCATCATGCTCACACATCATCGTCCTGACCAAGGCTATCTTCATCATAACCGCCCGTCGTCATCATCATAATCATAATTACCGAACGGACGTCGCACTGAAAATGTTTTTTATTCGTCATTTATAATCCAGCTGCCTGCATTTGACAGGATTTGCAGGTATTATCATCACCAAAGACAGCGCGTAATTAAATATTAATACAGCTCTGAAAGCAGGGCTGACGGACAGAGCCTGAGGGAGTGTCCCGGGAGCAGGACAGGGCTGAGTGGAGCGGCCCCCGCTCAAAACTCACTTCATGATGTGGGACGGGGGCAGAAGGCCTTGCGTTTGGGGTATAAAGAAACACAGCGTGTGTCGCTTGATCTAAAGCCCCTTCAGTGCTGGTGCTGACCCCGCTGGCGTAGAGAATCGTGGGGGATTATGAGTTTAACTCTGGGGTCCCGAGGGAGTCCCTGATTTAGAGGGATGGGTTGGGGGGGGGGGGGGGGGGGGGGGGTGGGCGCCCCAGTGCTGCCAAGGGTCCGGCTTAGAGCACCGTCCCCTTTGAGGAGCAGCTGGCCCTACGCGCGCGCGGTGAACGCCGAGGCAGATGACCGTCCCGTCTGTTTACCAAAAGCGCCCTTATTTCAGTCTGCGGGAGCTCCTTCACACTTTGTATGATGGAGGGATTAAACACAAAAAAGGATTAATGGGATGGATGCTGTAGATGAGTGCACCCTTAAACACACACACGCACACACATGCATACACACACACACACACACACACACACACACACACACAGACACACACACGCACACACACACACACACGTGCACACACAAGCACACAACACACACACACAAACACACACACGCACACAAACCCACACAAGTGCGCACGCGCACACGCACCCACAATGTACTTGCCTGCACAATAAAAGCCAAGATTCAGTCAGTCTTTGTGCGAACCTTTGACTTACAATGAATGTCAGGTTGACTTTCTCTAATCCCAATCCACTATGCACATGCTAATCCCTTCTCTATGACATACTTAAATATACTTGTGAATTACTTGTCTCTTGTATTACTGGAGCCTTTAGCTGAAAACGTGGCTCGTCATGTATCACAAACAAACCCCTCCTTGTCTGAGCCCTTTAGTGTTCACCACCATTCAGTATTCAAAGAGCTTCCTATTCACAGATCTCTTAATAAATTGTGTTTGTCTAGGGTGGGTCCATTTATGCAAGTACCTCAGGAGAGTCCAGGAGGCGATTAAATTGCTGTTTCTGTTTGTCAGCCCAGGGGGAGGGGCATAATGCGCATACTTTGTTATGGTTGTTCATTATTTGATGTGTCATTGCAGGATCTGCCCGTCAAAACACATCAGGCGTGCCCCCTGCCCCACCCCCCCCCTGAATCCAGCCAGGTCGCAAACTCAATCAAAGTAATCCCATCTAAATAATTTGGGCAGAATGTTTGATGACCCAAATCATCTGCCGCCGTGCAAACGCCAAAGCTACCATGGGAGGACCCCTGTCACTCTGGGCCCCTGTCACACCCGGGCGTTTGAGCTTTTCCCCGTCTAAGCGCTCCTCTAACCAAGCCACGCACCACACGCCGCACAGCTGATCACTTCAGCACCTCCTCGTCCATTCATTTCAACACAAGCTGTTTCCACGACCAAGGAAATCCTTCCCTTCTTATCGAGTGGGTCAGTATAGTCTCTTATACTGGGATGAGAAAACAGATTATGACATCACATTTCACACAAGGGACTACACTGCCTTTCGGATTCCCGCATTTTCCGGAAAGTAACACAGGGGCCTTAGAACACAAACCAAATCAAAAGATAACAACAGGCTCACATACACTACAAAATTCTTAACGGCAGACTGCCTGTGTAATGGTACAAAAGCTTTTAAAACTTTTGGAACATCTTTCGTGTCCCGAGTCCAAGCCAGCGTTTGGGTGCCGATCCCCTTCTGCTGAAACGTTAATGGGCACTTAACGAATGGTCGTGTTAAGAAATCATTAGGCTTAACTTTGCCGGTTGCTCTGGTCCCCATAAGCGTGGCATAGGAGCCTGCGGAAACCCAGAATGGCTTGAGCCCTTGTCTAATTAATGTCTAATTAATCCTCTCAAAACAGTCTAATTTACTGAATAGGACTGCGGTTCCTACACACAGAGCTTGTCAGCTCGCTCCACTAGGCCCTAATGCGCCTTATTGATCCATTGTGACAGCGCAGCCAATCGCGATGCAAGGGGTAGTCCCTTCCTGACAAGTGTGCAGCGAAACCGTGAACATGACAGGGGTGAGGTCAACGTCATTGATCGGAGGGAATCGAGCGTGTCCCGTCATGTGCGAGACGCTGGAATCGGCTGTCCATCACACGCCTCGCCAACGGCCGACCTTCGCGGAAAATGGACCGGACGGACGGGCGCGGCTGTGGCTCACGGCAGCGTCCCTTGGAGGATACAGACAGAGCATTGCCAAGTCGTCGTAGTCCCCCGCCCCCCGAATGGAAATGAGCAACATACATGTTGAACGGTGCACTCGCACAGTCTAAAGACTTGGACCCCAAGTGAGAACACTAGCCGCCAAAAGCCCGGCCCATGCTTCAAGTGAAGCTCCACTGTTACATATAGACACACACATCCATTCCCAGAGCACTGCCATCAGTCAGTAGGCATCAACCAGACAGGCAGTGATTCTGATGAAATTCTGAAGGCCCATTCTGATCCCTTTACTCTGTAGAAAACAAAGCGAGCTTTCAGCATTTCTGTGGGACAGGCAAGCCGTTGTTCAGAGAGCCTTAAAAGGCCTCACACTGACAAAAAAACAAAAACAAATAATACTTGTGTGAGCACGGACTTGAAAACGTTGAAGCACGAGAGCTATTCCCCCGGCGTACGCCCACTGCGTTTTCTGCCCGAAGGCCGCTCTGCTGCCTCTCAGCTCGCTGTGAATCCATCGGCCGCCTGTGAGCCATCAGCTTTCTGCCACCTCGCTGGCGCGCGGTAATGAAAAACCACGCAAAACGCACCATCAAATGCGCGCCAAGAACATGGCCCCCTGAACAAACCGCTCCAGCTCTTGTTAACACAACCAACCCCCCCCCCCCCCCCCCCCCCCCGATTCCCTTTCCACATTTAGAGCTGTGCGGTGAAAACCCTGTTGGAAATGACACAGGAATCCCGCTGTTGATTTAAACGAATTGTTAGGCATCGTGTCTGACAGGAGCGAATGACTCGCCCCTTGGGTAGAGATTTACTTTTGTAATTTAGGATAATTGCTCCTTCTTGAGCGCTAACTTTTACACAACAGCATTAGTCATGGTATTAAAAGTTGTTATTGAAAGATGGATTCAAATCCACTGGCAGTGGTGAATCTGCTGATGCGGTCGGACTGGTTTTTTTAACGCCAGAGACGACTCTTGGTGTCACACTAGAGCTGTGTTTTTCAGGGGTGATGATTGCTTACGTGAGGGGGCTGTCCTGTAAAAGATCTGTGTACACCTTAGGCCTCAACCGATCCCATGTTAGCCTGCCATTATTTTGCTTCCATGGTCGAGGTTTGCATTCCGGAGAAAAGCACGCCGGGCTCTGGCGGCGGCTGGTGAGTCACGTCCACAGTTGACAGGCAGGTATCTGCCGTTTGCGCGCTCTAATAGCAGAGAAACCTCCTCATCCCTCCCTGCGGCTAAATGGCTTGCACACGCAGGGGTAACTCCTGGTTCCACAGTGATACGTTCGCACCCCCATCTTATCGCTCTTTCTGCTCTCTGCATTTTTCGACTACACCCGTGAGGGGGGGACTGACGGAGAAGGCATTCCGCGGCGTGTGAACAGTCGCCAATTGGGTTTGAAGAGTTGGCCTGGGTTCAATCAACAAATTTTCCCTTGAATTTGACTTACTACTTAATAAAAGAGGGGGGAAAAAAGCTTGCACATAAATTGCCAGTCAAAGTTAGGGATGAATTTCGACTGAATTAAGGATAGCGCCGCGGTGGTGCAGCGGTAATAGCATTGGCCTTTGAGTCAGTGCAGTTGTACCAGCCAGATCCGAGTATGGCCGGTGCTTTAAGGGAGTGGCAAAACTGGACGGCAGCTCCGGGGAGGTCAAGTGGGTCTCGTGGGGAGAATCATAGCGCACAGCGGCCCTGTGTAGTGCTGGAGTTACAATCAGGAGCACAAAGGGCCACACCTTGGAGAATGCAAGGCCGACGGGGGTTTTTAGCAGTGAATTCTCAGCAGTACATAGGGAATTGACTCGTACTAGGGCATAATTGGCTACCAAATTGGGAGAAATCAGAAGTAAATTTATATTTTTTAAAAAGGATAGTGCGTCCACAACTTCTGTCTCTCTACCACGCTGTATCAAAACAAAATAAGCAGGAAGATGAAAACAGGAAGAAAAAAAAATGAAAACGGTCCTTTAACGGTTTCATCAGACTGAATAATCCCCATGGAAAATGAGAAGAACAGATAGGGGCTAATTAATGCTTTATTTTTGGCAACTCACCAGGGACAGACAGCAGCCCCCCCCCCCCCCCGCACCTGCCAAGCTTTCGAGGGTGACGGGAAGGCAGACCCGCTTCGTCTGCACAAGGGCGGAAAGCGTTAAAGAGCCAGTAGCCAGCCTGGCATCTGGGAGCAGAAACAGCTGCGGTGTGAGCGAGCCGCGCCTGGTAAATACAGGCGGTTTTGGGGCAGGGGGGGCGGGGGTGTTAACTGTCTAAGCCGCGATTTCACAGCGCCATTGCACAGAGTCTGCGGCTTGTCACATCAGTAGCCTACGGGACACAGGGCTGCCACATATCCAAACTTCACCCGGGCGGCCCACATTTCACCCGGATGGCCTGAATTTCACCACCTTTGTCCAGGTGGAAAAACAGGAAGTGTGTTTGTCCTGTTCCTCGACAGATGCACCTCTCTTTTAGTTTTTTTTCATAGCCGGTAAATTTCTTGTACATTTGTGTCGACATCAAGCAGTGACTTCTCGACACTTCCCTTGCTGCGTGCAACTGTAACTGAAACTCCAACGCAAAATAGAATGTATCCAATTCTATTGGCTGTTGTAACAAAGTCCTGCAATCAGAGCCAATAATATTCAGACCTCTCTCTCAGTGGTGAATCAGGGCCCACACAAACTTCCAAGAAACAGTCTCGGGATTGTATATGAGATTTGCAAAATGATGTCATTTCTGACTCAAAAGGATAGTTCTGTGGAGAGTTGCAGAGTTGATGGGTCAGGCTGGCCTGGTGGGCAGGAAATTCCTGTCCATAATGTTTGGGACAAAGAAATTTTTTATTGATTTTCTTTGGGGGGGATATGCATAAAAAGTGCTGTAATTTCTACATGGTGACACCAAAAGAAAAGTTGAGAATCTGCATCTTTAACCAAATCTGAAATTGTGGAGTATATTGTGGAGCAGAGCCAAATCAAGAAAAATATGTATTTGTCCCAAACATTATGGAGGTCATTGTAGGTGTGAATCATTTAAAAACGTTCATGTGTTTGCACACAAATGGGAGTGGAGACCTACGTGACCTCATGTTTGGATTAATCTGTAGGGGGGGGGGGGGGTCTTTAATAACCGCTTCAGACCCTACTGACACAGAGCGGTCTGTGGTCTCGCTTGCGCCCAATCAAGCGAACGAGGTTAATTGTACCGACTGTTTAGATCATCTGGGCTCTAATGACGCGTCTTCGTTCCGCTTCGAGGTCATTAATGCAGCCACTTCCCCCTCCCTCTCCTCTCGCCCCCACCCCCCCTCCGCTCCTGGCATCTGCCCCACCTGAGGGCCACCGCGTGGCGGATGCTGGCGTGTTTGTGCTTTCGTCTGTCAGTGCGGGCCCCCATGGCGAGCGGCTTGGCCTGCATTAGTCTTATTGTGAACCAGCAGCCCATTAATAACAGGGGCTAGGCTTCTCACCACAGGGCTGGGACAGACCAACCACCTCACAGTGCAGACAGACAAGCACAGAAGTCTTTACGTACAAGTTCGGATAAATACTGTAACGCAAGGGAACGTGTATAAACAACTGTAGTGTAAGGAGTGTGTATAAACAACTGTAGTGTAAGGGAGTGTGTATAAAATAACTGTAGTGTAAGGGAGTGTGTATAAATGACTGTAGTGTAAGGGAGTGTGTATAAATGACTGTAGTGTAAGGGAGTGTGTATAAATAACTGTAGTGTAAGGGAGTGTGTATAAATAACTGCAGTGTCACGGACTGTGTATAAATGATAAGTATAAGGGAGTGTGTATAAATAACTGTAGTGTAAGGGAGTGCGTATAAATGACTGTAGCATAAGAGACTATGCATAAATTACTAGCCTAAGCAAGTGTGTATTAATTACAAGTGTAAAGGACAGTGTATTAATGTCTGTAGCATTAGGGAGTGTGTACAAATGACTGTAGTATAAGGCACTGTGTATCTGTTCACCAGTGACAGCACTGGGTTTCATCCTTAAATCACACTTTCCTTTTATCTGCATCCACACCACCTTCCACACTCAATTCACAAATAACACACTTCCTAAACGGCCCCCTTTCTAAACATGAAATTACAGTTGGTAAGTGAACCAAATCAAATGAAGCATTGCTAACATTACAGAAAGCATACAGAAGGAGGGATCGGGTGTATTCACCCACAAACTGTAAAAGAAAAGCGCTAAGAGAGAAAGGGTGCCTGTTGCATTTCTCGGCCGTTTAAACCTTTCAGAAGCCGTACGTTCGCCGCTCGGAAGAAAAAGACTGCGCCGGAGACCACGTGCCGAAATTGCGGGAGATCGCTTTTCATTTCCCCTCCCGTTTGAGTCTGGGGATGAAACGTCCTTCCAGCCACCCCCGAGAGCGCGAGTCTCCATATTTGGAGAGGGGCACCGCCACCAGGCCTGGGCCTCTCCCTCCCCGTTTACACGAGGACACAGAACAGAGCACTCCACGGAAAACATCTCCTGTCTGACACACATTCACCCAAAGCTGACTGTGTTATTGCCACTCATCAAAGCTGGGTATAAACAAACTAGGCTGACCAAAAAAGAAGAGCCGGCTTGACCCTTTTCTGCCTTCGTCTCGGATCGGAAGCGGCGCTCTTTGCTTCAGAACTCCTGAAAGAAATTTGCAGTAAATTCAATTCAGTAGTCACGCGACTACACAGTTCAATTCAAGTACACGTGACTCACATAAAATATTTTTTTGACTGAGAAAAAGAAAACTTTGGGTTGGTTTAGCGAAGAATGGGAGTTTGTGCAGCCGCATGACGTGGCGGAAAGTTTGGTCCTCGATTCTGATATGAGAGCTGATCTGATTGTGGATTAAAAGGATACTAAGTTGTAATATATGGGTGGGGCGGGAGGGAGGGGTGTAGGTAATGAGAGAGGTCACATGACCTCTGCAGTCATCATTTACTGTTGGCGCTAGGCAAGAGAACAGACCCCTTATTCAGAAGTGCAAGGCTGCCAAGAGGCTGCTTCTAGCGCTTGCGCTCTGGGCCGATGCCCCATATATAAATATTAAATTATACTCCGCCACTGCCGACCACAGTATCCAACTTCCCGTCGGACACGGCTACTTACAATCTACCCATAAGTCCAGACGAAATACCTGCTGATATAATATCCACCCTCTCCTTCTCTCACACTCTGAATTACCATAGCTGGAGGAGTATGAGAGGTGGATGAGTGTAAGGTCTCTTGGAAGTCACTCAGATTTTAGCACTTTTTTTTCCCCCACTATCATGGAGTGAAACACCAATGGAACTCCAGACTTGCTGCGAAGCTTTTCAGTAGCAATTTGTTTGCCGGATTGAGGGGTTTAGGGTAATTACCTCTTGGTCCAGACTAGCCTGAGCCCATTAGAAATGATGTATGGTCCTCTGTTTAAATGAGGGCTGCATGGTTTTCAGGAAACACGCATCCGTCAACTTAATATGCCGTCTATTTGGCTCTTGACAGAACTCTTAAAATTACAATCTGATTGTTTCATGCCACAGGGCAACTTAAAAGGGAGTGACTTGCGCAAAGGGATATTTTCCCATTTTATCCTGATGCAAATTGTGCCATTTTCCTTGTGAATGCAATTCATGACACTGTTTTTAGCCCTCAGCCTGCAACCTAATTTAAACAGCCTCTCCTGAAATAACATTGAGCCGCACCACCTGCTGACATTAATTAAATATGCAAGTTAATAGACAACAGAAAAATTAGGTCATTATCTCAAATGCTCACATTCTAAAAGTGTCTTTCGCTTTCCGTCAAAAACGGTGGAAAGGGTTCTGCCGCGGCCCCCCCTCCCACCGATCGGCAGAACCCCTAATGGAACGCGTCTTGCAAATGCGAGAATATGTGGCGTGACCACACGTGGGCTTCTGTTTCCCGCCGATAACACTTGTGACCAAGTTTTTAAAGTTTTTTAGGGCTTTTTCAGCTTTATTGGGACAGCACAGTGTAGAGATAGGAAGAATGGGGAGCGAGAGAGAGGTAGAGACATACGAAGGTTGTCCGGCCGGATTCAAACCATGTTGCGGCTCGCAATGAGCAGGTGGATCATTTTCTACAGGCTATGCCACCAACACACCCCATTTGTGACCAAGTTTGAACTAGTCTGGAGACGTTCACTGTCAGGCACAAAGTTGAGACGGACCTCCTCGGAAACGCTCGAATCCCTTGCATTGTGCCATGTTCGTTCTTCGTTTCCTTGCATCACATTCATCCAGCGGATTGTTCCCAGCATGCAGTTTGCTTGCCGGGAAGAGCTTTAACACACAATATGAAGAACGTCAATGTTTCCTTTTCTTTGGTGGAGCCACAAAAAGTCTTGAGGCTTTAATAATAAGTGAAATGATACTTATGGTTATACTGTTGTCAGTTAAGTGCGGTGAATAACATTTCCCGCTCGATTAAATTTTGGGCCATGTACACAAAATAATCTTTTTATGTAAAAATTCTTAAACATTTCGACCTATGGGAGAAGGAGCAAAAGCCTTTATTGCCCGTATTAAAAGGATCGCGTTTCGTGTTGCCGTGAGATTTTTTGGCAGTACACAATATTGAGCCTCCAAACCCGCATCTGTGTGGTCCTAATCGGTGCTCTTCCAAAACTGGCTTTTACATCAGCCTTTTCGTGTGGGCGTGGCTTAAGGCCATGTGGTAACTTTACTGCCATCGTGGGTCGCCTGGCTTGTGGTTGCTTGGCAACAGGCACCTTAAAGGCAGCTGCCGGGTTCATTTCAGCGGTTCTTAATTCCTTCCAGAGCGGTGCATTAAAACTGACCACAGCATGGCTAAATAGCGCTTACCCTCCGCTCAAAGCTAGCATGCGTATCAGTCTCTAATGTGCAGAGTTTTGTTCGGGAAACCAAGCCATCTCCAGAAATGGCTTCATCAGCCCGACCTTCTGGATGAAAAGATGCCAGCTTGCATGGCCGAGTAATTTCACCTCGACAAACAAAAATGTTGTAATATGGGAAAAATATTGGCCAAGCTGCGGTCACAATAAGAAATGGTCTAATGGCTTTTCTCCAATGATGGCAGAAGAAGTGGGATGAAAGTGTGGTGCAGGTCACTCAAAGCCCTTCAGAGTGCCCCCCTCAGCGGGACACATACAGGTGAGAGATCTAGTGTAGCTTCCTGGCCAAATCTGCGGGGGTGCCAGCCCGAGGCGCACAGGCTCACAGGCTCACGAGTCGTATTTTGTGCCTATTCAAAACTCTACTCCATGGAAAGCTTGGGACCGTGGCGCAGGCCTGAAAGCCCTGATTTTGAGCTGAAGCCAGATTGCGAAATCCGCAAAGCGCAGTTCTCACGGGACCCTTCGATGCCGTTTCTTTAATTTGGTTTTATTTTACATATTCAGACAGGGGGAGACAAATTCGGTCACAGATGGAGTTCGGATCACCGTACACTCTCAGAAATAAAGGTACAGTGGCGGTACATTCTTTTTGGACATTTTTATTCTTTAAGGAACAAAGTTGTACCCTGGAAATTACAATAATGTACAATAATGTTCTATTTGGGTCCTAATAGTACCTTTTAAAGCAAAAAAGGTACAAATAAATCATGTATTGCTGGCTCAGGGGTACAATTTTATGTACCTATAGGATACCACCCCAGAGACAAGCGTTTGTACCTTTTTAGGTACTTTTTGTACCTTTTTTTCTGAGAGTGTACAGACAGAAACTGCCCTAGCAGATGGTGGAGACAGCGGCTCCCGGACAAATATGGTGCTTCGTGTCCAGCCGGTTCAGTGTAAAAAATGTAAAAATCTCTTCTCATTGCGAGAGTAGCGTTTCCCCACAAGCTACACCATGGCTGGTCCCAGCAACTAGAATTATGACACGCAACATTTATTTCAACCGTGCGCGATCCGGCTACTGAGCGGTGAGAATCAATACACAAACAAACGCTGTTTGAGCCAAGAGAAGCCACATCTGGACACAGGCTTGTGTGATGCAACTGTCTTCATTTTCTTAAATTGGGCTTTGTGGTTCTCTTTAATAAGCCTCAGAAATGAGTCAGAGGGACCTAGCAAATTCCTTTTATTGCAACCAAAAAAAAAACAAAAAAAAAACTGTCACTCAAGAAGAGGACGGAATAGCCCGGAAACGCTGTTTATGCCATATATGACAAGTCATTCTGGTTTGATGTGTATGAAATTCATTGGCTGATAATTAGCATACCATATGCTAAACCCCCATTACACAGATCCTCCCATAAATACAGTATTCTACAGTATCACAAAGTCACACTCAGCCCCAGGGCAAAATAAAAACCTCCAGCCTAAACCTACTAACCACCAGACAGACAGGTTTAAAGCGATCCACCTTTCTGCACTTCATATCCAACACCCATATTTTGTAGGCAGAGCGATGCACTGGAACCCCTGGGTAGGTTAGAGTAAAACCAGGTAGAACCATTTCTGCTTTCTGACCGTTCTGTACAGCCCACCCTTTTGACACCCAAATTCATAGTAAAAATACCTTCACTAAGGCTTGAAAACTGAAGACCAAGGCAAAACAAGCCTAATTTGCATGCCTGTAAAGCAGCAGAGATGAGGTTTGAAAACAGGGGCTTCAAACTCAAATCCTGGAGGGCCACGGTGTCCGCTGGTTTTTTTTGGTGTTTTTCAGCACTTAAGTGCTTAATTTAAGTAACTGAATGGCCAAATAATCCACTCACATTGTTTCCCAGGCATAAACTGGCCCCGCCCGATCTGTGATCGTCCAATGACAAAGCAGATGGACGAAAAACAACACAAACTTCATCCGACAGTGTCATATTCCCACAAAACACGGCTGACATATTAGCTTATCAGCCCTTTTGTATGTGTCAAAATACAAAAGGCCCTATAGTCTGAGAGCCAAAAAATATATATTTGTGATGCCTTTTGTTAGGCGATGATCATGATGCAGGAAAAAGTGAAAAGGCGTTTGGTTGGATATGTGCAAGCCCCAACCCAAACACCATGCAATGCAATGGTTTGTTACCAAAGTTCTCTAAAACAGTTGACTGGCTAATGCCCCATTGTCCACGTACAGAAACAGGTGATTTATGGAGATACCGATGGAAACATCCTGAAAGACAGGTCTCAACAGAGTGGGAGAACACAGACACATACAGCTGTTACAATAACGCTCAAACGATGCATTAAACTGACTGCTTAAAGACAAAAAAAAGGGTTGGAAGCTTCCTCCATCTGCCCTGAGTTTTAGCCACGGTAAGCCAAGAAATATTTGCTCAGGTTATCCTCTGTTGATTTTCCATTAATTACAGGAACTCACATTTCCTGAACATATAAGCAATGGCTTGCATGCGTTCAGGATGTCTTTCGGTGTGCGATCCCGTTGAAATTTTGAACAGTGTCCAATGCAAATGAGTGTAATAGTTTTTTGGCAAGTTAAGGACAGGATGTAAGGGTTTAACACAATTTACTCTGGTTTCTCCCATGTTAAATGGAAAAAGTACAACTTTTTTTGCATGCAGTAAATGAAGAGTTGAATAAAAAAAGGTTTGTATGCTTGAATCTGGAGGTTGGAATAAAATTTTTATATAGAGAGAAATTTTGTACATAGAGAAGTTTGGTTATCCCCACTGTCACAGCACTTTCTAGAAAAAGGAGACGTTGCTCTTTTCTGGAGGGAAACATAGTTTTTACAGGAGTAAATTATCCATTTAATCCAGTTAACCAGCAGTCCGGTCACCCAGAAACTGACCAGCACTAAAGTTCAGCCTGGCTAAATGAGCCAACATTTATTCATCATTGCCCTCCCCTAATAATACTGGTCAGGGGGAGACCATGCTAATCCACAAAACTACAGGCCTGTCACTTTAACTTGCATCTCATATAAAATACCGGAATCTATAATTATGGACAAGTTAATATGGACCTGTCAGTAGAACATGGGGGCATAACTGGGAGAAAAAGGTTAATTCTGCACAAGTATCAGTTGGTATTTATTTATATGCAGAGCTTTGAACGTGTGCAACAGCTTGCCGGGCCATGCAGTAGAGGCAGAGGCTCTCAGGGTGTTCACGTACAGGCTTGATGCAGTGCTGGATACTCTCTATTCTGTAGGTGAATGATGAGCTTAGATGGGCTGAATGACCTGTTCTCCTTATTATGTATTCTTGTGTTCTTATGCCATATATGGTTTGAATGGCCTTATGTATTCTTATATTCTGATATTATTACTGTCTATTCGGCACCTGCTGCCATGTGTTGTACCTTGTGATAAAGTACTGTATTGCCTCTGGCAGTGAAACGCAGAGTCAAAAGAACACAATTAGTCCAGGTCGGCTTTTGCTAAACCTCCCTCTGTTCAGCGCTCTTTGTTGAAGAGAAGAAGCACATATTTTTCTGTTGACGTGCTGGCGGGGGAGGCTGAATAAAAGAAAACAAACAGGGAATGAATGCGGGTCTTTGAGCGAATCACACAGTGTGGGCTGAGCACAGCCGGAGCAGAGGCCTGCACAGATCCCGAGACAGCACTGGGGGAGACCCATCCAATCCAACCCTCCCATACGGGCGCCGCGCAGCAAAAACTCCGCACAGATTCATGGGAAATATGAGGTTGTCCGTGCTTTCATAATGTATTAGACGCCATTCTTCCACACTATCCTAGATGTGACTGTCGTTTATTTGGTCAAGCAGAGCTTTATGCCAACATGCTCTTAAGGAACACACTAATGCATCCAACTTAGTAGATGTGCTCCTAAATTATTCTTCCAGTTAGCACACATGAATTTTCTGGAGCAAATCCTCCTAAAATGGGAGCACTGTTAAGCCCTGTTAAGGGTGGCGATCTAGTGAACTGTAGGCCGGCATCAAGTCTCCTTTCTGTTTATTGTTGAGCCCAAAAGTTTTGACAAGCTGAATGCATTTGTCCTTGAGATTCTACCTTATATTGTTAAAATCTCAATACCAATAAAGATGGTACTACTTTCAGTAACCAACTCATCATTTGCATTTTGTTCACAAGTCAGCTATTCTATCGGTTTCAATTTTGTTTACAGGAAATTCACAAATGAACAAAAAATAAGTAAAAGGAACTAAAACAAATTAACTATGTCTGAAGCCTAGATCATGTCCCGGTTGGTTTGCACATACTAAAGGCAGCAGGGCCTTTCCCTTCACACCACAAACCATGATACTCGGCTGTAGCTCAACAGCTTGATGAGCCGGTTCTGCGTGCATCCGGTGTCTGAGGTGCATGCTAGATGACGTAGTGCCGAGTCATTCATGCCCGGTAACCATGGCGCTGGCACCTCATACTGCGCTGCACCTCCCCGAAGGCGGCGTCAGAAGAGGACTGACGCGCGGGGTTTTTGCGCTCGCGAGGTGAGGCGGGTCAAAGCCCCGTCTGGAACGCAGGCCCTGCGCTATGTGTTTCCCCACATTCGGTTAGCCTCCGCGGCCTGCGGCGTCGTGCGCGTCAGGGTTTAATCCTGTAAGCCACGCTTCAAGACACGCGGGCCTGCGCCTGAGGGCAGGTAGCTCACGGTGACCGAGCCTCACTCTCGATGGCAGCAGAGCAAATGCTTCTTTTTCTTGAATGCGGTCAATCAGGTCGTGGATGCAAGATTCAAAAATGATGCATGCAGCACGTTTGTTTTAATGCATGTTTTGCATTAGTGCTTTCTCTTTGTACGCACGGTGAAGTCGGCGCACATGCCTCGTTTCGATCTCTGCGCAGTTATATAGCACAGTTGACAAAATCCCCATTTTATTTAAAGGACAAAGAGAGCTCAGCCATGATATGTTCCAGACTGTAACGAGTTCAGCAGAACACCATGCGTATGGTCACAGAAAAGGGCGAAGTTTAAAGATGTGCTCTTATAAAGAACCATATAAGCTTTTGCCTTGTAGTGTTTTCTGCGATGACGCAACAGGGCTGGCGAAGGCGAGGAGAGCACAAGGAAGGCGAACAAGGCCAATTAAACGCGAGAGCTTCTGAGTTTCCCGGACTGGAAGCGGTGGCCAGCCGTCCCTTCTTTCTCCACGATATGTTAACACAACGTGCCGTGACCGCAATGTGAAGAGTGATTAGGTTCTCTGCACGTTTCACTGTCGGCTTTGGCGGTGGCTTTGTTTGCGCTTTTGTGCAGATGTTGACTGGTGCTGTTGAAAGACGTGGAAATCCGAATTGGATGGGCAGGAGGCCCAGTGGGGCCTAGGTCTTTGCTGTACAGGACCCTGCCAAAATGCCTGAGGACAGACGCATGTGCGTGACCCGAGATTTTCTGCTCTCTAGCAGTTCCTGCTGCCATTGCATTCAGTTTGTTATCTGCCACATCTGACATCATCGGGGAGTGATGACAAGTGACGGTACATGTACAAGTATATCTCAGTATATTCCATTACCATGAGGGTTGAGACTACCCTGGCTAACGCTCGAGTTTGGACCATACTCCAGACTCTCGTAAGGCAGCTTTGATCTTGTCTGCAAATTACGTAGATAATGAAGGGGCTGTGCGCTCAGGCAACCTGCGCTGGTTGGATATCGCCATTTCGAATTGAACGAATCACAAGCTGTTTTAATTAAGAACTGCCTCACCAATTTCTGTCCTCCTAGCCCAGCTCATACCCATAGCTTTTCCTGTTTGTTTACGTCAGTGACCAAGTTGTAGCCTATATCACAAAAGCCAACGCATGAATTTATGCGACAAAAACGTCAGAATTGTTGGTGCTTTGCAACATGTACATAGTTTGTTTACCAGAGAGGAAACCGTTTCTAACTTTTCCGGTATGGGCGGAGTAGCTAATAAGCTAATGATTGACAGGCGCGGGGCATTGCGCATTGAATTATATGAACCTATCAAAACTGGCACTCAAATTCTGAGCGCATATTACACTAACGATGACAGCCTTCCCAGATGTAGTGGGTCAGCCTGGTGCTGCCTGACCAGGTCATCGCGTTAGCCAGGTTTGGTTGAGACACCATGAGGAGGAAAGGAAGATTAGCCCAGTATTCCGACTTTAAATAGCATCGCAGTTATGTCGGTCACACAGATCTCAGCCACGTAGCATTGTGGGCCGGCCCATTTGCACAGCGCTGAGTCCATTTCCGTTGCAACTTTTAATGGGGAGCTATTTTTTAAATCCACTGTAACATCCTGTGCGTTTTCAGCCTCTGAGCTCTCAGCCCATTAGCTGCTTAAGGATACTCCAACTCCTCCATTATTTCAGAGTTCCCCCATATTATTCTTTATATTCCACAAGAACATATTCCTGCTTTTTTTCTCACGATCCTACACCCCTCTCTATGACATTTACTAATGTAGTAAGTGGTCAAACATTACTGCTATTATGCAGCTATCAAACATTAACCTCGACTTGATTTGACACTACTATGCTTTGTGGTATATACGTATATATATATATATATATATAAAACTGAATATCCAATGGGGTGGCTTTCCATTGGTGCCTTGTGTAATAAATCTACCCTCAAGTCCCCATTTGGACCCTTACGTCCTCATAAAATTCTCCATTACCAGACACCTCCGCTTGAAGGTCAAGCTGTAGGGCTAGCTTTATCCACCTTAAACCAGCTGTGACCCACCCTGACCGGCCACCCCCACTCACTTCACAATAGATCGATCTGGCCTTCTCCAGCTGTGAGTACTGCCCTGGGGGTCGCTCCACAGCCGTAAAGACGGGGGGAGCCTTGGAGCCAGCAGAGGCTGAGGGACCTATGATGCGAAGCAAAAAGGAAGTGTAAGTCCTCCACCCTGCAGAGACGCTGGTAAGCATCATGAAAGGATGTGAGGAGAGTTACGATTAATGGTTTTCAGATTCATGGACGTACTGCAGGAAAGCAAACCGCGTACCCGCCGCTGCGGTATCATGCAAAGAGCCGGCTGATCGCAGTTTCCCATGAGCCTTTGCTCCTCTGCAGCCTCTCCAATGGCGCACAGCACCTCTCATTTTGTCAGCTGCGTTTTGAGCGATTCATAAATATAATAATGGGGCCAGCTGAGTGCGTGTAGCTCTGACCCCCCGCACATAATCAGCACAATGAGCCGAGCCAACAGGACAGGGACCAGCCACCCCCATTTGCATCTTAATTTGGTACGCGCTCCAAGGGACCTCTCATTTGAGAAACTCATTTGTGCCTTTCAAAAACTGAATTTAATCGTGTTTGGGAGGAGAACTGTGGATGTCTACACTCTCCTGAATGGGCAGTGGGGATCGGGCATGATCGCATGGCAGTGGTTGCAAATAGCAAATTGGACATTCCATATTACAGTGGGAACCGGATGTTTTCAGTTGGGCACCAATATTTGCCCACATACAATAACAACTGAATTTAATGACAGAAACAACAACAACTGAATTTAATGAGAGAAAACACATTCGGCGAAGTAGGGTTTGTGTAAAGCAAAGGGTTTGACACATGAGCAGCGGTGAGAGTGAATGTGTTTGTTTTTTTTAACCCTCCCTCTAAAAGCGTGTGATCTTTGGGGAGCGGGTCGCCCCTCTCGCTGGGAGAAGGTTCTGATGCGGAGGATAAACAGATGTGGGGGGAGGGCTTTAGGGAATACTGCATCAAAGTTAGGCTGTCATTGAAGGCGAGAGATGCCAACGGCTCACTTCGTCGCCCCATCTGGCTCCCAAAAAGAGACTGGTAACCCTCGAGTGCCCCCGTCCATCACGTACGCTACAGTTCTCATTGCTTTACATAGTTTCTCTTGAGTAGCGTGATATTGGGTGCACCGCAAGTTTTAAAGGGCTGCTGTCCTTTTACTCCATTTTGTATTCTAAAACAGTTTCTTTGGTATTTGTACACAGTTGTTTGGGTACCTTCGGCATCTACTGGGTGACTATTTGGTATGTTCTGGGTACCATTTGGGTATCTATAAGCTACCTTATGGTTATCTATGGTCTGCATTGTATAATGAGTGAGAGCACGGTTGTAGCAGAGGGATACAGACCTTTCCCATAGGCCCGCGGGTTCAGACAGTGCAGGGACTGCGGTGTTGCCAGAGGCATCATAGGATACACAGTCTGGCGTGTGTCACACGCCACCAGCTGCGCCTCAGTGCTGTCCGGCACACGCCTGGTCGTGATTGCGTGGTTGGCGTGACGGCGTGTGGGCGACTTTGAATGGAGCATTGTGCATACGCCTGCCGCGCGGATCAATCACCCTTAAGTGGAGGCGAGAAGTTCATTTCTCCTCAGACTCCGCCAGCCGCAATGCTGTCTGATCATAACGGTGCCCTTCCTCACTGTCAACTTGCTTTTCAAAAGGCATGTTAACAGTGTGGGGGTTGGGGAATTCAACGGTTTGATATGTCAATGTAACAGGTAGAAATATCGGTCGGTAATGGTCGGTCCTCTCGTTAAGGTAACTCACCCTACAGTCTGTCTGCGGCCCTACATGTGGTTTGTTATAATTTCTGGTGGCAGTCAGTAATACTTTCACTAGTTTTCTTTTAACTTTGATATTCCTGATCGGATGTGTGGAAAACCCTCTGGTATTTTATTAAGGTGATAAAGCTAGAGTTATTCTTTGGGTGAAACTCCCAAAGTGGCATAGTTTGGTAGTTATAGCTATTTAGGCCTCTGCCACACCAACATGAATTGAGTAGATCAATTGGGGTTAGAAAAGTTAGGGTGAGGTGAGTCTGGGTTAGAGTTGAGTCGGGATTCAATAATTCAGGGTTAGATAATTCCGAGCTAAATAAACTGGGATGAGATAAATCGGGTCCAAATAAATCAGGACTAGATCATTCAGGGTTAGAGTCAGGATGGTATAGAAGGGGGCTTCTCCTCTTTCGGATAGCCCTTTGCTGACACCCACGCACCCAACAGAGCTCAAACAAGATAAGATGGCTGACACTGGGCCACCTTCTCATGCCAAATGAGGAAATGCATTCCAAAAGCAGATGCATTAAGGAAGCTAAAGCTACGCTATAAATCCTGTTATTCTGGGTCTGTAAACGTAGCCGCACAGGCTGGTGCCCTGAACCGTACTGTCCTCAGAGTTAAATGTATTTCTGTTCCGGAACAAAGCTGTTGATGGTTTTTGCAGAGCAATGTAACCCCGTGCACTGTAACCTGGCGCAATAAGGCTTTCTGCATCGCTAAGATTCAGGTTAAATTGGAGTGTGCAGCTGCTGAAACCACTGCATTATTAAACAGGAAATTTCCATTCGTTTTTTTTTTGGAGGTAAGGGGGAATGAGAAGGTCACCCATGTGAAATGAAACATTTTAAGGTGCTTATGTTCGTGGAAGGGGAATGTGTGTGAATACGCATTTGCAGTCATAAATACTGCTCAACGTGCACATCTTAATGCTATCTTTAATTATCTATTTATAATACTGTTAATCCAAATGGTAATAGTGGAAATAGAAAAGCCTGGAATTAAGTGTAGGGATCATTTGAACAGCGCAAATCATTGGTCTCATGGCATTTCGAGGTTCAGCGTTCCGCTTCGCGGAAGCGTTCGCGTGACTTTCGCTGGGCGAATTAGCCAGGGGAGCAAGCCGCTCTCGTCCCGGCCTGAGGATTACCCGATTTAACGGTAACTCGGCTTCGCACGCGTGCGTGTTCAGCAGGGAAGGGGCTGGCAGAAGTTTTCAATGTCAGCAAATTTCAGACTGGCCTGTTTGCCACATGCTTCCCACTGCACAGGGTGTGGTGAAACGCATATTATTATTTCGGGAAATTTGCATCGAAACAGGATTAGCGTCAATATGTGCTGCCTTGACAATGTGAGAAACTTACAAATGTAACACAGTTTGGGGTTAGACAAATATTTGTAATGCAAATAGCCTGATCCTCCAAACTGTGTAGCAATTGTAGCCATTTCTATACAAACATAGCCACCACCCCCCCCCCCCCCCCCCCCCCTATATTTTAGGGAACTAAAAGTAATTGGACAAATTAACATAAGCTTAATTAATATCATCATATTTAATATTTGTTTGTTTATCCTTTGCATGCCATGACTTCCAGATGTATGTGACACAACAACATCACTCTTGATATCTTATTTTCAGGTACTCTTACAAGCGATACTATAACCTCTCAGCATTTGAATGGATCTCTATGGGAATTGGGGGTGGGGGGGGGGGGGGGGGGGCTAGAATAAGCAGTAAATTACACTGGAACAGTATGGATTACATGGTTTGCTAAATGTAACTCATGAAGGGTCTGAGGTATCAAACGAGCCTCAAACCATCCCTGCTGCCAGATATTCTTTCCCTGACTTATTTTTCCATAGAGTTGCATAGGAAAATGAGTCTGGAAAAACAGACCACACCAGGTTCCACTCCAGTCAGCTGAGAACAGGAAGATGAGGGTACAGTGGTACGTGATCACCAAAACTGGACGACTGAAGATGGAAAAACGTCGGCAGGTCTGACGAATCTTGACTATTGTTGCGAGATGCAGATGGTAGGGTCAGAATTTGGTGTTAACATCATGAATCCATGAATCTATCGTGCCTTGTGTCAACGGCGCAGGCTGGTGACGGTGGTGGTGGTGTCATGGTGTGGTGAAGGTTTTCTTGGTACACATTAATTGACATTAATTGACTTGGCCCCTTAATTGACATGATAATGTGACAGTTACAAATGTAACACAGTTTCTGGATATAGACAAAAGAGTATAATTGCATACATTTCTGACACTGTACACAGTGTAAAATTTAAGCGTTGTTACATTTTTGTTCCACTATGGCATGTACCTGTATGAGTCTCACTAAAGAAAGAAAATCTTTAAAATGGATGACAAAATCCACCACCCTCCTTTTATTATTAGTTCACTCAAGCCATCAAATGGCCAAACACTTGTAAGTTTTAAATCAATTTTAAAAACAATATTGAATTATTGGATTCATTTTCTTCTGTTTGTTATTTTTTATGTTATTGCTTTGTGTCGTGTCTTCTTAGCACTGTGCATTTTACCTCATTTTAACGGTTACATATACCTTTGTATCAATACGTTTATTTTGCTTATGTCAATTATATATTTTTTTGTGCACTGTATGAAGAGAGCTGCTTTATTATTAAAGTAAAGTAATAATATTGTCACAGACTGCTGCTTGTGGTCTGTTTTGCTAGTCTAGGAAAGGTGTTCTTGTAGCTGTCATTGGAGACAAGGGAGGTTGTACTCACAGTGCCAAAGAAACACAGTGTAACTGTGTGACAGGAACGGAGCACCCTGAAAGGATCCGGGAGCTGTTAAACGTGGGCTTGAGTTTGGGTCCGTGGTGGAGAGGGGCAGGGGGATTGGTGGGTGAGGCCAAATTCAGGGTGGGCGATTCTGATTCTGATTCTGACAGACTCAGGTTTGACGCGCAAGCTGGGGGTGCTGCTTTTGTTAATGCCTCTTTGCTCTGAAACAGAAGGAATTTTAACTACTAGGCAGTGTCATGAGAATTTGACAAAAATTTTGTATTATTTTTTATAAGGTCAAGCAGATCAAAGAAAATGTGGAAATGTGCCTGTGGTAGCACTGGCCAATTTGCACTTTAAAAAAAAAGTAGTGCTTCTGACTTGTGAATAATTTATTTGCAGTTATTTACGCATAAACAAACAAGTTGATGAACATCCATCTCTCGGTACAGCCGACAAATGACATTGACTAAGCGACATAATTATGAGCAATAGTGCCAGACCTGTGAATAAAAAATCCTTGAATAAGGTCAGCGTGTGTGGAGATGGTACAGTCTTAAGCATTCTGCCTCCCACTGCAGCCTCTCTCTCTCACTGATAACTCCATCCTTCCAAAGATGTGTTGCGGTACTGGCCGGATGCACCCCTTCCTCCAATATGATGTCCATTCCCAGACACTGATGCTCCTGTTCATCTCTCTAACGGCAGGTAACACTTCTAATGCAATGTACTCAGATTAAAGAGTATGCCAAGGCTTATGAGAAACAGGAGTTAGTAGGAGAAGGACGAGCAACTGTCAAAACCCATTTTCCCTCAGGCCTGTCAGAATACTAGTGCCTGCCCGTACCCCTCTTCCCTTGGCTACCCGTTCCCAAGAGGGGGCGGGGTCAGTGACGCACGCTTCCTGCCAAGTACCTGAACCGCCGGAGAGAGATCAATTCACAAAAAGCCAGGACCCGCCAGATCGAATGCACGGCGGAGCTAAGAAAATGGGTACTGACGGGTACCGGACTCTGGCTAGTCCTCATGCAGGTAGATTATATTTGTGGGAATGAAGGACATTACAGTATGAAGCACGCTTAATGGACTTTCAATCCAGCACTTCTTTCTATGTTCTTGGCGGTCTACGGTCGTGCCCTCTTGTTCTCAAGCTTGTTTTCGAGACGTAAACACATTTGTCATCCTTCACCGAGTGCTCCAACAACAAACAAGGTAAACTGGCCGAGTTTAACTGGCATTGTAGCGCATTTACAATTGGGATCCGTGTCTGTTTCTCCTTTTCAATTCGTGTTAATTTTTCCAACTCGTTATATTTCACTGGCTGGGATTATCAAAGAGAGGTTCAACATTATCAGTGCAATAAACACTAAAAAAAACACTCACCAGAGTAGAACAATGCACCCAAAGAGGTAAGTAAAACGTTGTTACGCTACACATGGTAAACATGCCAGTGTCTGTGAAAAAATAAAACGATATGTGGCCAGCGTCTCGTGTCTCGTGGCGCTACATTCGTTTAGCAGATCCTCTCACCTGGAGCGTCTTACAATGAATGTACGCATATCTGCATAACCAATGGGTCTAAGGAACAAACTGCTCAGTGCCGTTTAGACCGCAATCAACTGGGAAAGTACTGCAAAATACACAAAATGCAAAACAGTATCTGCACAGTATATACAATTTTTTTTTAAATTGGGCCAAGCCACTCACTTTAGGTGGCTTCTAACCCCCCACCCCTAAGACCAGCACCAGCTTTATTGTTCAACGCCTGGCTTGTGTAGCTATTGTCTTTAACCCCTTAAATAGCACTGGCTGATTTTACTTGCATTTTTTACAGTGAAATTTCCAGTCATTCTTGTCACACAATATACCATTTGAAAGAGTTAAAACTCGCAATTCTATCTCTATGAACTATTTTACGATTCCAATGCTATAGCGACAACGGTTCCTGATTTTGTGACATGAGTCAAAACAGGTACAACTTGGTACGTTCCATGTGTTCTGGACGACACAAATCACGCTAAAGTTGGTATCCTTATCCCAGCAAAAAAATAAAAAAATAAAATTGTTTAGGTGAGAAAAAAACCTTCCACTGTGTTAGAGCTTCTGTTACTTTGTTTCAGTAATACCTATTAGAGTAATTCTGACTCTTGGAAAGCAAACTCCTAAGGGTTACCTTACAGAAGAGACCAGGATTATGCCTGTAGTCAAATAGGTTGAAGAACAGTAACCATTTAATTTTTGTTCTTAGGTGCGTCCCAATATTCTTCACTCCCCACCTCCTTTCCTCCACTCCCCCACTACCACTCCTCTCCTACCCGGAAGTATGCAAAACTGTCTGAACGTTTTGAGTACAAGTATTTGCATGTACAGTATACAATGTACCTGACATTGTGGTTTGCGTTGAGACATAAATTAATATGTAACCATTAATATGTAATTAAGATGTAATCAGCAACATCAGATTAAAACACAAAGATCCGTTTCCGGGGCACGGAGAAGCGGAGGTGGTAGTGGAGGAAAGGAGGGTGCAATTTTTGAGTATTGAGATGCACCCTGTGCGTTCAAAAAAGGCGGTGCTTGAGGAGGGTTTAAGGGACTGGCCAGGTTCATAAAGGAACAGTCCTCTGAGGAATAGGGGGTAAATCTGGAGAGTTCTCCTCGGGGGGCGAAGGGCTACGCTGGGACGCACGGATTGGACCAGGAATCGGGCAAGTGCTCCGGAACACACCATCCTGCACTGATTAGCGGGGGGTTTGTTTGAAGGCGCGGTGAAGAATCTCATTGAGGGGATTAAAGATTTAACCAGTGCGTTCACCACTGCTGAGTGCTTTCGGTAGTGGTGACTCTTATGTATGTTTTAAAGCCATCATGATCAGCACATGACCCTCCATGCTGATGTTCCACCACTTAGTGTGTGTGTGTGTGTGCTCGTGTGTGCGTGTGTGTGTGTGTGTGTGTGTGTGTGGGGGGGGGGGGGGGTTACTGATAAAATGTGGTGTCTGCATTCATTAACTCTCTAATTATGCATGATAATAGCAACTAAATTAGACTTATTGTTACAAACCAGGGCAAATTAAGCCAGCCTTTATGAGATCTTAAGTCTTAAGTAAACACAGCTCATGTATACAAGACAAACTCTTCCTATGACAAAGCGGATAATTGATTAATGTGGATAATGAGATTACTTTGATTTAATACTTTTTTACATTAAGGTATTAAACTGCTGCCTTGCTATTAGTGTATGTAGACACAAAAAAAGCACGTCTACGAGGGCTTGTGACTTTTGTAGTGAGCATGATTACATTTGAACAATAAGCACTGGCTATAAATTAAACTACACGTGACACGTGACATAAACGCGCAGCAAGCAGGTTCTCTCATCCTTAAGCCATCCCATTGCATTAGCGAGGGCATTTTTGCTTCAGATGGCCATAAATATCAAGAAGGATAAGAGTTAGATAAGACAGAGACTTTGCCTAAGCGCTCTGGCATTAAGAGTCTGGGGGCAATTTGAAGGGGGCGTAAATCGAGCGGCTGACAGGCTTTATGAGCACGCCCATGCAGCAGCAGGAGTGGCTGAGCTGCTCTGAGCACAGAGCGGTCCTGTGTCTGACTCACTGTGTGCTCCTTTCAGGCCTGCAGTGCCTCTAACCCACAGAGATGGACATACTCCAGGGGCCTCATTTATAAAAAAATTTTTTTTAAAGTACGTGGACGTCATCTTTAACTTTCACGTAAGCACATTTATTTAAATGGACGTAAGCATTATTTATAAAATTGTCTGCACTTATTTAAAATAGCGTACGTCTGTCGTACGTACCTCCGTCTACAAATCTCAAATGAACTTCAAATTGAACGCATGTGAATGAGCTCTGTAAAGGCACCCTGGGGCTAACTGTTCACATACATTTAATAGAATAGCTCCAAGGAACCGATAGCCGCTCTTGAGCCACTCAATAAAGCTAGCGCAGCCATGGTTGAGTGTCAATTGTTTGCTTACAGTATAGTATTTACAGAATACATTGGTCTGTCTTTAAAGGAGAAGTTCGGTATTTAGCATGTTAAGCCCTGTTATAAGGTTATTTACGATCATATACAACAATCCATATCAACATTTTGACAAACTCTGCAGTCTTGAGATATATTGCTTTTTGCTCATGTCACAGCTAACTTACACAATGGATCTGGATGAGCATATAGAAAATCCTTCAAAAAACACCATAAACTCTCGTTTTCAATATGCCCATCCAGATCCATTGTGTAAGTTAGCTGTGACATGAGCAAAAAGCAATATATCTCAAGACTGCAGTTTGTCGAAATGTTGATATGGACCATTGAATATGATCGCTGGTGCTAGAGTAATTGAACATCCTCGAGATATGGACCTGCAGATTTCCAGAAGATTATTTTGCTGCAGTTACCACGCAAAATGTTCCCCAAGGGATGTTCCCCACCTTCAGAAGAAGAGGTAAGCAAAAATAGGACAAAGCTCTGTGTTGCATTTTTATACATTGCTATTGACACCTCACAGTATTGTAAGCATGGTTTTCAGATGCGTTGTATGGGTCCTAATTTGACCCAGTGCCATTATCTGCATAAAAGGGACCCACAGTTCAGTTCTTCCCCTTCTGAAGTATGCATATAGGCTTACCTTTCATCTTACTCTTCAAACAGGATTAACGTTACCTGTACAAAGAAACAAAGTAAACGGAAGCAAGCAAATTTTGAAAGGGCTCGGTCTAGAATGGCAGAGAAAAGGTGTGTGTGTGGGGGGGGGGGGGGGGGGGCCACCGCAATGCGAAAAAGCGATCGGGTATCTGTCGGCAATGACGCGCTTCTGAAGGAGAACGGGCCGATTGTGTGGCAGCATTAACGGGGCAGCGGGACGGGGAGATCGTCCCAGCGATTAGAGGCAGCCGGCCGAGGGGAAAGTGGGCAGACTTCCTTAAAAGGGCTCGTAGGGATTGGGTCCGTGAGAGAGAGCAGGCCAGGAGCCCTGACAACTGAGGCAGAGATGGTCGAGGTCCGAGTCCAAATCAAAACCCGGGACCGGGACAATCAGAGTCCAATGCAACACTGCAACAATAACCACTGCCAAAAATGTATAATATTTCTATATACGTATTTCAACAGAATATCCGTCTTTCTAAATTTGATGTTACAGTGCCTTGCAAAAATATCTAATTGGCATAAGCGAAGGCTCCGCTGTAAAGCAATTGACGTTACAAAACTTGAACTTTGTTCTTTTCACCTTAGTCCCCTAGCTTTCAGTCACTCCACGATCATCTGGTAAACATCTGAGTCACGGACAGCACCAGCAATGAGTTTTATAATATCCATTTCCCGATTTATACTTAATAATTCTCTGATTTCCACTTCTGTCCAGTCATTTCCCATATCCCATCCAGTGGCCATCGTTGTTGGTTCCGTTTATAATTAGTCGCTCACACCACAGATTTTTGCGTGATTCATAGTGATTTGTGCAGAAGTAAAACATTTTTTAGCTTGCGTGAACAGTGCGGTACTCGCGATTCGTACCGCTGCCAGAGATACTGGCAGAATCACGCCATGTTGCTCTTTGTCCATTGGAATTGAACGACTTCCGGCCAGACTGCGCGGGACTGTCGCTCTTGGTGTAAATCCGGAGTTACCCCGGATTTATACCAAGAGCGTCAGTCCCGCAAATTTTATTACGCAAATAATTCACGTAGCCTATTCTCCATCCAAAATGAATCTATATTGAGGGTATTTCACTGCGATAATGACATAATACCGTAGCTTGTTTTGGGAAGTAGCCTAGGTTATTTCTTTCATTTAACATGAGAGCCAAGACTCGCAAAGTCTGCTACTAGCTCTAGAAGAAACCTGCTCTGCAAATGGGTTCACCCACTGCTGAGATGCGGGGAGAAGCCTATCATTGACTTTTCCTTGAACTCCAGCTAACTCGGTGAGGAGATCAGACGGTATTTTCTCTAGTTGTTTCCGTGAGACCTGTTAAGGCGCTGCATTGCTCTGGGGGCAGGGATTGTGTTGAGGATTTATGAATTGTGAACACAGCGTCATGTCAACAGGCTAACGTAGCAGTCTAGTTTTAGTTAGTCTCAGCCTCAGCCGCTCTGACGCACTTCGTACGCAGCGTCTGATGCATAGGCTTGCATAAGCTGGGTAGGACTATGGGAAACTGACATTCAGCATTAGCTAACAGCACTGTCAATCACAGGAGTGTGTGCGTATTTCCGGTACTACGCGGTGCATTGGGTTTTATCAGTCCGCCGGGAAACAAGTTATGCTAACTAATCGGTAGCTAGCGAATGCTGCGAATCCATCAAGAACAATGAGTGTTTCAGACCAATACTAAGAGCTTAATGCTGGATTGAAGAAAGTTTTTGAAGTTCACAACATTTCTTCGGTGTGATGGACTGTTTTACTGGAGATCGCCATGCTTATTGTGGGGTCTGTTCTTCTTGTCGCGCTTGTGGTTGGTTATATTACCTGATGTCAATCAAATGCGCCATCTTGTCAAAGTGGGCGGCTCTTTGCCATGCTAGGCAAGTCTATGGACCAGACTTTGTGTTCATCACAAAGTCTGGCCTTCACGAGACTAAGTTTTAGTAAACACTCATGTAAGAATGGAAAAATGCGTCCTGCTGCTACTGGATTTTTTTTGTCAGCGTATTATAACGTTTGGCGAATTATAACCTTACTGATCTTTAAGGGGGTTATTGCTCTGAAAATAGAAACTTCTTTCATCAATATTGTATGATTTTGTGGCTTTGTTTTAACTCTGATGCATTAGTATGAGTATGAGTTAGGCCTATGCATAATAATTTAGTCATAGAAAGGGGGGACTATATAATAGGCTACTGGGGTTTTTGTGGGCCCCCTAGAATTGTCATCACCTTTCACCCCTAAATGACGGCCCTGCCCATACATGGCTGGACAAGTTTGAGGTTGATCTGTGATGGATTAATGTAATATTTGCATGAGGCAGCACATTTTGTTTTTTATTGTTGTGCTTTTTTACACGCAAAGCATTCTTGTGGTTGTTAGTGAAGCCAAACCGAATAATTGAACTCGCAGACATTGCTCGTTCAGTGTTGGTCTCGAAAGCCCGACATAACTAATGGTAAAATTGACAGACAGCCAATTATTTGAGGTTAGTTACAAAATATACTCTCTATGGATTTGTTTTTTAAAAACTTTTTCAGATTAAGACACATCATTAGAAGGCGCCATTACATTCTGCTAGTCAGCATTTGCACAGGAAACGTTTTATGCGCTCCCAAAACTAGAGGGTACAATTTATGACAGTTAAACGTCTCAGCAGAAGTTAGAGTCACCGGTGTTCCAATTTCCAAGAACAAAATCTGTCCAAGTCCATGACGAGGCCAAAACTTTGTGTCAAGACATTCAGTTGTGTGGCCTGTATAGACCCTATATAGGCCTGTTAGGCTACGTCTGAGGATGCTATATGGACAGTTAGGCTATTATTGGTGTTTTGATGGTTCTTTCTCAGATGCTCCATATCTGTCTGATGGGCACAATACTACAAAACACTACTATTAATACTATACTAGGCCTACTATTACTACTTCCACTATTATTATTATTATTATTATTATTATTATAGCAAATCAAAGAGCAGTTGGAATACATCAGTAAAAGCTGATTTTTTTAAACATTTTTCATAAATATTTTTTGCTGGTTTTAAATTAAACAAATATTATATTTAACGGTTAAATTAACCTAACAATATATTTAACGGTTTCCACTGGAGGTTCCCAGTTCCTCTCACTCAGAGCTGAGTCCAAACCGAGCGCTGTCCTATATTTGCAGATTCCTTTTTAAGCTCTGTTACAGAAAGAATGGGTTGTTTCGAATTGCAACTAATGAGAAAAGACAAGAAAATCACACAGAAACATCGGCAGTTGCAATAATATGCTTACAGGCTTATCGCTACCGCAACACAGAAATGTCCTAAATCGGCCGGGCAGGTGAAAACGTATCCTGTATATTGCATACAGCTGATGCGCTCCTACCCCCCCCCCCTTTAAAAAGGCACCTATATGCCACCTGAATGCACAGCCTAGACAATATCCCTTTTTACTCTTGGCCTGCATAGGAGACCGCATTATTCTAGACATCATCAGATACGTAATCTAATTATAGCCTATACAAGCGCAATTACTCAGAGTAAAAGGAGAAAAAACTAATTGAAACGTTTCACTTGGTCAGTCGGAATGCCTACGCTACGTCCGTCATCCTGACTTATGTACAACATAAAAAAATAAATCAGAAAGAAAGGCAGATCTTCCATGTTTTCCAGACTACCGGGAATGTCAAACCCCACAGGATTCGGCTGTGTGTGTGTGTGTGGGGGGGGGGGGGGGGGGGGGGGGGGTTTAAACCAATAGGCACGGAGTAATGTTAATGTCATTTCAACGTGTTATGGAGACATGAGCGCACTATCGAACGAGGTGCTACCGAACTCCTCTGTTCACCTAAATGCTGAGGCTTCTGCACCTCAACTTTAAAACCAGTGTAATTTTCCGAAGAAAAATGTGTTCAATTGCATCTTCTTGCCAGTTCTGACGGGACAACGCGTTTGGAACACCGCCGCGCACAGTCAACGATTGGTTTTACTCTGGGAATCTGAACGGACTCCAGTTATACCAAATGTGATTCTATCCCACAAGTAAAGGAATATCTAACCCAGGACACTCTTATCCACCGGCTGATCAATTCACGTAAGTACGACCTTTGTTTTATTCTCTGCTTTAAATTTGTTTCGTGGGGGGAAATATCACAGTATAACAATATGTATTATGTGGTTTCATTTTTGACGGTCGCTCAGTAGTTTCGTTGTAGTTTAATTGTCTCGACTGTGGTAAATTATTTGCTCGACTCCAGAAGGCACAATTCTGGGAGCTCTTTGACCACAAGCTGGTTGTGAAAGCTGTAATTACGCGTAGTCGAAACCTACTTTGAACCACCACCAAACCAGTTGCGGTAGTTCTTTATAAACATTTGTTTAAAGAAGTGTGTGCAAATTGCAGGTTTGTTACTTAATAAATGTGGGCAACTTCAGAAGAAGCATATGCATGCTCTTGAAGATACCAAGCCTTGTAGCCTACGCTTCGAACTGATAGCGTTTCAGCTTGTTCTTAGCTGGACTGCGCCTTACCAGCAACATGAAGTAGCTACAATATGAACCGTATATATTTATGTTCACTTTTAATTATCGATTGTTTAAATGTTCTCTGTAGAGGACACTGGTCAATGCAGCAAGGAGTAGACTGCATAATTTTAAAGAAGTCCGAATGTAAAATGTCAATAGTCAATATTTGTTACTTCTTTAGAGTAGCGCTTAAAGTGCTTGTTTTGGGGTGATGTTTTAACGTAAACAATTTAAGCCTCAGTAAGCGATTCGAAGAAGAAAAATAAACCTCTCTTAATTAGTGTTAGGGTAGAGAACGCGAGGCAATGGGGTGTAAGATTTCGGGTGTGTGGTGCGCCACAGGGATCCAGATGTAGGCTATGGACTCAGCTGTTGCCTGTCACTTTTGGTGACAACTGGTCGTCGCGCTTAATCTGTCTGTCCGCTATCCCTACATCGCTGTGCTTTGAGTCTCTGATAATCCCACGGGGCAGGGTAGTGATTTTTAACCTTGATACAGCCCTATCGTTATTACTCTTCTAATTATTTTGTGAACAGTTGGGCATATAGGCAGGGTTCCACTTAAATGGAAGAGGTTTGTTCTAAATTTCAAGGGTTGATTACCCCCCTTTCCTAGAAAGTGACCATAGTGGGACTGGCAAAATGGATACGTCAGGCCGTTTATGTACACCAATCTGCACCTCGCAAACACGGAACTGCAAACAAACTTCACAGAGAGAGAGGGGGGGGGGGTGTTGAGCCAGCCTGAAATCTGTCAGTGTGACCGCAGCTGGGGGCGGCACAGCTAGCCAAAGATCACAAGACCAGATTTAGACTCATTTATTATTTATGGAACTATTTCTTTCAAGATATATTCACAGGAGAACATGATTTGTTGAGGCTACACTCCGCTGGCGATTTGTTTGGAAAGCTGAATAAAGGAAACCGGGTTCAAGATAGTTTTTCCTGAAGATATTTTCCATCTTCTTTATTTGCCTAATCACCAGCAACTCATTGAGCAGCGGTAGGGGCAAATATGAATTTCTCATTTGAGAGGGAAAATAGGACAGAGAGAATTCATAACAGTTATCGAGACGCTGGTGTCACCTAGTGGCTGCATTATTGGAGCGAGCCCATGCTAAATTAGTTCTTCAACCATTTCAGTCTTTGCAAAATAGCATTTTTACAAAATATAATTCGCTTTGTCGCCCGTATTTTTAGATTAATAATCTCGGAATACATTTTTTTGTTACGATGACCAGAGTTAAAACGGTTCACATAGGCGTCCTATTGGACATTGTTCAAATAAAAGCTCACTCAGAACTGCATTTCAAAGTGCGTGCGCTGCACGTCGCCTTGTTTCCACGTTAAGTCAAATAGCGCGTGCCAGGTAACTATTGTCTCCATAATTAAGTAAGCGGAAAGTCTCCATATTGGGTGAATCAGTGTTATGATGTAGGTTAATACAATTCTTCCCAATTCATTAACTCAGACAATCATACGTTTATTGCAGACAACATCAGTAGCTACATATACAGTATGCATTGCATATGCGAACACTATTCATTTGCAACCATGGTACTGTTTGTCCATTTGTTTCCAACCTCAGTTATTCTGTCACTGACTGGCCTTCTGAGACCCACCAAACGCACATTTACAGAGGAATGAGAATTGAGCTGATGTCGTAGACATCCTTTTGGAAACCTTTTTTGAAACTTTGCGTTGGGACTTTGGCACACCACTCGGTGTTCAGGCAAAACGCCATCTGATAACGTTGTTACGCTTTAAAAAAAAATCTGTTCCTCTTTCAAAGTACATAGAGCAGTCCAGTACCATATGGGAACAGGAAATACGTTAGATTATTCATCCAAGTACAAAATAAAACGCGAGATTTAATTAGAGTATACAGATGCCAAATGTGTATTGTTACATTTTCAGAATCATTTTGGCAGTTTGTGTTTTGGAACGCGCTGTCCCCACAAATCCGCGCAGCATCGGAGGCATCGGAGATCAGCACTCTGCGGAATAAATGTTTGGGTTGGAACGTCGGTGAGGGCGTCCGATCGAATAAATTAATCCAGTATGAAGCCCGAGCGGAGGCATAACTGGTCGTGTGTGTTGAGTCTTCCTATGAGAGAGTCAGTCAGTGGGGATGGCAGCGCTGTGGCGGTGTGTATATTCAGCTCTGTTGATTTAGTGCCTCCGAGCGGCGGACTAGCACAAAGCGGCGTGTGTGCTCGCTGGGATTAATCATATAAAAGTCTGGCTAAATCACGCTCAACCCAAACATTCTGGCAGCCTTTTATCCCCTGAAGCTCTGCTTCGTGCCAAGCGGAGAAAGAGCAGGAGGAGACAGACTTACGGGGCTCCGGGAATAACACCGTCCTTTATATCCCAGAAGTGAATGAGCCATGGGGCGTCAGTTGCCCATAAACTCTGCTAGGACGCACGGGGGGGTTGGTATGAGGGGGACTGCAATATGCAAGTCCTGGTCACAATATACAGTGCCCTCCACAATTATTTTTGGCACCCCTGGTAAAGATGAGTAAAAAGGCTTATAAAAAAATTGTACCCTTGTTGCCATGTACCCTAACAAGGTTCCCAGGGCCTTTGGAGGAAAAACAGCCCCACAACATCACAGAACCTCCACCATACTTGTGGATCAGGTTATTTTCGGTATAGCCATCCTTCTTTTTACACCAAACCCACCTTGAGTGTTGGTTACCAAAAAGCTCAATTTTCATTTCATCTGACCATAGAACATGGTTCCTGTCAAAGTTCCAGTGGCGTTTAGCAAACTCCAGGCACTTACGTTTGTGGTGAAATGACAGGAAAGGCTTTTTTCTGGCATGCCTTCCAAATAATTTGTTGGCATGGAGGTGACGTCTAATGGTAGTTTTGGAGACTTGATGACCCCAAGATGCTACATTCCTCTGTATTCTCGAACAGTGATCCTTGGGGATTTTACCTTCTCTTACCATCCTCCTCATTGTGCATGGGGGCAAAATAAACTTGGGTCCTCTTCCAGGCAAGTTTGTAACAGTTCAAGTTGCTTTGGACTTTTTAAGTTTTGCCCTAACGGTAGAGATGGGCATTTTCAGGTGAGTAGCTATTTTTTTATAGCCATTCCCTGACTTATGAAGCTCAACACACTTTCCCCTCATTTGATTTGTGTGTTCTATGATCTTTCCCAAGTTGATGTATGAATAAGGGAATATGGCCTCTGTGTCACCTCATATTTATACCCCAGTGAAACAGGAAGTCATGGATTACTGCTTGAAAGTTCCAAAACACTCTGATCAACTTTAAAAAGTAAAATATAAATGGAAAAAATGCTTGTTACATTTTGTTCATAATAATTTCTAGGGGTGCCAATAATTGTGGTACACGTGGTTCTGTTAAAAATAATTATTTCTTGATGAGGGATTTTTTTTTCTCAGAATAAATTTACTTCAATTAAAGGTTGGATTGTTCTCATTTTTTCAGTGTGAGATTAAGCTAATTCTCCAAAAGGTGAATTTTTTATAACCCTTTTTACTCATCTTTGCCAGGGGTGCCAATAATTGTGGAGGGCACTGTACATGGCCTTGAATAAATTATGGTTATGAATAAAATTGACAGCTTGAAAAGAAGGTGCACATTCCTTCCCACTTTAAAATCAAACTTGAGCTCTAAAGTTAGGCTAGCTGATGAGTTAGCTTGAGTGCTCACTGTGCAGTCTGCTTGCTAGCTAGGCCTTAAAAGATTGGGGGTGGGCCAAGACTTGGAAAAAAATGCTGTAGGCTAATGCCATTTGTGCTATTTACCAGGGGGGTGCAACTATGAACCGAATGCTTAGCCCACCCGATAACGGAAGTTGTTCTCATTACCGCTTTTTGAGGTGTTTTTTCTTTTTTCTTTCTTGGCTTGAACAGTGATGGACTACATCCTGCCCACACGCTCGCTCAGTCCAGCTAAACAACGTTGCCATGGCAGTGCTTCTGGCTGTTTGCATATTTGAACCTTGCATGAGCAGAGGCCCCTTGTTCTGCATCTCTGGCAGAACAAGGGGCTAAGCGCTTTTACTGTATCCCCTATAGGTAAGGGTACCTATAGGAGATACAGTAAAAGCGTTTAGCAGATGGACGCAGAACGCGTCCAGACTCCAGGCGGACCCGAGTTAAGTCGTTTTCTCATCCTTTTCAGACTTCAGTATTACGGCGTAAGGGAAAACGGAAAGCTTCTCTGAGTTTTTGGGTGGAGAGTCGAGGCCCCCAGTGTAAGGTAATCATTTATAGCTTTGCAGACTGCTGGCTTCAAGTATGTAGCCCTCAGTGTTTCCAGGCAGCGGTCTTGTTGTCTTTGTCGGAAGGGGGGGGGGGGGGGGCGGTCAAGTATAATTGATGAAGAACAAAAGGTCGGCAGCATTTCAAAATGTAGCGCAACGACCTCTGAGGTGACGTGTTCTCCAAAGTCATCACTTATGGGCCTTAACGCGAGAATATGAAGGAGCGCGAAGGAGTGTGTTCTTTACTCTTTCTATGGGCTGGTTCAACATGCATATCCACATACAGGGTGTTTGCTACTGGGTGCTCAAGACTGTTTTTTGTTAATTCCTGATCATACGTTTTGTAATCTTGAATAACACCCAGTAAAAGTATAGCAATAATTCATGCAATTCAAAGCAAACGTATAAACACACACAGATCCACATGTGCAGGCACACATTCATGCACACACACACACACACACACACACACACACACACACACACACACACACACACACACACACACACACACACACACACACACACACACACACACACACACACACACACACAGACAGACACGCATGCAAGCACAGATGCACACACAGAGGTACACACATGTCTAAAAGGGATTTTTGGGACATTTAGGACATTTATCCAACATTTCAAGATACTGCTGACTGTGATTGAGATTATTAAACAGGGACGTCCTGATAGCTTCCAAAATCATTTCAGCATGTTACATTATCATGGGTGGTGAGGGAAAGTGGTTAACCAAACTAAATGTACCCTCTCTCAGTCTGTCTATAGTTACACCACTATTATCTGTGCACAGAGCTGACCATAGCTTCATCTGGAGCCAAGAGTCCAGGTATTCAGTTTAAAAATAATTGACATGGGGTGCAAAGACAACAGAAATCAGTGTATAAGAGATAGATGTATACCTTCTAAGTGATTTGAAAAAGTAATATTTAACCAATGAATGTCTCAAGTGGTGAACGTTTATTTAGCAGCAGCTGACTTACCCATTGGTTGTTGCATGTGCTTTACCACTGACTGCTTACTCCCTAACGTTTGTCAAATATTTTAACTGCATGAATAGGACTTATGGGTTTACTGCTCTGGTTCAAAATTGGTTAACTGGCTCTGTTGATACTGCAGGCATTGCTAAATTCAGAGGGTTCAAAGTCAAACTAGACATCTTTCTTTTTTGAAAACGCAAATCGCAGAAGGATGAGAGGACCTGTGCACGCTCGTATGCACCACCAGCTGGTGTTTATTTTAAAACCACTGCATCTTTGCCCTTGTTAGTTCCTGCACACATTCCTGGAGTTACTGCCGTTGATTTTTACGGGGGTACACAGAGGTAGTTTTCCTTTAGTGGGCCTCATCCTTTACTTAATCTCTTTACTGTAGTCGTACGGCCATGGAATATTTCTGCCTCCTCTTACCGTTAGGAAAGCAGAGCGAGGCTGATCTCGGTCTTCAAAACTGCTGCTTGCGAATCATGGTTTGGCGCAAAACTGCAAAATTGTATTTTGTTATAAGATCCGTTATAAATAAGTTACCTTCACATCTCTTCTGCGTACTTGTATTGGTTGCGTGTGGTCAGCGATGAGACATGTCATGTTATATAATAAACGCATGGCGCATGCCAATATGCTACGCTCTGAAACGCAGTGCTCCATTCTTTTGATCAGGCCAGTCATCGTGGAGCTGCAGCCGTTTCTTACCACGTATGGAGAGGGCGCGGGCAAGCGGGGACAGCGGGCGTATATAAAGGCGGGACTGTCCCTTCTCCTAATGATTCTCATATGGAAGCTGTTAACCACTCGCCCTGAGCTGAGCTAAAGGGTTGCTTTTTTTGGCGGGATCTAATGAACAGATACTTCTCTTAAGTCATTCACCATCTCCAGTATGAAAGACACTGTATTCATTTCTCCACTAATGTAAAAAAAACTTCAAAATGTAATTAAAAGTTTTTAAAAAAGCTGCAGATCTGGTCCCTTAGGATCCCTTTACAGAAACTGACTATGCTGCAATATATCGGACTTTTTGGAAAATATTTAAAATGGATTTTAAAGTGTATTTATCTGAAAAAGTGTATAAAACTGCAATATCTGAAAGTGACCAATATATTGCAAAGTGTAATATCTCGATAATGTACTTTATCTCGACATGTTGTCAACAGTGTATTCCGTGGGAGTGTGAGAGTGAGGGATTTTCCACAGGAATCAGAGGCTCTGTCTGACCAGACACTGAACTCCAAACACTTTGTTTCACCCTGTCTGGTGCCGCCTGTCTGTTCACCTCCCTGCTTGATCATCACTTCCACGGATAGTATTTTCTCATTACGGCACACGTGATAAAATCACAGGAGATGGCCAGCATGGATTAACTGATTACGCTGCTCAATGATAAAAAGTGGATCCGCTTGAGAGAACCGCCCTGTTATACATGCAGTCCTTCCCAACGTTCTGGGGGAGTGTTAACCCTTTAAGGTGCAAGATCACAAATATGAGATTAGAATGTACATAACTGAACATTGGAGTTCTAGAACACTGACTTAGAATTTTGCAAAAGCATTCCAAAAAACCTCCTCTTCAATCACTAGAACACATTTCTGACAGTCTGGTTAAGGGCTGGAACATTAGCACAGATCAGACAGATTTTGACTATTATTCTGTTAAATTCACCCCAATAACCCACCTTTACGAAGAGTGCTACCGGTGTTCTGTACATTGTAGTCCAGGTTGATAGCACTCGTTGAATAATCCCATTTCCAAAAGGGCAATTTTTTTCTTCTACTGAGAATAATTCATATTTTTACTCACAAGAAAGATACCAGGAAATGAATATTCTGTGTTAAGAAATTTCTCTGTACTTGAAAATGGCAGTGCAAATGAAGGGGTAAGATCATGTCATTGCTTAAGCGTGTCTATACCCTTTGTATTGTTGCGTCATCTAGCAGCTTCTAGTAACAAATCCACCCATCGCTAGCGGCGTCCCGTGAGAAAAATGTGGCAGCGCCGGGTTACAAACACCTACAGCCCTGAGCGGATGCCTAGCTTTGCATAGTGATGAATGGGACCTTCACAGCAGAATCCCAAACCTCAAAACAACGCTAATGCACAACACACCAAATGGGGACCCTGCTCGTGTCCTTTACGCTAATGTAAAACACCTGCCAAAATGAAACTGCTCAAGTCACTCCAGGAGATTGTTATTTCAGATTGAGGACTGCAAACATGTAGCGGGGTATTTTCAAGGTCTTAGACAATATACTGTATATAAAATGGCATGCATCTTGCCAACATAAGTTTTCTTACATTCTTGATGGCTTCCAGCTCATATTCACCAAGAGACCACTTACCAAAAACTTTGTCTCAAATATGCCATAATATTAAATTAAAAGTCAGCTCGACGTTTTTTTCAGGGCCTTGTGATGGAACTATGAAGTTTTAATAAATGACTGTAATTTAGTGGTCTCAAAGGCCAGACCATTTTTAAGCATTTTAGTTAAATGGTACTCAGTCTGAGCATCATTATCTCAAGCAAGCCAACCGCAAAGTGAAACAAGCGAGGGCCTGTTGGCGAGTTCACTGTGTATGCTCCTCTAGAGAAAGTCTTCGCGGAATTTCCCCTAGGGTTTACAACATCTGGAATTAGATGGGGAGGTTACGTCTCAATAATATGGTACTTACTCTTCAGAAAATGTGTGATTTCTGTCATTATATGGTACATTTCTTTAATTCTTGATGAAATCATTTGATTTTGAAATACCGTGGGGCCTTATGTCAAGTTACCAAAACGTTACTGGCAAAAACTATTTGAATAGATCCTTACAAGGAAAACAGCAAAATTGGTGTTTATTTTTCAGTCAAAGTCAAGGATTAATGTTGATAGGATCCAAGCCAAACTGCCACATATATTCTGCTTTTATTTAACCTGACTCAGCCTTTTCACACTCCTTACATTAACTGTGTTAGGTATCAAACAAGTTATTTCATGTTGCGAATATTTGTCAGGTAGCATAAAGGACAAGGTGCCACAGCAGTCAGACAGAATGGCCCCTTCATGCCATTCAGCTTGCAAGCCAGGATAAATCTGTCTCAATGTGTGGGGAGAGAGATCTCCCATTGTACCTTCTTCTGTAAAGACTGGCTGTAGAAGAACTTACAGGCGGGTCAATATTGACCGGGCCTGACCGAGGACAGGCTTTTCCTTTACGATTCCTGCCTTAAGACGGCTGACAAAGACGAGCGAGTCCCTCCCCCCCCCCCCCAATCTGAACCGTGTGTTCTCAGAGACGGGAATTCAAAGGCCGATGTTTGTTTGGCGTCCTGGCGTTGCCTCCCCTTTAGCAGTTGGGTAGGGGGAAAGCGCATACCAGTTAGAGGCAGGGGGAAAGCGCAATGCGGTGGACGGCTGGAGGGTTTAATGGCCTTGCAAGGAACAAACGGCAGGACCCGCTTCCTGCTGCGATCGCTCCATAACTGCCAGGCAGGGTTACGGAGCACGACCTGTTCCTCGCCGTTCTGAGGACCACCGCCACGAGCCATCGGGATGGGACGCAACGTAGTCAATTATTGAGATGTGTTGGGTGGGGAGATTTGCTCTAGTCTTGAGCTGCGCAGAAACCGCACTCCCAGGGGGCATCTAGTCAGCCCTGCCCGGGTGGTGCAACACTTCTCCCAGCCTACATCAGCAGCGCTGGGCAGAGGAGATTAATTAGAGCATCGCCACGCTAGACATCTGGGTGATGCAAGGCCCATGGGATCAGTCCCTTGTTTATCTCACCACTTCCAGATTGTTCTCATCACAGGCATTGTGAAAGTGTGGCAGCTGTGGTGATTATCAGAACATTAGTATTATGGATCTATACCATTCCAGTACAAACGGATTTGCCAAATTGTACAAACTGGCAATTCAGGTGGTACCAGTCCAAAACAAGGCTAATAAGTGTCAGAACAATTCAGGACTGAAATTCTAAACACGTGGAGGGTCCAAATGGACATTTTCAGATTTATTAACACCAGTATGTTTACCCATTCTTATCCGTGTTGTTATTCTTGTCTACTGTGCTTCCCTGATTTGTACAGACAGTGTGGCACTTAGGCTACTTAATGTAATGACCGGGATTGCTCTCGGTCTGCAGATGTTTTCCATTAGTTGGGAGTGTAAGTAAATGGCTCTAATTGAGCAGATGTTAGAGTACGGGCCCTTCCGTTGGTCAGAGTCCCGGGAGAGCATCTGCGCTGTGAATTCTGGGAAGTTCGGACGGGTGGTCCGCGGACCCTGTGCGGGCGCCCTTCTCCGGAATCCTTTGGCAGCTCATCTGCAGTTTGGAATAACACCAGGTCTGTGGAGAGAGCCAGGATTTCCTGTCTCTAATAAGACTGTGGCTGTTTTCGCCTGAACGTTCTGGTTTAGATAAGGCCTTGTGTGGTTATTTTAGTCACCCAGGGGTGGTTCTACAGCAAGGAACGAAATCTGAAGTTCTTGAGTGGATAAGGGAGTATTTATAAACCACCCTGTTTTTAGGCCACATGGACTCAGCAGTGACATTATCTTAAAAAACAATCTTAGCAACTCTGATTTTTGTTGGGTTAACTTAACAAACCTTCATCCTATAAAATGAAATATTTTGAGTTGCTCTACTCAATTTGTTTAAGGCAGCAGGATTGCAAAAAAATTTTTTGAGTAAGCTGAACTTATTGCATTCTATAGTGTAGGGAAGATCAGTGAAATTGCAGCTCTTTTTCTTTTCAGTGATTTTAGTAGCCTCTTGGCAATAAGTGCCATAACGAGGCGAGCATGTAGTTGCTGACACAGTTCTGCTGTACTTTGTACTTTCAGTCAGAGAATAAAGTAGTGTAGCGAGAATGTACCATGTTCAGTCTCTGCAATAAGCCGGCCTGTGTCCTGTTTGTGGGAGAGGGACTACCTGTCAGTTTGCTGAATGAAAGGTGAGGTCATCCAGACACACCTGAGGCCCAACCCACCAGTGAAAGCTGGCAATCAAGTTCCCTATGATCCTGGTCTCTGCAATGAGGGGGGGGGGCATCACTGCAGCGGTGTGGGGAACAGGGCTCAAGAACAGAACCAACATGGCGGCAATGCATGTCTTTTACACACCTCCCTAATGACTACCAATTGCGTCCAATTACTGGTGAAAGAAACAGGATGAAGCTTCTCTACTGTCCGCGAGGAGCGCGCCCGCTGTCTGACTGCACTGCAGCGTTTGTTACATGAGCTGGCTCTATATTACCTTCTGTATTCGGGTTGTTTAGTGGGGAACATGATTCGCGGGGTTCCCGAACGCGTGGGAAATTTGTGGGAAACGCCCGTTGCTATGACTCCGCCCAGCTTCGGGCGCTTACTGCAGCATCCTTCAATTAAAGGTTGTATCAGCGATTTTGGGTGGAAACATAAATGATCACATTCATCTGATTTTTCCTCACGATCCGCTAGCTGCCCGCCCCATAAGCAGGCCGTCAAAAAACCGCGTCTCTGTAGGCAGCCTATGCTCCGAGATCGTACACAAAAACAATGGTACTACCAACTACTCAAAACCAAAATAAACAGTATTCCAACCAATCACAATGATCTGCACAAACGTGACGTCACTTCTGAAGCGAAATCCCAAACAAACATACTTATGAATAATTATGTTATGTTTTAAAAAATAGTGTTCAAGCATCCAGAATTATAACCACGTTAATAACGTTTGTAAGAAACCAAACCGTTTGTAAATCCGTCAAGATTTCAGCGAGATAAGAGTATTAGCGTTTGTGCAGATCATTGTGATTGGTTGGAATACTGTTTATTTTGGTTTTGAGTAGTTGGTAGTACCATTGTTTTTGTGTACGATCTCGGAGCATAGGCTGCCTACAGAGACGCGGTTTTTTGACGGCCTGCTTATGGGGCGGGCAGCTAGCGGATCGTGAGGAAAAAAAAAAAAATTTATGTTTCCACCCAAAATCGCTGATACAACCTTTAAGTCATCCTGGGGGGCCGGATTAACAATGGCACAAGCAGGACAAACATTTTGCACATATAATTTATTAAACAATGTATGAATAAGATTTATTGCGTGTGCTGAATAGATAGCCTTCTAAAAACATACAGAGCAATTTCACATTATTCTATCAGTAGTGGGAGGTGTGCCGACACAATCATGGCTGGACACAGTCACGGCTTTTGAAGCATCTGAAGAATACTTTTTAAAAATGTCCTTCTCAATGATCAATGAAAGGGCCAAGAGTAACTTATTTGGTCCTCCAGGTGAATAGCCTTAGCCTTATTAGCTTATACCATCAGCAACACGGCTGTGGTGTGCTAGGCACATCTTATGGCTGAAAGAAAGGGAATCCCTTACAATGAAGTGCATAGTTTACCCCGAGGTGAAGCTGTCTGATGATCTATGATCTGAGTCTGGTCATTTAACAACGGTGGAGTTTCACTCCGGTTGAACCACAACAACCGGGACTCAAGAAGAAACAGTCTTGCAGCTCTGCACAGCGACGCAGGCTGCATTTTAAGTTATTTCTGAAGTTCTATGACCGCTGGACCGCAACCACACTCTGGACCGCAGCGGAGGGAACCGCCAATAAAACAACAATAAAATATTAAAAAATAAAAAATAAAATATTACTAACAACAATAAAATACTTCATATACTTCATATACATTGGACTTTAATCTTACAATCTCAAAATCCTTTACAGTAAAGAAACTTCAACCAACACGAATGTGTAGCACCCACCCGGGAGTGGCATGTCAGCCATTTTGCGCAAGAACACACATAGTCGGAGCAGGAGTGGCCATTAAGCTGATTAGTTTAGATCAGACGTTACAGAAGCCCTGGTGAAATCCCTGGATTTTGGAATTCATTGAGGTGTTATTTCATAACCTTTCATTAGGATATTCTAATACACTTACAAATGATTTTACAATGAGGATGTGGCAACAGAAGAATGAACAGAGCTTGACATCTAGGGTAAACAAAGTCTCTCAGAAAGCCAAAAGGCGTGTGAATAACACACCCCCCCTCCCACCTCCCAAATGTAGATGCATACGCTGACTGACAAACTTACTCTTTGTTAGTATATAGTGTCTTCAAATAAAAGCGCTTCCTCCATTTAACTGCCTGGGGAGGTGAGCCATTCACTTGCTATTGTTCCCACTGACAACTGAATTTTACAACTGGGGGAGCCGGTATCAAGCAGAGTGTGGAAGACAATATCCTACCCTACATTTCAGCGCTAAGGGACCGCCGGGGACGGCGTTCTTGCGTAAATATTTTAGAGTATTTGTTGTTTGGTTCCGAAGGTACGTACGCTGTTGTGACGAGACAATTCCATTTGAATTCATTCAATTCAGGTATATGAACTGCAACTGAAATTAGCCCCTTTTCAACAACTAAACAACTAAACTAAAGCCCCTTCTCCACCAGAGGAACCAGGGCCAATTTTAGTTCCTGGGGCATGGTTCCTATCCCCCTTTTCTGTCCAAACGACGAGGTGCAAGTTTTAAACAGTTGACAACATTTATGCGTCTGACACATACTGACGAGCAGAGTAGTGCTTGCAGCGGTTGCCTGCTACCACTGATTCTGCATCTCAACTAGCCTATTTCATGTGAAATGAGTTTGATTTTATTCATGATTATGTTATTCTCATTATTGTGAAAGATTGTAGAAAAATATGGAACACATTGCGTCCCGTATTGACTGAATAAGGAAGCCTAAGTGAAAAGGTCTACCAAAATATTTATATCTGTGTTTAGCTGAACATAGCATAGACCACTCAGTTAAACAGGGCCGGGAAAATTTTAAAAACTGAAGCAGGATTACAGAAAAAATAAAGACCACAATACTTCTTAAACGTAACCGTGGCTTTTTTCACTGCCACTTCCTCCTACTATGCCGAATCTTCACAGGTCTCAAGGTGCGGCGGGACAGCAAACACAAATGCGCTCCAGGAACCGTTTTAGTCCCCGTTGTAGATAGTTCCTGCCCTCTTTTAGTTCTTACAACCCGTTGGAAAAGGGCCATTTGAGAATTTGACAAATGCCCACAATGCTTCATGAAGATTTATTTTCTGATTAATTAACTGAACTTTAAACTCATTTGCTGAATTGAAATGTAACTGATCCCCCTCAACTGTCAGTAAGCGTGGGTTTACTCAGTATGAGCAGTGACGGCTGCCAAGTTTTCTTTCAGAAACCATGACTGGGAGAGATCCTGGTGGTTTGTTCACTTTGCAAAATGGCGCTGTGACAATCACATTGTGAACATTCATCGGTTCAAAACCCCAAATATTCTGATAAACACATGCGAGAATTCAACACTGCATCATATAAACTGGACACTGCACACCTCACTGTTAGGTGAACCCCTGGGTAAATGTAATATCAACTGTTTTAAAAAAAAAATCCCTGGCTAACATGTTAGCCAGAATGCTATAAATTGTGCGGTTTAAAGGATTTTTCAACCTTCAGTGACATATTACAAGAAAAATTACAATTCCTAGGTGGCCAAATACGATTGGAAAGAGTAATCCTGTCAGTTTGGGATTTAGTCTTAATACTAGTGCTGGGATTATGTGTATTACTACCAGAGAAGTCCCAGACCCCACGGCTTTGCCTCAAGCTTTCAATCGAGAAGGTAAACTCAACAAAAACTGTGTGCTAACATTTTGAACCATTTATCTTTCATCTTCAGGCAAATCTGTATTTACAGAAACATTTACACCAAAAGCAAACATAAAACACTTTTATCTATTCGCAAGTGTGAACCTTGTAGAAACGAGAAAAAAAAAGGTTATCTGTGGGTTTAAAGGTAACTTTGTCTTTGACGGTCAAATACAAGTCAATATCTGTCAGTCTCAAGACTGCAATCTGACCAGTTTCTCTTTGAAGGTGGAAAGGCAGTGGAATTTAGGCTTGTATTCATATTAATTACTCATCCTTTCTTGTGGTTGTTGCGATTTGCCCACTGGCAAGCAATCTGTCTGAGGCCTGCACCACTTTTATGATGAGACCTTTCATTCCAGCGGTTTTGATTCTCAATGGCTTTGAGCAGGTGGTAACCACTAACACAGCGCAGATTCTCTAAACTACTTTATACCACCTCATGTAACAGAGTCATGTTACGGTCAATTCAGAATGTAAAGCAAAGATTTCCAAGAGCTGGCTGTCCTTTCCAGTTCAGATATTAGTGTAAATTGACATGGCCTGCGCTTTGCAGGCTAGGACCAGGAATTTACCCCCACACCTGATCGGAATTGGGCTTGCATGTGTTTGGTCTATGTGAACTGAGCATGAACCGGTGTAAACTGAGCTCACACTGTAATGAAATTGGGCCTTATTGGGCATCGCAAATGGCGATGTCTTTGGAAGTCCTTTGGCAAATGCCATTAACAGGCGGGTTTGTTTGGCTGTAGAATTGGGTTTATGGCGGGGGGAGTCGGTCCGGTGGTCGTTAGGGCAGGCTGGGTTGTCGGGATGTGTCAGGCTTTATGGTGCGAGGAGGTGATAGCCAGGTGTGAGGTGCCATTCGCGGTCGTTTTGACCGTGGTGGGAGAATGGGCCGTAAAATTCAAGATTTACAAGTCAGCTGGAGCTCGCGAGGGTCACAGGTCAGGGATGCGTGTGTTTTCTTCTTAGGTATTTTACAAGCACTTGTGATGTGAAACAACCTTCAGGACGCCCATCTAACACTACTAACATTTAACAGCACAAGTCCCATTAGCAGTTAGCCTACCGCATACAACAATGCACACTGAAGAGGGGTGATCTGTCAACTTCAACTTTCACATCACTATATGGCCATTAAAGTAACCCTTCAGTTAACCAAGTATTAGGCTGGGTAACATGGGGATGTTTGTCAAATGTGATGTGTACTCAGTTATTTTGATTGTGGAGCATGCCATTAAAAGTAGAGCAGATATTAATTTCTAATAAAATTAATTCAAAAATGAACTATCCAGTGTGCTAAATCGGTTAAAAAATGAAATAACCCAGAGCTTTTCATTCAGCAGGACATTGTCAATGTGCTGAACTTGATTTTGTGACAAACCAAGCAAAGATGGCCAAGTAGTTCCATCTCATTTCTAGCGCAGTGTTAAAAAAAAGAACAACTTCTAGTTTCAGTTTCCTCTGAAATTTCCTGACAGCGGCTAACATGCCTTCCCTCGTTACAGGGGCCCATCAAGGGTGCGTCCACTTTTGTTTCTCATTCATGAATGCCATTAGTGAGACCCTCCACCAATCAGTGGGAGCAGTCGGTTTTAGACGTTAGGCACCATTAGGACATCTTCAGTGTGTAAACCTTCAGTGTGTAAATCAGTGTTGTGTATTGTCATGTGTATTCAGGATGTGTATTTTTCAACGTCCACATTTGCTTGTGCAGTATCCACTATGAAACTGAAGGTTCTGATTCTCAAAATCCCATAAATCTGCAGATATTGCAGAAAAGCAGAATATGTGCAAAAAATATACGATCTTTGAAAGGACATTCAACAGCAGCTGTGGGAGTGAAACCAAAATCCATGAGGATGTGACTGGGTCACATATTTACTGTTTGCTTTCGTGTCAAATGGAGCAGGTCTAAAAATGGGTAAAATACATGAAAAATACATTGAACGGATAAAAATAATAAACAGAGTAGAAGAAATGGTAAACTCAATAATAAGTATGTAAAAGTCATTTGAAACAAGCACATTTTTCCATAAGTTCCAAAGTTTCGGTGTGTACACAGAAAAGGATCTTTCACCACGTCGTACATAGTTTACCTTTTGAACACGCCGATTTGACCGAGTTCTGATCGGCTGATTGTAAATTAAAAGAATAGAAATGTGTGTACGCACATTGAGGTCCATTAAAAGCTTTAACGTCAGTTTTAACACTACAACACCTCATAGTGGCACAACATACCCAAAATCCTTTGCCTTGGTAGCATCTGTAGGCGACGTACTCATTTTATACCATGTAGAGTGAAGTTTACGGTTATTGGATATTTTGGCGCACGCATTAATCATTTAAATTGGTCACCTTATCTTTGCGTAAGACATTGAGTGCTGTTCCTTCTATGAACGCGGTTACTAAAATTATTGTTGTAAAAATTATAGGTTTAAACAGAATTAAATCCTTTACTTTACTAGCATTTAGCTGATGCTCTTATCCAGAGCAACTTAAAATGCGAACACAAGTGCAAAGATCGGGGACCAAAGTAATTCCCTTGAGGGGGAAAGTGTATTCCCGAGAGAGACAGCATATGCAAGAAGTGCACTCACTAACTACCCGACTGAACATTAAACATTAAAGTTATAAAAACAAGAATTAAACTACATTAAATCAACAATGTTTTTAAAAAGCCTAATAGGGCTTACTTAGTATTCGGGTGACCTTTTCCCCCATGCACACCAGTTTAACATGATGTATGGTAGTTTTTATTACATAATTATTATTACACCCCATTCTTGGGCCAAACCAAAGGCTTGGACAGGCCAAGTTTGGCCCCCAGAGCATAGTTTGGGTACCCCTGCTATAAGGAGTATAATATTCCTTTGGAGCCACTGTTGTTAAATGGCTTCCATTTCTTTCCATAACTTTATTTATAACCCCAAGCTAAAATAACATTTGTGTTTCAGATTCAAAGCTGGTCCTTGTCAGTATTTTTGTGAGGTAATTCAATGCTTCTTTCTCAAAGAGAAAGTTTTCTAGAGACATTCCACTTGGACCTGGAAGTTTATTGCCATCAGACTTCCTGACCAGAATCAGTTGCCAGGGTTCGACCTGTATTTATTTATTTTACTTTTTTATTGCAACTTTTGCGTACTTATCCATTCTGCACCTGGCAAGTGACAAAAATTTGGCCAGAGAAAAGTTGGTGAAAGTACGGCTTTTACAATTTGTACCTCGACTCAAATTCATCCTTGGTTCAAACTTGGTTCAAGCCTTCAGTGCAGGCTTGTCAATGCTTTGTAATGCATTATAATGGCTTTGCAGTTTCTATGTAAATCATGCCGACTTGCAGGCGTCCCCTCTTTTTTTACATTTCCCTTCATGTTTTTCAACCTGCTGCATATTCACTTCCCCTGATTACGGGTCTACTCCTTGTGGAACCAGTTTATTTGGATAGGGACTGCTCTTTGCATTGACATGTTAACGCGTTCTCTACAGAGTGCGTGGAGAGCCAAATTATTCTACCAGGGTGGTTTAGACTTGCTGACATCCTTTTTAAGAGAAGAAGTGAGAGATAGGGAGCTCCTCTCACACTCGTCCAGGCTCCTGAAGGAGAAAGGAGCTCCCCGGCTCAGCTGAGACTTCCATAAGTTCCAAAGTTTTGGTGTGTACACAGAAAAGGATCTTTCACCACGTCGTACATAGTTTACCTTTGGAACACGCCGATTTGACTGAGTTCTGATTGTAAATTAGATCCTCATGGAGGGGTCCAGGATTTTAGTGAATAAATTCCAGGTGCCTTCATCCCAGTGGAAAACGGTCTAAAGGAAACAGTGATATGAGGTGAGACTATCGTTCTGTGGCTTGTGTTGCCTACCTGGCAATTGTGACCGGGAAGTTAAATGTCAAAACTGAAGTGGAAAAACAGCCTTGTTTTCTTTTTGTTTTTGAAATTGATTCACTGCTTTTCTTGAATGAGTATATAAGTAACTTGCAACATTACTCCCATGGACCCTTTCTGTGGACTATGGGAGCCAGCTGAAGTGGAAAAGCGCAGAGGTTGGAAGCGGATGCTGATCTTTCCGATGCAGAATCGGCCAAAGACTGTTTTTAATGGCAGTAAATGCCGGAGAGCAGACTTTTGGAAACAGAGTGAACGAAGTGAGAAATGGTCGAGGGGGGGGGGGTGGTGTCACTCCCGGAGAATGCTCCCCAGTGGGACTTGTTTGAAGCACCGTTTGATGTGGGGTTGGGAGAGGTGGGAGGGGGGAGAGAGAGGTGGATCCTGGTAGGCCGCCCTGGGGAGGAAGCCATCTGGTGGAGGAGCTCTCCTCCGCACGAGGCCAGGTTTTGGCAGCCTGTCTTTGATATGGGCCAGGGCTGTACAGACTGGTGAGGGACAAGGGGAGAGCTTTGCCTGGGAGATCCAGCAGAGCTATGCAGCTCAGGGACTTTTTGGGAGCACTGACTAGAGGGGGGGCGCGTAACTGCGTAGAGGTAAGGTTTGGGCAGGTTCTGCTTTCGGTTTCTTAAGGCACTAAGGTTTACAACTTCTTCTGCAAGTTGCCTGGACTTCTCATGGTATCTGTAAGGAGGACTCGACTTTCTTAGTCAAACTACAAAAAAGGTAAATTGATGCATACTTTACTAAATATAAATTTTTTGATTGGGAATGCGTAATATTAGAAACTTCTATGTGTGTGTGTGCTTCGGTCTGTGCGTGCGCGCGTGTTTCCGTGTGTGCACACGTATTTTGGTGTGTGTGCGCATGTGCCCCGGTCTGAAAATTAAGGCCTGCTCAAACCAGGACCTTACCCTTCAAATCAACTAATAATTTAAATCACTACGATAAGATTGATGCACAATGTCCATTCTTAAGATTAAAGCACAATTTCTATTAAAACACACACACACACACACACACACACACACACACACACACACACACACACACACACACACACACACACACACACACACACACACACACACACACACACATTCTAAGTTGATTTATACAGGCAGAGTAAAATGCTATTTCTGTCAGATCCCCCAGGTTATAGCCTGTGTTGACTCTGGAATTTGTGGACACAGCTTGGATGTTGCAACTTTTGAAAGGCCTCCCTCAAATGTGTTTCTCCCCGTGCTCACTTTAAAAAGGGGGCCAGGGCACATATTTAACAAAGACACACTCTGTTTTAGGGCCAACAGGTGACAAGGTGTAACTCGAGTGCCTGTGTATGTTGGAGCTGAAAGCTGCTAGGCCTGTCTCCTATGTGTTGAGCAGAAATATTCAACTAGAGGTTGGGAAAAGGTTCATGAGGTACTAGTTATGAATATACAGATCCTTTCCAAAAAATTAGAATATCATGGTAAAGTTGTTTTTTTTTCCATAATTCCATTCAAAAAGTGAAACTTTCATAGATTATAGATTCATTACACACAAAGTGAAATATATCTAGCCTTTATTTGTTTCATTTTTCATAATTTTGCCTTACAGCTCCAGAAAACCCCCAAAACAGTATTTCAAGAAATTAGAATAGTGTGTCAAAATCAGCATTTACTTCAGTTATTTCAGAGAATTAATGTTTTAGACTGAGTGTCACACTATCATCTCATTTACTCAAAACACCTGCAAAGTTTATCTCAGTTTGGTTCAGTATGGGGAAGACTGCAGACTTGACAATTGGCCAGAAGACCATCATTGACACCCTCCAGAAGATGGGTAAGCCACAAAAGGTCATCGCTAAGGAGGCTGGCTGTTCACAGAGTGCAGTGTCCAAGCATATCAGTAGAAAGTTTAGTGGAAGGGAAAAATGTGGCAGGAGAAGGTGCACAAGCAAAAGAGATGACCGTAGGCTTCAGTGGATTGTCAAGCAAAGACGATTCCAAAATTTGGCGGAGATGCAGAGGGAGTGGACTGAGGCTGGAGTCAGTGCTTCAAAAACCACCACGTACAGACGTATCCGGGACATGGGCTACAACTGTCGGATTCCTCGAGTCAAGCCACTCCACTCATTCTCTGAAATAACTGAAGTAAATGCTGATTTTCGACACACTATTCTAATTTCTTGAAATACTGTTTTGGGGGTTTTCTGGAGCTGTAAGCCAAAATTATGAAAAATGAAACAAATAAAGGCTAGAAATATTTCACTTTGTGTGTAATGAATCTATAATCTATGAAAGTTTCACTTTTTGAATGGAATTATGGAAAAAAAACAACTTTTCCATGATATTCTAATTTTTTGGAAAGGATCTGTATATGAATACATATATGAATGACCTTGAACCTTCTACAGTAATGCCACTCATTATTGCCATTTAGAATCTTACAATTCCAGACAAAACATACATTAGAGAAAGAGTGCACTGTGTGCTTGTACAACAGTAACATAGTATTGTGCTACTATAATAATATATGTATATGTTTATTTCCCCAAAGGATAGTGAAAACAAAGGCAGGTTGTTAAAGGGAGACTGCCCTGAGCTGCTGTGGACATCTGTTTGTCACATTGTGCGGTCACGTTGTGCTGTCGTGTTGTGCGGTTATGTTGTGCGGTCACATTGTGTGGTTGTGTTGTGCGGTCACGTTGTGTGGTTGTGTTGCCTGCACAGTGTCAGCCTGGCGGAACATATGCTCTCATGGTGAGTTTGAGCAGCGTGATGATAAAATTACATAGACGGTGTGAAGGTTAAATGTGCTGACAGAGAGGCATCCTAAACTATGTTGTCTTGAGAGCCCAAAACTATGTTGTCTTGAGAGTTCTGCTGGGCTGAATTAATTTGAAAAGGTTTTGTTTGTATCTTGTGGACACAATTCTTTAATGATATAGTGATACGTTTCTCTCCTTTTCTAGTTGCCAATATTCCTTGGGCTCTCGTCCTTACAACATGTTTCAAGGGGAAACTGCAGAATCGGCCATAGAAAACATTCCATCTTCTGCTTGAACTCTCACTGCTGATAAATACCATTGATAGGCTCATAGTCATGCTTAATGCCACCATTAATGCCGAAGGTGAAAAAAATAATTAACCACACTTGGTTTCTTGACTGCATTTCATTTTTCTCATGTTAAAAAAAGAAAAAAAAGAAGCTATTTTCCCTTAGCACCAGATGAAAGGAAGTACCAACAAAAATAACTAGTTAAAATGAATTATTTCTGTTAATTTGTAGGAGGGTTGTGGAGGGTGCAGTGACCCAAAGATTTAAGAGGGCTTCGTCTATCAGCAGGTTGAAGTGAGAGAGGCATTTTCTTTGGAGTCGCTGAGCGGTCTTACGCACAGCGATGCGGTCACTTCTCAGTGCCCCACACGCTGGGCGCTTCTCATTCCGTGTGGCTCCAGGCTGTAATCACGCCTAACCCCCTGGCCCTAGTAAAGCAGATCTGCTCATGACAAAAGCCCAGTCACAACAGAGCTGGCGGGACTGGAAGCTGTCTGTGAACTTGTGCTGTGCTCCTGTCCCATGCCTTGTTAAGGACCTCCGTGTTCAAGGCCTTAAAACCACTGTGTTAGATAATGATAATAATGATAATAATAATAATAATAATAGTAATGATGAACTTTATTTATATATCACTTTTCAAAACAAAGTGCTTCACAGTACAGGTAGAAGAAAACTCATTAAAAAACGAACTAATAAATAAATAATTTAAAGAACCGATATCAGAAATTGGGCATGATGCTAAAATGAAACAGTAAACCCACACAGTTATAGGAAGGCCTGCTTAAACAACTATGTTTCAAGTATTGATTTAAAAGAGGATACAGAATTTCCAAGACTAAGCTCTTCAGGCAGGGAGTTTCAGAGCCTTGCAGACCTGGCGGAAAAGGCCCGATCACCATTGCTCTTTACCCTGGTCTTTAGGTAAAGAGCAACCAACAGGGCCCTGCCTCAGGATCTGGGGCTGTGTTCTGGTTTATAGGGGAACAACATGTCAGAGATGCAATTAGGGGCTAAACTGTGTTGTGCCCGAAAAGTAATCAAAATCTTGAAATCGATTCTAAAACTAATCAGCAGCCAGTGTAAGGAGGCTAGCTTTGGGGTAATATGTTCCCTTTGCCTGGCCCCAAGTAACAACCTAGCTGGAGCATTCTGAACAAGCTGGAGACGAGACAGAGACGTTTGACTGAGGAAGGAGTTGAGTGAATTGCAGTAGTCCAAACGAGAAGGGACAAAGGCATGAATGACTCTCTCCAAATCAGAATGGGACAAAAATGACTTGGAAATAGTTCTGAACTGGAAGAAAGACGACTGCACTACACTCTTGACTTATTGCTTGAAAGATAGGTCAGTCACAAATCACCCCAAGGTTTCTGTTTGTTGACCTTACACAGTTATATAGGCTGCTCAGATAGTTATGAATCATATTTCTAGAATTAAGGGGGCCAAGTATCTCAAATTTGGATGAACAAAATTGCAAAAAGTTTTGACATCCACCATATCTTGGCAGCTCATGAGAGAGGCAATGCAGTTGTGGTTACAGGGTTTTAGCGAGAGACAAAGCTGTGTATCATCAGTGTAACAATGAAAGGAAATGTTGTGGTTTTGAATGATATGACCCAAAGGAAGCATGTACAACGAAAAAAAGGATAGGACCTAAAATCGGGCCTTGTGGAACCCCACATAGCCTAAAGGCCTCTGTGTTAAAGGCCAAATGTCTCACGTAACATATTGGAGCAAATTGGAGCATGAATGCAGGTACTTATTAAAACCAGCCAGGCCTCCGCTTAGACGTTAATGCAATGCGGGGGAGGGCTCCCAAGCCTTCCGGCAGCACTCGAATGCTCGAACATGAACAACGAGCACGCTTCGGAGGAGGGCTTTTTCAACACCCAGACAAAAGCCAGGTAATCTCCCCTTTCAGGGGCTCTGAAGTGCAAGAACGCGGGAGATAAGAGGGTTCACTTTCGGGGATAAAAGCCGAGCTGGAGAGAAATTTCCCAATCCCTGGCCTATCGATAACGAAAGCCGGGGGTTTGCAAAGCAAACGCAGAGGTTTTAAAGGAGGAATTTTGCTTAATCCGACTCCCTAGACAATCCCTAATACAGAGTGTAAGGGGCTTTGCTAAAATCCCCCTCTACATACCGAGCCATGTATTATTCTTGTGTTTATGTGTGACATGCCAGCAGCTTTGTGTAAGGCATTTGTCTGAGGCGTTGGGCGATATCTGATGGAGCCTGGGTCTGCTGTGTGTCTATGGCAGACCAGCTGCAGCTGACTGTGGGAAGGTTAATGGTAACCAGACACTCAAAGGCATGCAGAATTATCTGACAGAGGATCACAAAACAACCAGCGGTCTGCTCATACAAATGAAACATTCGGGCGAGTGTGTGTGTGTGTGTGTGTGTGTGTGTGTGAAAGAGATAGAGAGACAGAGACAGAGACAGATAGTGAGAGACAGCGAGCATGCTGATGTGCGAGTGGACGGGTATGTGTGAGTGAAATGCATGAGTGAGTGTGTAACTGGATGCATGAGAGTGAGTTAAGTGGGGTGTCAGTATCTTCGTGAACGAGTGTGTGTGTGTGTGTGTGTGTGTGTGTGTGTGAGAGAGAGATAGAGAGTGAATAACCATTTAATACAGTCAATGGAGTGTTTCTGTGTATTTGAAATATGCAGAGATTTCAATCTTCACCTCCTTGCCAGTGTTTGATGATTTCCCAGCTGTTGCGCCATGGCCCAGAGCATGTCATGTGTGTGTGAGTGAGTGAGTGTGTGTGACTCTTTGGGTTTGCGGGGGGGGGGGGGTGGGTGGGTTGCGGTTGGCTCAACTGACAATTTCAGAAAAAGAAAAAAAGATTACTTTCAAGATTTCAGGATTTTGCCAATTAAGACTACAGGCTGAACTGAAGCCCTCAAGCAACACGGTATAAAGCACGTTTTCCTGACCAAAGAGAAAACTGTGTCAAAGTCAAAAGTCCCGCCACCTCCACTAATCCAGGTTAAACTCTGGTCAAAGGCTTAAGTCTGTCCAGGCTTTGGGCAGTCTGTTAGAGGGAAAAATGACAGAACTCCTCTCACCTTTTCACTACAGTGCCGACAGTGCCGTCTATCCATCACCTCTTCAGGGTTTTCACCACTGTATGTAGGAGTGTCAAATGACAGGATGAGCAAATTTGTACAGCCATGTTTTACTGTTGTAATGCAAGCATGCAAAGCCAGACAAGTTTTTAACACAACGTTTAAGTTAAACTCAGTAGTTACAGTTAGTAGTATAGTATATATATATTTTTTAATTCTGATATACAAACCACAACGTGGTGTAGGACCTGAACTTAAGTCGCATGTTTGGTCAGATGGTGAGCTACAGTGTTCCTTCTACCCTCCTACCCTTGACAAGGACAGGAGGTCCTCGTTGTTAAAGGGAGTTTCCAGTGCTACATTACAGTACACAACATCCAACGTCACAGTGCTGCTCTTGGCCACGCCCCTTAATGAATATTCATAAGACGCATCAAATAGGAATGCTTTGCTTTTCCTGGCAGAGGCAGGAGCAGAATGCTGAGGGCTGTAGAATATGTGGGCCTGTCCCTGGTAAATGGGGGCGGAGCTCCTGACGCGGGCGCGGGTGCGGCCTCTCGCTTTTTCCTGTGACCGAGAACGACGCCCTCCTCTCCCCTCCCCTCGACAGGACTTGGGCCAGATGAACCTGGAGACCGCTGGCCGTTTCTACGGCGCCCGGCCCATGGACACGCAGCAGAGAGCCGGCAAGCTGACCCTGGGGTTCCAGCGCAGCTCCACTTCAGATGACGACTCGGGCTGCGCCCTGGAGGAGTACGCCTGGGTCCCCCCTGGCCTGCGGCCTGAGCAGGTGAGCCCCCCGCACCGTTCAATCTTCATCTTCGTCATCTTCATTCTCCTTCCTTCTACTGGTAATCAATGTTTGAGCTGTCCGTAAGGCTACTGCCATTTTCATTCTCATTCCTCCTACTGGTAATCAATGTTCGAGCTGCTCGTAAGGCTACTGCCATTTTAATTTAAGCACAGCGTTTCTGAGTAGTGAGTCTGTAGGGATATTGAGCATTGAAATGCAGTAGAGATATTGAACACTGTAATATAGAACATATTATCAAGATATTGGAAAAAAAATAACTTCACAATACATTGACAGATTACACACCATTTCAGATATTGCAACATATTTCTTAAAAAATACACTACATGCAAAATATATTTTTCATTATAATGGAAAGGTCCACATATTTCCAGTATAATCACAGCATATTCCATTCCCATAAAGGTCATACGTAGCCCTTAATGACTTTTTCAACCCTCCCCCCAAACAACACACCTAACAGGCAGCTCCTGTACAGTCACAGACTGCATACAAACTGTCACAACACGGCAGCACACCCAGATGGCCACTGGCCTCTCCTAAAAATACTGCAGTGATAAGTATAAATAAGACAGGCCTCTGAGCAGGTCACATTCCTGAGACGCCAATCAAAGTCAGCATGACGGGCTAACGCAGCACAGAGCGTATATAACAATCAAAGTCAGCATAACATCCTGACGCAGCACAGAGCAATCGAAGTCAGCATAACTATATAACAATATATAAATATATAACAATCAGACAATGAGCTTATCCTTTCGCTTGTAACAATAAAAGTGGGGCCAGTCTGGAAGGGACCTCACAGTAGTACAGTACACAGAGACAATCTACTGAATAGAGTTAAGCCTGTGGAGATTTACATAATGAGAATAAATATTGAATTAAGCGTTATTAAATGAGCACACATTAATGTGGAAATAGCTGAGGCTAATTCTGGGATATTTGGTCCTCACTGTTTGAAAAGAAACCCTGGGCCTCCCCTTGTGTCCCATGGAACATCCAATTATCTACAGGATGTGTGTACTTGCCGTTTTAAAAAAACTATTTCATGAGAAGTCTGCAAATAATCACTGACAGCTGGCAGGCCTGCCTCCTGGGAGAGCTGGTTCTCAAAGTGGCATGAACTAAAAAAAAATCATAATCTGGTATTGGTCTGTCTTACCCAGAGAGTAATTATTGTGGCCTGTATTTCATGTGTGAAAACCCAATCTCTTTTATTTGTATGTGTAAAAGACAATTTGAAGCGACAATGTCAATGGGATACAACTGCGTGTCATGTACAATGAACAACACCCCCACCCCCCAGTGAGTCCACACTGCATTCTTCGTAGAGTTTCTTCATGCTCTCACACACACACACACACACACACACACACACACACACACACACACACACACACACACACACACACACACACACACACACACACACACACACACACAATTGACATACTCTCACTCACACACATGACCCATGCTCATTCCACCACAGGTCCCGCTTCGGCCTAGCTTCTCTTGCGCATCTCAAATCTAAGCTTCAATCACGCGGTTAACCTGCACCGTTTCAATAATCAGTTTAACATTACATTACATTACATTTATTTAGCAGACGCTTTTATCCAAAGCGACGTACAGTAAGTGCGTACAGAGACATTATCAAGATCACTACAGAACAGACAGGGCAAAGCACATCCTTCACATAATGTAGCAGCTATCCCTAGCAATGAGCGTCGACTGTAGTTCACAGTAAGCTGTGGGAAAATCAGCAACACCACACTACCATTCCAAATACTATTGTAAACTATAATAAACAGACAGGAAAACACAGGGAACAGGGAACTGATATTCCTAGGTGAGGGTATCAGTCAAGGTTTAAGCCCAGAATCATGGCGGAACTCCCACGTGTGTTTTCGATAAACTTAGCGGATAAAGAGATTGGCTGTAAGGGAAAGCAGCACACACACACACACACACACACAAACAGGGGGTGGGTCCCCAGGACCAGGGGGACTGTGACCCCGAGACCACAGGAATGTGATGGGCTGTAAATGTTCCAGCGGCTCCCTGTTAACGCACCCTTCTGCCCCTGCCAGGTCCAGCTGTACTTCTCCTCCCTGCCCGAGGACAAGGTTCCCTACGTTAACAGCCCCGGAGAGAAGCTCCGCATCAAGCAGCTCCTGTACCAGCTGCCGCCCCACGATAATGAGGTAGGGGTAGCGCTGAACGCGCCTCGTAAAACGCAGAGGGGCCCCAGCGGGTACGCTTATTAACACCACCCCCGACCATCCTGAAGGGGAACAGCTGGCCCAGCGGGCACAACCCCCCCCCCAACCCTGAAAACCACACCTGTGTTCGTCGAGGAGAATGTTCACAAACTACACTCCTTCAGAAAAAGAGCAGCACTCACACGCCTTTTTTTCCCCACGATGCTGGGAATGAATCCCCCCCTCCCCCAAATAAAGAAATGTTTAAAATAAACATCTTATTCCCACACACATTTGAGGACCTCTGCTTTTATTAAGCCAACGATTTGGCCCAAAAACTTTTGTCAAAACCAACAATATAGATAGAGTATGGGTGCACACACATTACATTACATTACATTACAGGCATTTAGCAGACGCTCTTATCCAGAGCGACTTACACAACTTCTTATATCTTATTACATTTATCCATTCATACAGCTGGATATATACTGAAGCAAGTCAGGTTAAGTACCTTGCTCAAGGGTACAACGGCAGTGTCCTACCTGGGAATTGAACCTACAACCTTTCGGTTACAAGTCCAGTTCCTTAACCATTATACTACACCGCCTACACCTGGAAATCAACTAGATTCCACTACCAATTCCACTACCGTGCGTTCCCTTGTGACAGTCGATATTTTTTGCTTTGTTGATCCTTTCTTGATGTTATTTAGTAATACCTTTCTGTAAAGGGACTCAAGTAGGAAGATGGGTGTTGGCCCAATAAAAACAAGATCACTTTATGATGGGTGTGTGTTAGGCCCTGCGTACTCCCTGCCTGAAGCATTCCTGGTCTCGTGGTGGTTGACAGGCAGAGCAGTATGGTGGAGGCTGTAGGTTGCATTTGTGAGTCACTTCCTTGTTTAAGCCTGAATAGTGTACTCCTACACGTCCCCTTGAGTGCAGCCTCTTTTGCTATTTCGTGGCCCGTTTCTTGACGTCCTTCCAAATGTCGGGCCTGGATTTGTGCAGGAATGACTGGACGGTTTCCTTCTCTCTCTCAGGTCCGTTACTGCCAGTCTCTCTCGGAGGAGGAGAAGAAGGAGCTCCAGATGTTCAGTGTGCAGAGGAAGAAGGAGGCGCTAGGCAGGGGGAGCCTCAAACTGCTGCCCCGAGCGCTGCTGCACGCCGTCTGTGAGCACGTAGGTTTCCCCACCCGCCTGCCAACTCACAGCGGGGTTACACTCAGCTCTTCACAGCAGGGTTAGAGAAAATTCAGCCGCTTTCAGTGATACCCAACAGGCATCTATGTCTGTACGATGAGGCCTCAATCAAATGGAGTGTGAGCAGGAATAGAGGGGGGGGGGGGGGCTGTGGAAATTGAGGGCTTCCTATCAAACCAAGCATGGAAGTCATTCCACTGAAAACTATCTTGGGGGGGTGGGGGTTGTGGCCGGTTTGATCCGGCCCGCTCTTTAACAGCGCCCACGCTGTCCTTGTAATGCGGCTCGCTCGGTTTTTACTGCGGGTCACATCGGCGCCCGGGGAAGGGCGTTAAACGCTGTGAAAATGGGCCTTTGTCAGCTGAAACGAATCTGCGACCACGGCCATATTTTCCCCTTCCACTCCAATCTCTTCCACTCAACTCCTTGTGATCCTTACATCTGAGGACAGCCAGAGCCTGAGCCAGAGCGAGAGACATGCTCTTAACTCGAGGCCGACCCATCTGATATATCGGTCGACCTCCACTCTTAACCCTTCAATACAACTGTATTTTTTCTACTCTATGTTCAGATGCATAGAAAATGGTGACTATGTCCAATATGACACATGAGCATGTACTAAAGTTTGGTACTGTGGCGCATGGCGGGTTGAAACGGTGGCTCTGTTTTCTCTCCAGTGTGGGGAGAGTGTCGCTGGGGGCGAGATGGCGGTGTTCGCCTCCAGGGCGGGGCCGTCACTGTGCTGGCACCCGGCGTGTTTCACGTGCTCCATGTGCGGCGAGCTCCTGGTCGACCTCATCTACTTCTACCAGGACGGCAAGATCCACTGCGGCCGCCACCACGCCGAGCTGGTGAAGCCCCGCTGCTCCGCCTGCGATGAGGTAAGCGCCAATGAGACCAGGGGGGCGTGGCCAAGACCGAGGCGGGGGTACCGGGCTAACTTCTCGCATGCGTTCCCTCAGATCATCTTTGCGGATGAGTGCACAGAGGCGGAGGGGAGACACTGGCACATGTCGCACTTCTGCTGCTTCGAGTGCGAGACGGTGCTGGGGGGTCAGCGCTACATCATGAAGGACGGGCGGCCGTTCTGCTGCGGCTGCTTCGAGTCCCTGTACGCGGAGTACTGTGAAGCGTGCGGGGAGCACATCGGTGAGCCAATCATCTCATCCAAAGTTACTGCCAACCAACCTATCCACAGCTCAGAATGAATGGGTTCTGTCCCCAGTTTCCTGATCCATTTACATTACATTTATTTAGAAGCAGTTTTAAAGTATATGAGGTACATGAGTAAGAGTACTGCATGGCCTGCAGAGAGTACATTTATGAGCCAATCATCTCAACCCATTTACTGCCAACCGACCAATCCACAGCTCAGAATTAAAGGGTTCTGCCTCCAGTTTCCCCATGCATTTACATTACGTTTATTTAGCAAGTGGTTTTAATGGAGATGTTAACCTGGATGCTTTGCCTTCCTCCTTCCTGTTCAGGTGTAGACCACGCCCAGATGACGTACGAAGGGCTGCACTGGCATGCCACAGAGTCGTGTTTCAGCTGTGCCCAGTGCCAGAGTTCCCTGCTGGGCTGCCCCTTCTTGCCGAAAGAGGGCCGTATTTACTGCTCCAAGGCCTGCAGCCTGGGTGATGACGTCCACGCCTCTGACTCCTCCGACTCCGCCTTCCAGTCGGCCCGTTCCCGCGAGTCACGCCGCAGCGTCCGCATGGGCAAGAGCAGCCGCTCCGCCGACCAGTGCCGCCAGTCGCTGCTCTTTTCGCCTGCGGCCAACTACAAGTTCCCCGGCTTCTCCGGCAGTGCAGAGGACATGTTGTCTCACAAGCTGGCGCACCTCAGCTTCGCAGACGACCGCTTCTGGAAGGGGCGGGACGAGCAGGGGGAGGCGCCAGAGGATCACGAGGAGTGGGCGGAGCACGAAGACTACATGACCCAGCTGCTCCTCAAGTTCGGCGACCGTGGCGCCTTCAGGCGGCCGGAGGAGGTCGGCGCCGTCGAACCATGGCCCTCGGACGCCGAGGTTAAAGCCAAGGCGGAGGTGAGCACAGGGCACCGGGGCCAGAGCCTGGCCAGTAAGAGGTACCAGACGGACATGTACTGGGCCCAATCGCAGGACGGGCTGGGAGACTCCGCCTACGGCAGCCACCCGGGCCCCTCCAGCAGCAGGAAGATCCAGGAGCTGGACCTGGAGCACAGAGTGGCCGGGTTCGAGCGCCAACAGATGCAGTGGTACGACGACTCACTGGAGTGCATCACCGACGAGCTGAAGCAACCGGAACAAAACATCCGAGACTCCATGGACTCTTTAGCGCTCTCTAACATCACAGGTTAGAACCTCCTCAACGACCTACATCGAGTTCACACCAGTTTTACAGACATGACTCTCGATCACATTGAGATGTGTTAGTCAATGAACATAGGCGGCATTACTTATCAGCATCACATATCACAGTCAATTTCAGTTTTGCAAAGCCAACTACTTTTGTCATTAAAGCCAGCAGAATCTTGCATGTGCTGAGAGTGAACTTAGGGCCGGATTTACAGGAAACAGTGGCCGGGCAAAACATTTGCTATATTGCGGCTCTATTGCGGTCGGACATACCGCCACATTTAACGACCGATTTACTATCACTGGTCCTAATTACTCAATCAAAGAAATTAAACACCCCCATTCACAATTTTTGCTGTAGGAGACACCTATAAATATGCCTATAAATATCTATAACAATGACCCATCCAGATTACAAGGAGCTAAATTGATACGGAGCAACCAGGCACAAGTTGCGAGATAACCACAAGAAAAATAAAACTTACATTTATGAGGTACACAACGCTGTATTACAGCATTTACAATAGTATGTACAACTGTATTCACTATTTATTATACCTATACTGACCGCACAGGCACGACAATTGTTTAAATTCAGACGTGCGACACTAGCTGATGACTGCCATAACAGTCTTGAGTCCTTTCAATAAAACAAATAGGCTATAATTTCATATTCTGAAAATAAATGAGAAGTGATTAGTAGAAGCATGTTTCAAACATTTAAACTGTTTCAATTGTAACAAAAGCGGTAAAGTGCTGTATACATCCTATACAGAGGATTTATTTATTTTGCAGAGGATGTGTGTATACTCCCAATTCCCACGCAAAAAAGAGTCGCAATTAATGCATGCTTTAGTAAATCGGACAGAATACGTAAGTGACCTAATTTACATAATAACTCCACCCTGTTTTAGCAGTCCAGGTATAAATATGCATGAAGACATTTAAGTATGCATCAAAAGTAAAGTCACAGTGACGTAATCCCCGTAAATTACATCCTAATAGCGATTTTGACCCAATGTGACCGTTTAGTAAATCCGTCGTAGATATTGCAACCTTGTAGCAACTGCTTTAGCGTCGGAAAAGCAGTCGCAATCCTTTAGTAAATCCGGCCCTAGTCTATTATGGGAATGTACACTGACTCCGCCTTTCTCTGCAGGGGCCTCGGTCGATGAAGACTGTAAGGAGAGGCAGCTGATATATTCCCTGCAGAGCTTTCCGGAGCTGCAGACGGAGGACTGCGAGAAGATGAGCAACATGGGGACAATGAACTCGTCAATGCTGCACAGGAGCGAAAACTCCCTGAAGAGCCTGACTTCAGAGCTGGAGCAAGAGGAAACGGAAGTGGTGGAAGAAGAAGAGGAGGAGGAGGAGGAGGGGGTGTCCCTCCCAGAAGAGAAGCCCCACCCCCACCATGTACCCGTCCTGAGGAGGAGCCAGTCCCAGACCAGGCCACAGCAGGTGAAGTTCTCAGATGACGTGTTGGACAATGTGGTGCGCTACGAGGAGCTGGAGGTACGGCAGGCGCCCATGAGTGAGCGCACCCGGCGCCGCGTTCATCACTTTGAGGAGCCGAACCAGCGGCCCAACCTTCAACACCCCCACCGCCCCCATCACCACCACCATCACCACCACCGGCGGCATCGGAGCCGGAAGTCCTGCTCGGATAATGCCCTGAACCTGCCGCCCAAGGACCGCGCCCACGTGCACCACGACAAGCAGGTCCCGGACAAGCACCCCCAGAACCTGCACGCATTCCTGGCCAATCAGGAGCTCCATGGCCAGCGGACCCACTCCCACGCCACCTCGGACTACCCCCTGCAGGGCAAGGCGACTGACCGCCTCCAGGGGCTGTACAGGGATGACGAATGGTGCTCTACCTGCACCTCCTCCTCCGAATCAGAGGAAGAAGGCTTCTTCCTGGGCCAGCCCATCCCCCAGCCCCGCCCACAAAGATACCAGTACTATGGCGATGACCTCCCGACCCCTGTGTGCGCCTTACCCTCGCCTCCCTACGGCCCCCGGACTACATCCAAAAAGAAAAAGGACCACAGGGGCAAGAACTGCATCATTTCGTAGGCCGTAGGGACTGATTTAACCTGCCTACACTACCCCGCCAAACTTAATATCTTTTTCTAAAGTTGCCTCCGACTGAAGTCTACTTTCCAAACCACATTCATAGGCTTGCTGACCTTAACATTAGGTGAATTCTGAGGACCCGCCCTGAAACCCCCATCGCCCCCAGCCCTCTGGCTTCTCCTGTGAGGTGAAAGTCACATTTTAGTAGTCTCATCATTTGCCTGTTATTGCTCACGTAATGCTTTTATACATTGCCGTTAATGTTCCACCCATACATAAGCTGTAGAATGTATGTCACATAACAGCATAGCTATCTCCAGGAAGGTAATAATAATAAAAACTATTTAATAAAGTAGCATTTAGAGACTAATAAAAATAAATATTTAACATTGCGAATATTCATGTACATAGTGTAAAATTCAGATTTTAAAACTGATATTTTTATATCCCTTGAGTTTCAAAATAATTTTAAAAATTTCTTTTTGCTTCTGATGTATGGGCTTTTGCCTGTAGCAGTGATATTCTGGAAGACCTATGCTTTTGTTAATGGGGTTTTTTTTTTAAAGGAAACAATGTGGCACACTACCACCAACGGTGTCATGACGCATACTGACCCTTGCTATCTCCGTTTGGGTGCTTGATATTTGTATGAAATCAAACATGGTTTGAGTGTGTGTTGGTGACTCACTCTTGGTATAACCCACCAACTTGGTTCCGCTTTTATTTATGGGACTTGTAATCTGTATAAATGTAAAGAAATTCAAAACTGGAACACATGGTTTATGAATAAAAGAGTATCGTGGCTTATGAGGTTTTATTTTAACGCACAACTTGAAAGCTCATTAGCTCGGATCAACACCGTGCATCAGTGTGGCTTCGAGGGTAAAGATTTTAGTCGGTTTGAGCCAACTCACATTTAGGGTGGTGGGAACACTCAGTATTAATGCTTTTATGAGATGTATATCTCACATTGAACGAACGGCCCTTTGGTTTAAATTTCATAGCGCTGTATAAGCCTTCGATCCAAAAGAGGAATGCCTTGCAAGAGCTTGTGGGTTGTGCAGCTGAAATGCATACCAGATGTTCTCTCTTTCCATTAAAACTCATGAAAATACACATCTCTCCTTCACTGAGCACCAAAGCACATTATCAGGAGAGGGGAAATGGGAGCTCGGAGGGACAAATTGTGAACTGCAGCTTTTCTTTCGTTGGAGTAACTGATTCATAAAGCTTTTTCTTTTACATAGCCCATTCCTTCAAAAAAAAAAACCGCTCAGAAGTCTAAACTAAAGACTTTCTGGGGGTGGGTGCCAAATTACAACCATGTTGCGTTACCAGGTAAGCTTTGATTGGCACGCCCCCAAATGTGCCTCATTGTGTACACCATAGCGCCACAGATCTCTGAATGTCAGGTAATGTCCAATGAGTGCTCAGAATTCTATGCATCTATGAGTCTCGCCTTTGATCCTTGAGTCACGATTACTTTACTGGTCTTTACTAGTGCTTGCAATAGATCAACACCACATTCTTCTGTTTCAAAATATTTATCAGGAAACTGTGTGACAAACCTGCCTTGCCTTAGATTTAGCATAATTTCAAATGACGAAAATACATAGAAACTGACAAACAATCCTATAACCTAGGCCTATATATAATTTCACAAACACATTGTATATGCAAGTAGTTACCTATAACTATATATAGTACCAGTCAAAGGTTTGAACACACCTGATGAATGTAAGTTTCTCATTATCTTAAAGACATTTTGATCTAAAGGCTTATGCGTAAATGCTTGAAATTTAGTTTCTTAGACAAATATAAATAGTGAAGTTGATGCCTATGTATGAATTTCTTTCCAAAACAAAAATTGTAATTAATATATACAGTGCTGCTTGAAAGTTTGTGAACCCTTTAGAATATTCTGTATATCTGCATAAATTTGATCTAAAATGTGATCACATCTTCATCAAAGTCCTAAAACTTGATAAAGTGAACCCAGCTCAACAAAAAACTGAAAAAACATTATTCTTTTATAATTTATTTATTGAGTAAAATGATCCAACATTAAATGCTTTGTTGGAAAAAGTATGCGAACCCTTGGATCATACGTATTTTATTAGTATCATATTTAATATTTGGTCGCATATCCTTTGCATGCTGTTATTTCCTGACGTCTGTGACCCATCAATATCAAAAGACTCTCAATATCTTATTTTCAGGTACTGTTACAAGCGATACTCTAACCTCTCTGCATTTGAATGGATCTCTATGGGAATTGGGGGGTGAGACTAGATTCAGCTGTAAATTACACTGGTACAGTATGGAACACATGACTGGCTAAATGGCTGTAAGTCATCCAGGGCCTAAGGTATCAAACGAGCCCCAAACCATCACTCTGCGGCCAGATATGGAGTAGATGTGGATGGATCACTTTAAGGGTTTCTTCTCCTGACTTTTTTCCCCATAGAGTTCTATAGGAAAATGAGTCAGGAGAAATAACCCTTGCAGTGATCCAGAACTTCACCGTTCCCACCGTGAAGCATGGGGGAGGAGGTGTGCTGGTGTGGGGGTGCTTTGCTGGTGACAGTCAGCGATTTATTTTGAATTGAAGGCACACTTAACCAACATGGCTGCCACAGCATTCTACAGTGCACAGCATCCCATCTGGCTTGTGCTTAGTTGGGCTGTCATTTGTTTTTCAACAGGACAATGACCCAAAACACACCCCCAGGCTGTGTAAGAGACTATTTGACAAAGAAGGAGAGTGATGGAGTGCTGCATCAGATGACCTAGCCTCCAGTCACCCAACCTAAACCCAATAGATGGTTAGGGATGAGTTGGACCGAAGAGTGAAGGAAAAGCAGCCAACAAGTGCTACGCATATGTGGGAACTCGTTCAAGACTTGGAAAAGCATCCCAGGTGGCTACCTCATGAAGTTGGTTGAAAGAATGCCAAGAGTGTGCAAAGCAAGGCAAAGGGTGGCTACTTTGAACAATCTAAATTATCTTTGAAACAATCTAAGTTTTCTTTTGTTTAACACTTTTTTGGTCACTGCATAATTCCATTTGTATTATCTCATAGTTTTGTTGTCTTTGCTATTATTCTAAAATGTGTAAAACAGCAAAAATAAAGAAAACCCCTTCTATGAGTAGGTGTGTCCAAACCTTTGACTGTTACCGTATAACTGCTTGCATATATAAATAATTACTTCATTTGGTTATCACTTGGAATGAGATAAACCTAGGACTTCCAATTTTCAATAATCAAACAGAGCCTTTATTACCTGCAGATACAAATATAAAACCATCAGATAAAAGATTGTTAAAAGATTTAAAAACAAATTGCAATGTTTAATTTCATGAATTTTTAAAAAAAAAATTAAATTTTAAAAAAATCTTTTAAAAAGATTTAAAAAATAAAAAGATTTTTAGTACTGCAAAGGTAAAAACACTGTTACTCTAACCATCACCAAAATATATCTGTGCAAAACACTAACTGCTGGTTTTCATAACACAAAGACATAAAAACATTTTCCAGTTTCCAACACTGGGCACACAAATATCTGGAACAAAGGAGCACTCATTCATATATAATTAAACATCACAAAACTAAACTTCAGTTTATGGCTGTCACTGATCAGATCTTCTAGTTAGACTGCATGTAGTTCACCATTTGTGGCCCAATTTTAAGAGTGCAAATACAGATTCTATAAACTAGGCAGATGGTCAGCTGCTGTGTTGCCTCCGTCCCACTTCTTAATAATAACATAAGACTCCGGTTGGTACCATTGCTTCATTACAGTACTGAAGATCCATTGTGACAGTATTACATTTGGCCACACCCCTTCATGAATATTCATAAAATGCATCTGAATGTTTGGGCTTCAATAACAAGACTACCTTCAATGTTAAGAACACAGAGCCAAATATTTGGTTTGTCTAGAGAATCTGTGCACCAGTATAGGTGAGATGTATCCTTTGGGTGATGTGGTGGATGGGTCTGGAGACGGGGCCCCCTGCTGGATGGAGGCCGGAGGGCTCAGTGGGAGGCGTGGCCCAGCTGCAGCGGCACCTCATCCAGCTGGTAGATGAAGTGGCGGAGTTCCTCCAGGCAGCTCTCCCCGATCTGGGCCAGGCTGTCCTGCAGCCGCTCCTCCAGCACGGGCCGCTGGGCCGCCAGCATCTTCACCACCATCCCAAAACCCTCGCAGCCCTGCCTGAACACCTGCGCCCTCGCCCGCACACGGGAAACGCGTCAGCACCCGTCCCATCCCGCCTCACCTCACGCCACGCCCAGTCCAAGCCAGACTTTCCCCCCCATGTGAAAGAAGTATAATTATATAAACTTTAATTAGGCTTCAGGTATGCTGAAATACACCATAGTATACTATGTTTTCACATGGGCCACCTCATGTACAGCATTTCAAAGTAATTTCCATTGTTAGTATTTTTACAAAGAGAACCAAAGAAAATAAATACTTTATTTTTTTATCCTGAAAGTCGGAAAGTTCTTATACCGCCCGCTATAGGAGGATTTTGGTATTGGTCGTTTGGATAGCATGATGCACATGTAAGTTATATGGGGGGTTTACATTTTAGCTTCATCAGCAGTGAAACCACTTACCTGGCTGCCAATTGGAAGTGAACTTGAAGTGAGTAACCATACGGAACGGACACGTCGAGTCGGGCTTCCGGCTGTCCCATTTCGGAATGACCTACTTTGCATCAAAAGGAAACGTTCCTATTGTCCCTTTTATAAATTTAGAAAAAGCAACTATGCGTCTTTTTCTTATGGTTGAATGAACCCTTCAAACGCAAGTGACTGCGTAAAGTCTAGCAGCAGCGCTACACAATAGAAATAAGCATCCCCTGCTACTTCAAACTGTGTTTAAAATGCCACCCTACAATTGTTCCTGTCGGCATCCGATCTCCTTGATGCCACAGAAGAACTGTACACTTAGGCAGCAGTACCCTTTTGAAGTGCCACTGAGTGGGAGCTGGAGGCTCGGCTCTGTATAATGGGCCCAGCCCAAAAGCACCAGCAAACAGATGAAAAATCTCTTTAAACTACACAGCAAACGGCGGATGAATGCACTGCCTTGTTCTCCGGTCTCTAGTCGACATTTAGAGGGATACTTACTTATTAAGCCTTAGAATCTTGATAGTTCCATTTATAATTTCACATTCCTTGGTTTCAAAAAAAGCTGCTAACTGGCTAATTGAAAAGAGTGTCCGTCTCATAAAGACTGTTCAGTTTAGAGGTGGTGTGATTTGCACTATGGCATTTATTTCGCCCTTATCGAGTGTCATGGAAAAAATATAATCCACTCAGAGTTTGGAAGGATTGCTGTGATGAGGCACTATCACACGGTCTGTGGAGAGAATTCACAATACATCAGTATGGTGCTGTCTCTAAAACAAAGCAGCAAAGTCTGATATATATACTCTGCACTTTTAAGTTAAAACTGTGTCACGTTCCACATTGATCCAGCCACGTACATACCCTTCCAGTAACTGCTGAATCAGCTCTTGAGCAAAACTGCTGACGAACAAACAGACACACGCACACATCCCTTAAAGGTTGTATCAGCGATTTTGGGTGGAAACATAAATGATCACATTCATCTGATTTTTCCTCACGATCCGCTAGCTGCCCGCCCCATAAGCAGGCCGTCAAAAAACCGCGTCTTTGTAGGCAGCCTATGCTCCGAGATCGTACACAAAAACAATGGTACTACCAACTACTGAAAACCAAAATAAACAGTATTCCAACCAATCACAATGATCTGCACAAACGTGACGTCACTTCTGAAGCGAAATCCCAAACAAACATACTTATGAATAATTATGTTATGTTTTAAAAAATAGTGTTCAAGCATCCAGAATTATAACCAAACCGTTTGTAAATCCGTCAAGATTTCAGCGAGATAAGAGTATTAGCGTTTGTGCAGATCATTGTGATTGGTTGGAATACTGTTTATTTTGGTTTTGAGTGGTTGGTAGTACCATTTGTTTTTGTGTACGATCTCGGAGCATAGGCTGCCTACAGAGACGCGGTTTTTTGACGGCCTGCTTATGGGGCGGGCAGCTAGCGGATCGTGAGGAAAAATCAGATGAATGTGATCATTTATGTTTCCACCCAAAATCGCTGATACAACCTTTAAGTATACACAGTCTTCCACACTAGGGTATCTCAGCTAAAACATGACAGTGGAGAGATGCCCTTTTCCATGGTGACTAAAAGCATACAGTCTTACACGGTGCAGAATGCAGATAGCGAGGATGTCTCAACGCTCATTCTGTCTTTGAAAAGAAAGCGCTCCACTCTCAGTGGTTCACGCCATGGTCACGCCCACGTTTGCTCCCGTCGCGTACAAGGGAGGAGACCCCCAAACCCACAAATGTATTATGGGTAGATAAAAGTAATTACAAAAAAAGCTTTTTGGGTAGACTACCCTCTTCAATGCCAAGGCCCAATGAGGGGTATTTTTGTATTAGGCCACACACTTGTGGATTTGCTGGATTTGGTGTTCTGGTGAAACCCCATAAACATGGACTTGGCCGGCTGTTTACCTCCACTCGGGTCCTCTGCTCTGTTCAGGGGTTCGTAAAGGTCATTTCTGCACGGGGCTGCAGAGAGGAGCGCTGCATTCCAACAGGTGTGTGGCGACAAAGGAGAGAGGTGTCAAGGCCCATTAGTGAGCGGCTAAACTATTTCACACCCGCCCTTCACAGCCGTCCCACCACACAGCCGCCATTTTACGGCCCGGCGGAAAGGCTGCTGCGCGCTTTATTAAAGCCGGCGAGGGTCCCAGGTGTGAAGCCCCTCCCTCTTTATCACCTGCGTGCGACTGCCAGACGGCAAGGCGTTCCCTTTGATCTCTCCTGTAGGGCTGGTCTGGCCCACATTCTCACACCGCGCTACGAAGTGCCCTGGCCCTGGGCAGACTGCGGTGGGGGGTGCGAAGCCACTCTGATTGGCCTGCTTTCTGAGGACCGCAGGTGACCTCGCGCCCCAGGTAAACTTTAGACTACAGCATTACGTTATTTCATTTTTTAAATCTTCGTTGTTTATTTGTTAAGCAGCTTGCTCAATGTCAACCACCAGTCCAGCACGCAAAGTATCAATATGCTGCCTTGCAACGTTCATGCCACCAACAGCTAAAGACATGGTCTTTACAGCGAGTCAAATGTGGTAATGCTCATTTACTGTAAATTAATACAGGAAATGCAATGAATTATGTGTAAAAGCTGTTATGCCAACAGCCATACAATGCCACCCTGTCACTTCCTCATACCAAATGGCTGAAACTAAGCAGGGCTGGGAGTAATATGTACTGGAGCTAAGCAGGGCTAGGCTTAGTACTGAAGCTAAGCAGGGCTGGGCTTGGTTAGTACTGAAGCTAAGCAGAGCTGGGCTTGGTTAGTACTGAAACTAAGCAGGGCTGGGCCTGGTTAGTACTGAAGCTAAGCAGGGCTGGGTTTGGTTAGTACTGAAACTAAGCAGGGCTGGGCTTGGTTTGTGCTGAAGCTAAGCAAGGCTGGGTTTGGTTAGTACTGAAACTAAGCAGGGCTGGGCTTGGTTTGTACTGAAGCTAAGCAGGGCTGGGCTTGGTTAGTACTGAAGCGAAGCGGGGCTGGGACCAACAAGTCTAAATAATAAGACTTTACCAGTGCTGACCTCTAAGCATCTGTAAAACCGTCCATACGTGCCTTGTAAACAACAAATGAAGGACACAAGAGATAGGGTTACCCCATCTACTCCCTTCCTCTGTGTTGATAAAGAAGGATGACGGATTTCTCTTTTCTGGGAATTGTCCACTTAGCCAAACTACAAACATATCTCCATAAAGGTCAGCACTCAATTGAAAGAACGTACCACAATTCAGTTTAAGAACATGTTTTTCTTCCTCTCGGTAATGGGGTTAAAGCGTATTTTTCTGTCGTTTACGAGGGGTAAGGCATGACCTGAGTGTAATTGCTTACAGATTTTTAAGACCGTTTGAAAAAATAAAGGTTAACTTCAAAAAAAGAAAGAAGCCTTGAGGCCTGCGTGGATTACGCTTCTTCAGAGCGTATTATGTTTGTCGTATATCAAAATAAAGCTTGACGCAAGTCTTAAATAAACTACTGGGCGTTTGAACGAGAGAGGCACTCTCGCACGAGCTCTGTGGCGAGCGACTTCAGAAAGGCGGGAAAAAAATAAAGTGTATTTATCGGTTGTGACCAACAACGAGACAAAATTGAGCTATTTCTGCGTTCTTCTTTGACACTAAGGGGTGGGGGGGGTGCAGGATAGGAGTTGTGCGCGAGAGGACAGGCCCCGCCCCGCCCTGGCCGTGCTGAGAAACGCTCAGCAGGCATTTCCCAGAGTGGCCCTCAGCGCTCTGCGACTCAGGAAGGGCGTGTCCACCTCGCAGCGCTCTTTGTTGCGTTCGCCGCCGTTGGGCGGGACGGCTTCCCATAGAGGCCCGGCAGATCTCTGGGTCTGATAGCGCAGGCCCACACACAGGGAGGGGCCGGGGAAGACCCCCTGTACAGACTGGGGTAACGGCCCAAATCAGAGCTCACTACAGAGAGGGCCCGCATTTAAATACTGCGGATAAGGAGGCAGGGGGCCTCCAGTCATTCCACTGTTCCCTGTACAAATGAAAATTGAAGCTAAGTAGGGGGTCCTTGCTAATAAGCAAAGTAATTAAGTAATAAGACGGGGTAATTATTTGAGGTCTGGTTCAGCGTAGGAAAAAATCAGGAGCAGTTAGTATTTAATCATTCAAGCTGCAAACTCGCCCATTGAATACAGAGGCTAATAGCTTCACTGGATGCTGTGTTTTGACCGATGGAAATGATACATGAAGTCATTGGGAATCGTTCCCCTACATTCATTGTCTCCAGGGTGATTAGGGTTATGCTTTCACTCTGACTGTCTAATATAGCAGTAAACATTGTCTAATAAAACATGAACACGGCTCACTGTCCACTTAGTGTATGCTTTAAGGACACAGGAACGCAAGCATCGTCTGTTGCGCACCGATACACAAAAATCATTATAGAAAATGGAAACCGGCTGCTGCTTTTCCAGCACACAGAAGCCATCACTGTTATCATATGTAGATATTACTTGGGCGTTTGTCACCCATAGGCCGTTCAGTCCTTCAATAATCGCTTCGGCTATAAGAAGGAAATTGGGGTTTTTTCTTCAAATAAAAATAGTACGTCGCAACCTCTCAACATCGTCATATTTACACACAGGACACAGCCTAATATAAAGATACACAATAGTGCTAGTCAGCAACATGTGGTATATGGCCCCAATTTGAACAGAAAAAATAATGTTTGGCTGATCTTTTAAATGGAGATGGAGAGAGATTGATAAAAATGCAACCAAACAACAATAAGCTGGTCTTTCCTAAATCAGCTAAAAGCACATCTCTCGCTGCGTGAGACTAAGAACGACACTAGACTGCAAATGTGCTTTCTGCTCGCCTTGTAATTCGTGCTTAAAGAAACGCTGAGGCATAACAGCATCTGGGGCACATATGAAATCTCCAAAAGACCCTTACCAAGCCACACTATTAAATGGATGTTGATGAAGTTCATACTCATGATGTCGTAAGAACACTTCATCTCAAAGTAATTTACACACAATTTGCACCCAACCCACCACAAGAACATTGGGTCTCTAAACTATCTTTGTTTCTTTCGTGTAAGCCTGAGCCACGCTCATGAATTACACTGTAAAGGCTCATTTGAAATGGTTTATGGACGTCGCCATACGTCTGTCTCCAGCACCACACGTGACGCAATAGCGTGCGTTCAGAAGAGTACGCCCCCCCGCGTGGTCCCACGCCCCTGTTTAGTGAAATAGAGCTGGGCAGGATAAAAACAGAGCCCTTTGTAATCTCTCCACATGGAACTGTTCTTAGTGAAAAAGCTCCAGTCAGTAACTGCCACTGGAGAGGTTACAATGGCGCACGTGACACCGTACATTTTGTTCTTGATTGACGGCAATTTAATTTGGAAGGGAAGTGATTATCTGCAAAATGCTACGCACATGTGCGCCGATCTCATATTGATGTCTGAGCGTCATATTGTAGTCTCAGAGTTTGCGCGAATGCACCCAGTCTTTCATCACAAAGAAAGCTTATGAGTTCCAGAGCTGGCATTTTTATGTTGTTTGATGTTGAGAAATATAATATTCCAACATCAGATTAGAAAAGACACGTCCCACATCGCTGGTCCCACCAAACACGTCAGATATAAGCACAAGATCTACATAAAGCGACAGATATGTCATTTATAAGCACAAGGTCTGCATAAGGCGACAGATATATGTCAGATATAAGCACAAGGTCTGCATAAGGCGACAAATATATGCAATATATAAGCACAAGATCTGCATAAGGCGACAGATATATGTCAGATATAAGCACAAGGTCTGCATAAGGCGACAAATATATGCAATATATAAGCACAAGATCTGCATAAGGCGACAGATATATGTCAGATATAAGCACAAGATCTACATAAGGCGACAGATATGTCATTTATAAGCACAAGGTCTGCATAAGGCGACAGATATATGTCAGATATAAGCACAAGATCTGCATAAGGCGACAAATATATCCAATATATAAGCACAAGATCTGCATAAGGCGACAAATATATGCAATATATAAGCACAAGGTCTGCATAAGGCGACAGATATATGTCAGATATACTGTAAGCACAAGATCTGCATAAGGCGACAAATATATGGAATATATAAGCACAAGATCTGCATAAGGCGACAAATATATGCAATATATAAGCACAAGATCCGCATAAGGCGACAGATATGTCATTTATAAGCACAAGGTCTGCATAAGGCGACAGATATATGTCAGATATAAGCACAAGGTCTGCATAAGGCGACAAATATATGCAATATATAAGCACAAGATCTGCATAAGGCGACAGATATATGTCAGATATAAGCACAAGATCTACATAAGGCGACAGATGTCATTTATAAGCACAAGGTCTGCATAAGGCGACAGATATATGTCAGATATACTGTAAGCACAAGATCTGCATAAGGCGACAAATATATGGAATATATAAGCACAAGATCTGCATAAGGCGACAAATATATGCAATATATAAGCACAAGATCTACATAAGGCGACAGATATGTCATTTATAAGCACAAGGTCTGCATAAGGCGACAGATATATGTCAGATATAAGCACAAGGTCTGCATAAGGCGACAAATATATGCAATATATAAGCACAAGATCTGCATAAGGCGACAGATATATGTCAGATATAAGCACAAGGTCTGCATAAGGCGACAAATATATGCAATATATAAGCACAAGATCTGCATAAGGCGACAGATATATGTCAGATATAAGCACAAGATCTACATAAGGCGACAGATATGTCATTTATAAGCACAAGGTCTGCATAAGGCGACAGATATATGTCAGATATAAGCACAAGGTCTGCATAAGGCGACAGATATATGTCAGATATAAGCACAAGGTCTGCATAAGGCGACAAATATATGCAATATATAAGCACAAGATCTGCATAAGGCGACAGATATATGTCAGATATAAGCACAAGGTCTGCATAAGGCGACAAATATATGCAATATATAAGCACAAGATCTGCATAAGGCGACAGATATATGTCAGATATAAGCACAAGATCTACATAAGGCGACAGATATGTCATTTATAAGCACAAGGTCTGCATAAGGCGACAGATATATGTCAGATATAAGCACAAGATCTGCATAAGGCGACAAATATATCCAATATATAAGCACAAGATCTGCATAAGGCGACAAATATATGCAATATATAAGCACAAGGTCTGCATAAGGCGACAGATATATGTCAGATATACTGTAAGCACAAGATCTGCATAAGGCGACAAATATATGGAATATATAAGCACAAGATCTGCATAAGGCGACAAATATATGCAATATATAAGCACAAGATCCGCATAAGGCGACAGATATGTCATTTATAAGCACAAGGTCTGCATAAGGCGACAGATATATGTCAGATATAAGCACAAGGTCTGCATAAGGCGACAAATATATGCAATATATAAGCACAAGATCTGCATAAGGCGACAGATATATGTCAGATATAAGCACAAGATCTACATAAGGCGACAGATGTCATTTATAAGCACAAGGTCTGCATAAGGCGACAGATATATGTCAGATATACTGTAAGCACAAGATCTGCATAAGGCGACAAATATATGGAATATATAAGCACAAGATCTGCATAAGGCGACAAATATATGCAATATATAAGCACAAGATCTACATAAGGCGACAGATATGTCATTTATAAGCACAAGGTCTGCATAAGGCGACAGATATATGTCAGATATAAGCACAAGGTCTGCATAAGGCGACAAATATATGCAATATATAAGCACAAGATCTGCATAAGGCGACAGATATATGTCAGATATAAGCACAAGATCTACATAAGGCGACAGATATGTCATTTATAAGCACAAGGTCTGCATAAGGCGACAGATATATGTCAGATATAAGCACAAGATCTGCATAAGGCGACAAATATATCCAATATATAAGCACAAGATCTGCATAAGGCGACAAATATATGCAATATATAAGCACAAGGTCTGCATAAGGCGACAGATATATGTCAGATATACTGTAAGCACAAGATCTGCATAAGGCGACAAATATATGGAATATATAAGCACAAGATCTGCATAAGGCGACAAATATATGCAATATATAAGCACAAGATCCGCATAAGGCGACAAATATATGCAATATATAAGCACAAGATCTGCATAAGGTGACAGATATATGTCAGATATAAGCACAAGGTCTGCATAAGGCGACAGATATATGTCAGATATAAGCACAAGGTCTGCATAAGGCGACAAATATATGTCAGATAAGCACAAGATCTGCATAAGGCGACAGATATATGTCAAATATAAGCACAAGGTCTGCATAAGGTGACAAATATATGTCAGATATAAGCACAAGATCTGCATAAGGCGACAGATATATGTCAGATATAAGCACAAGGTCTGCATAAGGCGACAAATATATGTCAGATATAAGCACAAGATCTGCATAAGGCGACAGATATGTGTCAGATATAAGCACAAGATCTGCATAAGGCGACAAATATATGCAATATATAAGCACAAGATCTGCATAAGGCGACAGATATATGTCAGATATAAGCACAAGATCTGTATAAGGGGGCAGATACTGTATATTCACAAGCATAAGTATACATGTTATGCACATGTACATACAAACCCCAATTCCAAAAAAGTTGGGACAGTATGTAAAATGCACATAAAAGCAGAAAACAGAAATGAGTAAATTCTCATATATTTATTCATATATTTAATTGAAATATATATATATATATATATATATATATATATAATATTTCTATAATATTTAATCTTATATAATAAGATTATATATAATATTTAATCTTATATAATATTTAATCTTTTATATATAATATTTATATATAATATTTAATCTTTTACTTTATCAACTTTATTGGTTTTTTAAATATACACTAATTCCGAAATTGGATGCCTGCAAACCAAAAGGTTTTGGACAGGGGCAAAAACAAAAACTGGGACGTTCAGAAAACACCTGTTTGAAACATTCCACAGGTAAACAGGTGATGCTATCGTGACTGGGTATAAAAGGATATCAAAAGGCTCTTGATGTCTTATTTTCAGGTACTCTTACAAGCAATACTATAACGTCTCTGCATTTGAATGGATCTCTCTGGGAATCGGGGGGCTATAAATGGCTGTAAGTCATCAAGGGTCTGATGTATCAAACAAGCCTCAAACCATCACTCTGCTGCTTCTCTGTTGTTTCTCCTGACTCATTTTCCTACTGAATTCTATGGAAAAATAAGCCAGGAGAAACAACCAAGTGATCAAGTGATCCATCCATATCTACTGCATATCTGGCAGCAGAGTGATGATTTGAGGCTTGTTTGATAACTCAGACCCTTGATGACTTACAGCCATTTAGCCAACCATGGGTTTCATACTGTTCCAGTGTAATTTACAGCTAAATCTAGTCCCACCCCCTAATTCCCATAGTGATCCATTTAAATGCAGAGAGGTTATAGTATCGCTTGTAAGAGTACCTGAAAATAAGATATCAAGCGTTTTTTGATATCCTTTTATACCCAGTCATAATAGCATCATTTGCTTACCTGTGGAATGTTCCAAACAGGTGTTTTCTGAACGTCCCAGTTTTTTTTTTTTTTTTTGCCCCTGTCCCTTTTTTGGAGTGTGTTGCAGCCATCAAATTTCAAAATTAGCGTACATTTACAAAAATCAATAAAGTTGATAAGGTAAAACATTAAATATCTTTTCTTTGAACTGTTTTCAATTAAATACATGTAAAAGAGAATTTACAAATCACTGCTTTCCGCTTTTATGTGCATTTTACATACTGACCCAACTGGGGTTTGTGCAAAACTGCATGAGGTAGCTATGTACTGTACGTGTACAAAGCATGTATACTTACGCAAGCAGCCTTTCTTGTTTTCTCCATACAGACAGAGGACAGTGCAATCCAAAGGCACAGCTATTCCTTACTGCTTATACAGAAGGGGCTGCAGCCAGAATCACGTCTTATATCTTTGGTTTCCTTTGCCTTTGTTCTACTGCCGTGCCTGTGACTGATGCAGGGCGTGGCAGTCTGAGGAAGCAGGGCGTGGCAGTCTGAGGAAGCAGGCCTTCATTCTGCGTTGGAGGATGGCCGGTACCCCGCCTTATTTAACCCTTCAACAACCTTTTTAATCTGCTCCAACGAATACACGGTGGGCAGTAGGCAGTGCCTCAACTGTTGTGTGTGCTGTTTTGTGTGGATGTGTGTGTGCCGATTTACACACCAACTCAAAGTAGTCACCACTAGTGATATTGTGGTGGAAGAACACAATCTACTGTGTAATATATAATAGCATAATGTGCCGTGTAATATAAAGGAAATGCATCAGAACATAACCATAACTATAATGTGATAATATGCTGGGCTAATACAGCCGTGCACCAAATGCATCAAATCAGAATCAGTGATCTAATCAATTCATCACTTGCATACTAATGGAGGTATTATGAGTCCGTTTAAGGAATTACAATGAATTATTTCTCATTAAATATTAAATAGATAATTTCTCCCTTTGACATGAATACTCCTAGTGCTGTGCTGTCCTGTATGACTGCACGACTAACGTGTGTAAAAGAGGTGCAGACCTGGTTGATTTCCCAAGCTTTAGCCTCGATGGCTTGAGATCGACGTTCCCAGACCAGATCCTCCGCCTTCACGGCCCAGCCTTCGACCGGGGGTCGCTCCTGCCCTTTCCTGACCAACAGACGGGGGTACAGCTGAGGGGAGGGCAACAGGGGAACAGGGTCTGGGATACCACGGCAACCCATAAAACCATCTCAGGAGCTGCTGGAACAAGGAAAACCAGCATACCTGCTATCAAAACCTCAAAGTTTCCTACGCACGAGCCCACAGCATTAACTACGATAAAAAGCATAACGCTAACCGTAACTTCCTGAAAACACAATACTTCCTGATATCCGTGTGGAAGTCAGAAGGTATGTTTTTACACAGTCGTTTATGTATGGAAGAGCCTGCTGGGTCACGTAGTTCAGAGAGGTAGAGACCCTCAGGGTGTTTGGTTATAAGGTAATATGAACACATACAGTTCAACACTGTTAATAACGCTGCACTGAAGCATCCCTCCTGTGCAGAGAAACCAGGCCAGCGCGGCCCTTACATTTAACTGTCCAACCTGTGATGCACGATCAGATCTGACCTCTGCTCAGTCACACACACACACACACACACACACACACACACACACACACACACACACACACACACACACACACACACACACACACACACACACACACACACACACACACACACACACACACACACACACACACACACACACACACACACACACACACAAAGCCCCACAGGGCTTGTCAATCACACTGGAAAGCTCAGAAGACAGAGGGGTTCTACAAAGACGTTCGCTTTGTGACCTTTGAGATAATAAACCGGCCCACCCACCCGCGGGACACGAGAGCACTGACACGTACGTGACTAACGTCCCCCGTTGCCCACGAGGGGAGCAGGACTCCAGGTGAAAAATGGAAAGCAGAGACGCACTTCTGCTTTGATGTTCTGGTTTCAGACGACCCACCGGCTCCAGATGAAAGCCATAAATCTGCAGAGCTCAGCAGCGCAGACCCGAGGCAAATAAAGGTTGGGGTTTTACAGAGAAGAAGCCAACCAGAAACCGCAGAGGCAGTGATTTGGGACGCGTTCCCTCACCTTGAAATCACAGATCGCTCAAACCTCCGACCCTCTCCTGCTTCCCGCCTATGGCAGAATATGACCAGGAGGCTCAGATGTAACGTCATGCCCTTCTGATCTGTCGGTTACATAATTACCTATTTTTTCCTTGGGCTGTCTTTATTAACAGCTAGTCTAATACCTCAGGTAATAATCGGCCCAACCACTATGATTATTTGCTCCGACAGACTCCCCAGTGCCTCACTATCATCATTTAGCCTAACCTTAACTGCACGCCATGTGAAGCCAAATGTTTGGAGTGCAGCAGAGCTCTGTTATAGATGGCTAACACACAGCTGTAGCTTTCGCCAACAGGAAGGCTATGGGGCTACCCTCGGTCAACGCTAATGTTACCAGGTCAAAGGTCAAAAAGCACGAGAGTGACAATGATGTGAACACTGTTCTCACAAAAGTAGACTTCATCCGTGCCACCCACAGCCTTTGGCTGGAATGCGTTAGAACGCATTATATTAATGTAACATGGAACAGATCACATTCAAAGGCCCATTCAATGGCTGCTTTAAGTTTTATTCCCAAGAACAATGGCTGAGCATCGAGCTCAAACGCAGCCTAATTCTACATTACAAACAAAATTAACATTCTGCACACAAGAAGGCATGCACAAATGTGCGTGCACAATTACACATGTATACAAACATGCGCGCGCACACACACAAGTTTTTGCACGCCCGCGGTTTTTACATTTCATGTTCGTTTTGGCCGACATCCCACATGGAGAAGGAGGGGGTTCTCCCGCTTTTTTGAGTCCGGGCCACAAAATTGGCGCCATCAAAAGCGGAGGCGGATGGCTGCGTCTTCGTGAGGGAAACGGCTCATGCATTAGACAGTCGAGCGCTTCACAACGCGGGCGAAGCAATGTGTCCCAGGCTCCGCTTGGGGGCGGTGGGGGGTGAAGCAGAACAGAGACAAAATCACACGGTCATCAGACCTCTGTCCCGCGATCAAAACGGCTTCCGTTCTGTTTACAGTGAGTGGACTCTTTGTGTTACTCCTACATACAGACCAAAAGCCTGAGGTCCTTTATGAGCCCATGCCAGCAAAGGTCCTGACCTCAGAACAGTGGCTCCACCACTGTGGGACCCCCTGGTGGGACCCCATGGTGGGACCCCATGGTGGCCTGTGAGAGGTCTGGGGGTGGGTCACGTGATATGTGCAGAAAAATTACTTCCTTTATCTTGCATAGTTCCCATATGCATTCACACCAGTCAGATTAGACACCGCTAGTTAGAGCGAACGCTAGTTAAAATTATTATTAAACAGATTACTAGGCAAAATTAGAGTTGGGCGATCCTACAAAAAGTATTTGTTCACTGATTGTGTCCTAAGCCTTCGCGGGTTTGGCAACCCCCTGTCTTAGAGCAACAGGACTGTATTTAATCAGAGGATATCAAAAGGTTTTGGTGATGAGGAATGGCAAAAGCACTCCTTAGTGTAAGGCAAAAGCACTCCTTAGTGTAAAGCAAACGCACTCCTTAGTGTAAGGCAAACGCACTCCATGGGCCAAGGCAAACGCACTCCTTAGTGTAAGGCAAACGCACTCCTTAGTGTAAGGCAAACGCACTCCTTAGTGTAAGGCAAACGCACTCCATGGGCCAAGGCAAACGCACTCCTTAGTGTAAGGCAAACGCACTCCATGGGCCAAGGCAAACGCACTCCTTAGTGTAAGGCAAACGCACTCTTTCGTGTAAGGCAAACGCACTCCATGGGCCAAGGCAAACGCACTCCTTAGTGTAAGGCAAACGCACTCCATGGGCCAAGGCAAACGCACTCCTTAGTGTAAGGCAAACGCACTCCATGGGCCAAGGCAAACGCACTCCTTAGTGTAAGGCAAACGCACTCTTTCGTGTAAGGCAAACGCACTCCATGGGCCAAGGCAAACGCACTCCTTAGTGTAAGGCAAACGCACTCCATGGGCCAAGGCAAACGCACTCCTTAGTGTAAGGCAAACGCACTCTTTCGTGTAAGGCAAACGCACTCCTTAGTGTAAGGCAAACGCACACTTCCTGTAAGGCAAACGCACTTCAGACCCAGCAGGCTCTTCGGTTAACTGTGTTGTTTCTCAATTAAAACATAAACACAGCAGCAGAGACATGAGTGTGAAAACTCGGTAGAATCCCAGAGGCACACCGCATGTGGAAAACTGTTCGTTTCACTGTAACAGGGAGGACAAACACTCTTGCCTATATGTCACAGGTGATTTCACGGTCCTTTAGTGGTCCTATCACCTTCAATTCAAGGATCCATAGAATTACACAGTAGGCTATATCACAAGTGTTGCGTTAAAAATGGCCTCACTATACACTAAAAAAGGAATACTGTACCAGGATGAGCTCTTTCAACCCCAATTCAAACCAAAGCATTTTGGGTAGAATGTGGATTCTGATACAGGATCAGAATTCTGCTCAATTCTCATTTACATGCAAAATGGGCTTCAAGCTGGCAAAATATCTCAACAAGACAATCAAGCACTTTAAAGTACCTGACAGATTATGTTATTTTCAAGAATGCCATATTTCTAAATTTCAAGGCTGCAGGATCACTGAATAGCTCATTATTAGCTGTACATCAGTCACTTTATGAAGTGTGCTTGCAATTGGAAAGGGCTTTTCAAAATGACGTTCAAGATTTTTCTGAATTTAAACGATTTGTTTTCCTGCAAATCAAATTAATTGATTTAACTTCATTTGTGACTGTTCTGTTTGGTTGGTAATTAGGCTAGGTCCAACCCCTTCTAATAACACCTCTAAAACATCCAAATATGTGCCTAGCAAAACCTCAAGGTGTCAGAAGTAATCAGCACGGTCTCCGGATCACTTAGGCCTAAAAGAGCTGAGGGAGAGGGCAGGCCCTGAACAGGGACTCCATCTGAGCAGAGCCTCATTCCATATCACACTGTAGCCCCACTGCTGTAACACCAGCTCGTTACACAGCAGCGCAGAGGTAATATCCACAAATCAAGGCCCTGTGTGTACAACGCGCTTTCCCAGCGTTAAATCAGGATCGAGCTCCGCTGCAGCCGGAGGATCTGCGGTGCGGTGCCCGGCTGCGGTCTCCGTCTAAGACCACGGGCTACCCTCGGTTTGGCGTGTCAGAAGCGGCCGGCGGGTTTTTATGCCACAGCACTACACATTAAAGGATATTTGTATGCTGCCCGGTGATGGGTATCGTACTTTGCAGGAAAAAAATCACGCTTCCCAGATGTTCATGAATTGCAAATCGAAGCTCGGTGGAGAGTGAAATTCCATCAAAGTGAAACCAAATTAAATATTTTCCAAAAACGGAACTCGGCTAATACGCACACAACCCCCCCGCCCCCCCACTCACTCATATGATCATATGAGACACTGTGAAACCCATGCAAATTAATGACTGTGTGTAGGCAAGCAGAGATATAGCCACGAGAGAGCAAATCAGTGATGGCCTTTGAGCTGGATTTCACTCAGCTTTACTCAAATTAAACAGAGAGCCCCGCCCAGCCGCCTTACAGCAGGCTTGCATTGGCAGGAGTAAAGAGGAGAGAAGTGGAGTTGCTGGAGGTGAAGCAGGGAGGAGTTCTCATTAAACTTGGGACAGCGCTGTTTTGAGAGCTCCACGAGAGCCCGGACACTGCCTACCAAGGTCCCTCCGTCTCACATCAAGCGTGCGCGGGCTCTGCCGCTCGGCATGCTGGGTCCTGGCGCGGAGCAGCGGCGAGCAGGGCGCTCCGCCGTCTCACGAGGTCACTGCCAGGTACATGTGAGGGTCTCATTCTTTACAGAGGTAGATCTGTGTGTGGCCGTCCACGCTGCTTGGTCAAATACAGTCAAGCCGGAAAGTCTGCACACCCCTTTCACCTTCTCCACGTTTTATTACGTTACAGACTTATACTACAATAGATTGAGTTCATTTTTTGCCTCAAACATCTACACACAATAGCCAATAATGACAAAGTGAAAACAGGTTTTTAGAAAATATGCAATTTTATTTTAGACAAAAATAAGTTATTAAGGGGTTACATATCTGTACACACCCTTAGCCTAATACTTGGTTGCTGCACCTTTGGCAGCGATTACAGCTTCAAGGCGTCTTGGGAAAGAAGCTACGAGCTTGGCACACTTGTTTCTGGACATTTTTGCCCATTCCTCTTGGCATATCCTTGCAAGCTCCGTCAGGTTGGATGGGGAGCGTCGGTACACAGCCATTTTCAGCTCTTTCCACAGATGTTCAATTGGATTCACGTCTGGGCTCTGGCTGGGCCACTCAAGGACATGTACAGGACATGTACAGACTTTCTCCGAAGCCACTCCTTTGTTCTCTTGGCTGTGTGCTTCGGGTCGTTGTCATGTTGGAAGGTAAACCTTCGCCCCAGTCTGAGGTCCAGAGCGCTCTGGAGCAGGTTTTCTTCAAGGATCTCGGTGTACTTAGCTGCATTCATCTTTCCCTCTATCAGGACTAGTCGCCCCGTTCCCGCTGCTGAAAAACATCCCCACATCATGATGCTGCCACCGCCATGCTTCACTGTAGGGATGGTATTAGCCAGGTGATGAGCGGTGCCTGGTTTCCTCCAGATGTGACGCTTGGTATTCATGCCAAAAAGTTCAATTTTGAGAGTCCTCTAGGTGCCTTTTGGAAAACTCCAAGCGGGTTGTGATGTGCCTTTTACTAAGGAGGGGCTTCCGTCTGGCCACTCTACCATAAAGGCCTGATTGGTGGAGTGCTGCCTGGATGGTTGATCTTCTGAAAGGTTCTCTGGAGCTCTGTCAGAGTGACCCTCGGGTTCCTGCTCACCTCGCTGGCCAAGGCCCGTCTTTTCCGATTGCTCAGTATGGCCGGGCGGCCAGGTCTAGGAAGATTCTTGGTGGTTCCAAACTTCTTCCATTTACGAATGATGGTGGCCACTGCGCTCTTTGGGACCTGTAAAGCTGCAGAGATTTTTCCGTACTCTTCTCCAGATCTATGCCTTGACACAATCCTGTTTCTGAGGTCTGCAGATAATTCCTTTGACCCCATGGCTTGGAGTTTGCTCTGACATGCACTGTCAACTGTGGGACCTTATATAGGCAGGTGTTGGCAATCCCCAATCATGTCCAATCAATTGAATTTATCACAGGTGGACTCCAATTAAGTTGTAGAAACATCTCAAGCAGTATCAGTGGAAACAAAATGCACCTCAGCTCACTTTTGGGTATCATATCAAAGGGTGTGCACACTTGTGTACATATGATATTTTGCATTTTGATTTTTAATAAATTAGTACAAATGTCTAAAAACCTGTTTCACTTTGTCATTATGGGCTATTTTGTGTAGAATTTTGAGACAGAAAATGAACTCAATCTATTGTAGAATATGTCTGTAATGTAATAAAACGTGGAGAAGGTGAAAGGGGTGTGCAGACTTTCCGGCTTGACTGTAAATGTGATTCTTATTCTTTTCATTAGTCTCAAGCGTATAGTCGGGCATAAACAGCTGACTCCAAATGTCGAGCAGATGCCAAAACACGAGGAGACTAACAATGTGAAATAAAATGAAATGAGGGTTAACGAGGACACCTCTAAACCAAAGCCCCATGGGAAACACGGCACATCCTTGCGCGCATGAACATGAGAGAGTCACGGCTTCAAACAGCACTTTCTACTCACTTTGAAGTCACAGCTAATTGGAACACCAGACAGGGAGAAAAAACACTTCTTGCGGTTTTATTGCAGCTTCAAAAGAAGGACGGCGTTGGTTCTGGTTGTGGGGCGAAGCCGGCGATCAAACGTTCGTCCCGCTCTGACCTTTTGAGCAGTCAATGAAAGCGGCTCTGACAAGGTGCCCTCCCAAACCTTTGAAAGGCGATGCTCTGCTGTGTCAAAAACGAGGGGTCGGATTGAGCCGACGGGCACTGGCTTGAGCCGAGCTGCCCGTCCCATCGCTCCCTCTTACTGGATTCTGTATCCAGAGGAGATGATGAGGAAAAAGGTTGGATAACTCCTAAAAGAACTCTCCAAAATAACTAGCTTAGGTCTCATCGCAGAAAGGCCTAATGTCTTGCTATATCGTCAGTGGAAACCGTGAATGACAGGGAGTCAGAGAGACTGGGGGGTGGGGGGTTCCTCTGGGTCAGTGGCTCCCAAACCTCTCCTCGGGTACCCCCAGGCGGATCCACGTATTTGATGTGTTCCCCCTCAAGCACACCTGTCGCAGGTAATGAAGCCCTTGAGTAGTTGCATCAGGTGTGCTTGAGATGGAACACATCAAATGCCCGGATCCCGAGGAGAGGTGTGGGAACCACTTCTCTGGGTCACCGTTGTAACAGCTCCCCCTAGCTGCCACCCGGGTACCTGCAAGTCATGGATTCCAGTGTAACGGGTGTGCCTGCTCTCCAGTCAGCGCTGTATCTCCTGTAGCAGCGCTCTGTGCGGCTTTGTGTCGCTTTGAGTGCATCAGGGTAGTGCTTCCTGAGTGAGCGGCAAGTAGTGACATATTACACAAACGTAGCACAACCGGTACTTCCATGATAAATCTTGGAATAAATTGGCTAATGGCACGACTTACAGATAAAATCAGGTAAGATCTCACAGGTAAGATCAGATAAAATCTCACAGGTAAGATCAGATAAGGAAGTTTGCCCTTGAGACTGGGAGTGCAGATCTAGGATAAGCTTGGACCTTTAGCTCACAATGGATAGAGCTAAGAGATACAAAGAGAAACCTGATCCTAGATCACGTTTTACAAAAATATTTAACCAACATTATGTAAAGGAAGAGAAAATGATATATATAGAAACACATATGGTAATATGTAATGAGGTCAAGGCTTGCAGTAAGTTCACCTCTAAGAACTGAGGCTGTCCTCATTCCCTGCCTCCATGCCTGTTATTACCAGCTAAACCCAACATCCTATCCTAACACCTTGTTCGGAGGAACAAATGGCTTCTCTCTCTTAATTGCTTCCAGGGATGGCCGCTGTTCTACTGCTTTTTGAGGAGGATTTTGTTGTTTAAGAGAACAGACTCAATGGGAGATGGAGGCTACGTGGCTAATCGTGCTCAGGTGCTTCAGGGGCCGGACAGCGCTCTGGCAGCGGTCAGAGGCTACGTGGCAATTCATGCTAAGGTGCTTCAGAGGCTGGACAGCGCTCTGGCAGCGGTCAGAGGCTACGCGGCTATTCATGCTAAGGTGCTTCAGAGGCTGGACAGCGCTCTGGCAGCGGTCAGAGGCTACGCGGCTATTCATGCTAAGGTGCTTCAGAGGCTGGACAGCGCTCTGGCAGCGGTCAGAGGCTACGTGGCTATTCATGCTAAGGTGCTTCAGAGGCTGGACAGCGCTCTGGCAGCGGTCAGAGGCTACGCGGCTATTCATGCTAAGGTGCTTCAGAGGCTGGACAGCGCTCTGGCAGCGGTCAGAGGCTACGTGGCTATTCGCGCTAAGGCGGTTCAGGGGCCGGGCAGCATTTATTTGATTGGGGCTGATGCCTGTTAAAATAGATACACTGTTTAACATTGGAATGTACTACGAGATTTGTAGTTTATGCTAATTTACAATGTTTGTCCGTAGAAGGGCTTTTCAGAGAGATTACATAAAAAGCAACAAACAGTAAATAAAATCTGATAGATGACTGAAAAGAAAAAAACATTGTAAAAATTTAATTCAAAGAGAAATGACTGCAGGTTAAGGATTTACACATGATTGCATATCTGATTGCCTGCTAAATATTGCTCTAGTTTTAAACCGTGTAACATTATCCTCCATTTTAATGCCAACAGGAAATGAATTCCTGATATTAGCCCCCTTGATAGGGAAAACAGACGTTTTCAAAAAAGACGTTTTCCAAAACGGGGCTTTGCGATTGCCAACTGTAGCCGTAGCCCATTGTTACAAACCAAACCTTTGCAAATTTTTGACAATGGGACGTGGAAGCCAAACCATGCAGGCATTTAAACTGAATTTAAAAAGAAGTATAACATAAGCAAGTTCCAGAAAAGTTATGAAGCTTTGCATGCAGTTATTCCAACATGTGGTAGTGTATTTGCACATTAATGATGCAGACTGGGGGGATGGCACTGCAGCTCAGGCTTCTCCATCAGTGCATGTCTTGCCTGGGTCAGGTCTGAGCCTGGTCTAGGTCAGGCCAGAGTCTTGTCTGGGTGAGGCCTGAGCCTGGCATGGGACAGGCCCATAATAGCAGCAGAGCACAGGCCTGCAGCAGGTATGACCATTAGGCTCCTGAAATGTCTGTTCGAGAAGACTTGGCCTGTTTTAATCATCCTTGCCAGAGGGCTTGGAGGACCGTTAAAATTCAGGGGCGCCCGGCAGCGGGCCGATTAAATGTGCTCTCAGGTTTCGATGGCTGAGACGTTCCATCAGACAGCCCAAAGAAACTAAATGTGCTCCAGGAAATGGACCAGAATATTTTTTACTCATTTGCTTATTCCAGTCTGCTGCTGGAACCGAGGGTCGAGGATCCAGACAATGCAGGATGGTGCTGGATGAGGTTGTGAAAAGAAACAAAAAACAACTGCCTTAGTGACATGATCGATTTCCGTTGATGTGCGCCATTAACCTGCATGTAAGTCACTCTGAATAAAGCCATCTGCAAGATGCCTAACATTTTCATGTTAAAGAAAATTTAAAACACGCACGCACACGTCTCCTGAGGGGGAATGACCGAGGGGGCAGGTCTACTGAGCATGCTTTGGGGGGTGGGGGGTTAGTGGGTCGCCTACCCTTCTCCTGCTGGGTCTGGCAGGAGGAGCGTCTGCTGGGCAGGGCATGGTGGGGGGGCGGGGCTTCCCTTCTGATTCGAGGGAGAACTCTCAGAGGGCGGAGCTGTCCGCCCGTCTGAAACGGATCCCCGTCCTCCCTTTGCTGAGGCCTGAAATCGCGGCGCGACCAGTGAGTACAGACGGCGTGCTGAGAGAAGGGCGTGGCCCAGCTCTGACTGACAGTTTAAAGAATGGGTGAAGAATGGGTGGGGAGTTCACAGGAAGAGGCGGAGCTTCATTACAAATGCTGGGCTCCAGCCACCTCGGGGTTAAAGGAGCAGAAGGCCAGCTGACCCTTCAGAGCCGTTGGGACTGTTTATTTTAATAGCGCTCCCTTGGCCTTTTAAGTCAACAGCGGTGTAGGGGCAGGGCCTTGATGCCAAAGTGGTCTGGAAGGGCGGGGGGGGCTTTAAAGACCCCAAGTCTGCTGGAGCCCAGGTTTTGGGGGGGGGGATGCCCCCTTTCTAACAACCACCCAACCGCCATTATGCCTGGTCACCCTCTTACCTTCTGTGATTGATCTTATTCAGTTACATCGAGTCCCAACAATTCCCAACGACTGCATTTGGAAGCTGAGATGTCACCTTTTGCACAGGAAGGACTGCAACTGGATTCAAAGTCTGACTGAAATATAAATGTTCTGCTAAATAGCCAAGCGTTCAAGCGTTCACATACACGCATTTATTACTCTTGTGGATGTTCGTACACTTGCAGCGACTTCTCCAAAATTGCACATATTATTTCATACATCACTGAGCATTAGGGGAAGAGTGCGGCTAACAAGCTACAAGTGTGAGAAAAAATGTATACGTTTCTTCAGAATTAACTTTTTTAGATTGAACCCTCTTCTCTTAACGAGTCTAACCTCATCAAGGAAGGAAAGATTCTAGAACGTATTGGAAAAGTATGGAAATAATTCCAAGGCATTCTTGAGTGGAAACAGAAAAGACGTGCTAACATGTATTAAGCTATTCTATGACAAAATGTTAAATCAAACATAAACCATATCATAACGCCTGTGACTCGACTGCATTCCTTTATTCAAATAAAAGTTGCCTGCCCGTTTCCTCGCTTCCTAGCGCAATTCCTAATCTGGTTTTCCTGACCCTGATCTGCACTGATCACCATCCCACACGCTCACACCAGCTCTTAAACCCGTCTGCAGTCAAATAGGGTGGATAGTGACTGAATTAGCCTGTAGCGTACGCATCGTCTTTCCCCTTCAAAAGGCCTCCATCACTCGCTGCTGCTAAGACATCATTCCTGCTCTTGCACACATCGCCACAGACCGCAGTAAAGCCATTAGGCCGCGTGCTGATTTGCATCACTGCGTCTCCCCCGGTCACGTCCACTTACCTTGCTGATTATACACTGGTATACAGCGCACTGGTATACGGCGCACTGGTATACGGCGCGCCGTCGTGCCTGGCGGAGGTATAAATCAATTAAAGGCACCTGGTTGTCGGTGACCCCTGCCTGAACTCGGACCAGGTCCCGAACAAAGAAAGGGTCTTTAAGAGACCTGGCGAGCGGCGATGAATACATCTGGAGCGCCGAGACCCCAATGGCGCCCGTGTCAACCGACATATGCGCCTGGCAGAAACATATTACCACACGACAGGAACTCAAAGAGCGGCGGGGACTGAAGTTCAGAAAGGCAGGAGGAGGACGAGTTGCCGTACCTTGGAAAATGGGGTTTGTAGGCCGACTCTCAAACATTTCAATTGGTTAAATATTGTATATTGAAGTTATTCCACTTCAAAGGTCTTATCTTATTCAACGGCAGCAGACTTGTGTAAGTGTGGATCACGGCCACAGAACAGCTTCGCTGGCAGCTACACTTACAGAAGCTCGAGCGCAAAAGGCGTCCCTGTTCTTCCGCCATCAAGTGGCAGTGTAGTATAATGGTTAAAGAACTAGCCTTGTAACCGATAGGTTGCAGGTTCGATTCCCAGGTAGGACACTGCCATTGTACCCTTGAGCGAGGTACTTAACCTGAATCGCTTCAGTATATATCCAAAAAGAAGTTGTGTAAGTCGCTCTAGATAAGTCTGGACATCACGCACCCCCGTACAGCAGGGCTGCGCAACGCGAGCTCGGCCCTTTCTGAAAGATTAGCGCTGGGGTTTAGCCCGGGCTCTAGTGAAATGCCAGCGTTACTTTACGGGTTACTTTACGGCGGGGCGGCCGTCGTGGTGCTTAATGGCCTGCTGGGACCCCGTATCCCCCCCCCCCCCCCACCACCACACACTGAGCGCTCTTATGAGGGGACTCAGTGCCTTTGGGCTTTAAAACCACTCATGAGGAAAGTTCCACCCTGTTACAGCAGAATGGCTTGTCTGAATATTTTAATCACCTCTTTCATTCCCCTAAATGACCCCTGGGACTGAACAGCTGGGGGTGGGGGAGATGAGGAATTGTGAGGCACATAAAATACAGTATATGAATAAAAGATTTTTTTTTTTAAATGCAGTTTTTACAGGATAAGAGGCCTTTCACAAACCTGAGGGGTTATGGAGGTGACTGAGGGTTCATCTGGTGAAGGCCACACAGGCACACTGGCCTCCTTTTCTCATTAAGAAGCTAATCAGTTACAGGAGTTTGAGCGACTCCCTCACGCTGTCAGGCCACACATGCTGTCCCCGTGCACCCCGCCCCCGCCCCCCTGCCGTACCGCTCTTGGCTCTGTCCCTTTGGGGTCTGGGGACTCTGTTAGATCTGCAGGAGTCCCAGTAAGCATCCCAATGGGGAGTGGGGGGGGTGTTTGTCTGGTGTCTGGAAACCTTCCGAGGCGGTTGCCACGGTGTCCCTCCAGCCACAGCGACAGCGACCCTCCTTTCACTTCCTGTGTCTGTGTTTCTGGGGGACTCTGTGGCACTCAAACACCCCCAACCAACCAATCTCACACACACAACACACACAGACATACACACACACATCCATCCAACTACCACACATGCACACAGGTGCGCACACACACTCCTCCGAACTCCAACCACAAGCACACACAAACTCTTATCACACGTAAACCACAGTTTTCCACCACAAACAAGGACACAAAAACGCCCCCAACCCCTTTCTACACATACACCCCACAAAAATCTATTTTTTATTTTATTTTTATTTTTATTTTTTTAATTCAGCCCACCTCTAAGATGGGGGCCAGAGGTGTTTTTACATTTTTAGGCATAAATTAAGGAGCAGAGATGCCCTCTGCTGGCCACAAGAGGAATAACACAATTCAGTTCCAAAGAGGTTTTCAAGTTGCAGAAGGACTATGTGTCAGATGTTTGTAAGTCATGTTATTCCAACAAACATTATCAATGACCAGTGTTTCCGCAATGACTTAATAAGCTTCTCCACCCATACAAACACAAAGGACCAGTATTGTGGTGAAGGTAGTCAATGCATAATCCAATAGTTACCATGTCACAATGACTGCCTCTACCACCTCTTTCAGCTAGAGACATTAACACACTGGTCAGAAAACCCTCCTTCGCTCCAAAATAAGATTGTAAAATTATCAAAATTTTTGTAATAAACAAAGTGGTTAATCCTAGCATACAGACAGAATGTACTAGATAATGCAGCACAATTTTTTCACTCTGGCATCTGTGTGGATGGCAAATGTCGGGGTTGCTTTCATTTCTTTCGAAGCGTGACGAGTGCGGTTTGCACAGACGCGCTGACAAAAGGGCGACATTGATCACCGACTGCAGTCCAGGACCCCTGGCGCCATAAACATCAACATCAGAATTCCCATGAATCCTTCCCGGACGGTTCGGGAGTGTTTTATGATGGGGAGGACGGCGAGATTAGTAAAATATTACCGCGCTTTCCCCTCCAAGGACAAGGCCCCGTTCAGTCTAACATAAGGGCAGCCGCTGATGTGGGAATGCTGGAGAAGGTCTTTACATCGCAATAGGAGTCCTGCACAATGCATGCAAAACCATAATATACGGATAATATACACTATTCACGCACTTTTAAAAAGCTAATTAGATCTAGTTGGTTGGACATTGCATAACCATCCAGCAGCACAAGCGCTGGTGCTCTCTGGCCTACACTGAGTGCTCTTATGTTAAACCATCGGCTGCTCTTCTGATAAATATGCCAATTTTCCAAACTTGGTTCATGAAAGAAAGCAGAGCTGCTCTTGGACCCCTGGACCAGAGATTTTATAGTACTCTCTCTATGGGCTTTGACTGGACCCCGTGGAAGCCGACTTGACACGCTGCTTTCTTTGGGCCGCTGCCCTCTGGGTCTTTAAAAGAGGCCGTTGTCCAGCTCTAATGGATCGGACGAGTTGTGCGGCCAAAGCCAGGGGAGCTGTGCTCACTTCTCAGAACAGCGCTTTACGCAGAAACATCTGGAAACATCACTCAGGTTTATATATATATATATATAGAGTATACACACACACACACACACACACACACGGATGAGACATTAAACAGATGTCCTGATTCACTGCGGCCAAAAATCCTATATGACACGTTTGTCAAAAGAGTAAGGGTGTTAACCCAGGTGTCCTGGCCAAATTCCCTCAAAATCTGGCTCTCTATCTTGCCACCCAATATCCCTGTATCCGATTCGCTACATAATCCCTTGGATTCCTACCAACTTTGACTCCCCAGGTCATTACTGCAAAAGATGACCTACCTGGTTAATTACAAATCACACACACACACACACACACACACACACACACACACACACACACACACACACACACACACACACACACACACACACACACACACACACACACACACACACACACACACACACACACACTGTCAGGTTCAGAATTATTGGTACGCTTGATAAAGATTCACAAAACATTACTGAGAAACACTGTAATTTTCCCACATGGAAAATAGGCTACTGAATTTGTATTAATTAATTGTATCAATGATTCAAGAATTAAATAAAAACCATTCTTATGACAAAATAACCTTGGAAGAGGCCTACCTCAGCTCCTCATGGGGACACCTGTGCGACATGGGTTCCTCTTTGGGTCCTGTCAGATAGTGGTACGGATCCTCCTGCAACAGAAATATAGTCTACAGCGCTGTTCTCCTTAATTTCACATTTACAACACAGTTCTCAAAGACAGCTACGATACTTTTCTCAATACTTTAACATACAGTCAAAATACTGTTCTCAATAATCACTGTTAAAATAATGACAGCAAGTTACATTGTTACATTTATTTAGCACACACTCTATCCAGAGCTGTTGTCAGCCAGCTATTCACAGACTAGGCTACATAATACAGTCCTAGATACTCACAGGCTGTTAAAAACTCAAAAACCTTTAGTCCATTTTGGTTTGAGCTCCATTCACCTTATGGTCACATTTAGTGTAACACTTTAAAAGTGTTGAAATAAACAACTTTAAAACATGACATGGCTAACTAGTTAGCTACCTCCTCCTACATCTACACCAAGTTTAATCAGCAGTCTATGCTGTCCGTCATCCGTCAAAAGAAAAACTGTAGGCCGGGATACAAGTTCATTGGCGGTAACAAAATTAGTTTTTCCAAGCAAAGTTAGCAGCATCGCAAGGGTAATTCAAAACATTTGAAGCCAAACCAAAAGTAAAAGGTCTTCCTTTAACAAGGCAAACAATTCGACAGATAAATACCTCGTTTAACATTTCTGGAGATTAAGAGGGCACCGTCACAGTGTCGTAGTCTCTGGCAGGGCGAGAAACCTCTTCAAGCGCGGGAAGTAACGCTTGGTTTTTCCTTTTCTTTTTGTAATTCCGTATCTGGCCACTAGGTGGTACCAGAGCTCGTATAATTCGCTTGTAACAAGTTTGGTGCATGCCATGTTTTCAGCTAATCTCATAAATTTAGCAGGATTTACTGTTTTGTTACAACTTGGTGCAACATAGTCTGCATAGTCAAGCTTCAAGGTGACAACACTGTTGTCTTTCCTCTGGTGATGAGGTTGCTCACACAGCCATATACAAATATTTGGGGTAATCCACTTGCTCTACTAAACTCAATGCCTGTTTCAACTGAATTTGCTTCTCTCATTTAATAAGCTCTTATCCAGAGCTTAGTAAATGACTTACAATGTAGAAAAACACAAGTGCATTCATTGGATTTAAATGAGTAATAGAACCACACCTGGCTTACAACATTCCCAGACCAGTGAATATAAATGCTAGATCACTAAAACACTAATGCAGATTAACTATGCAAAGCAATAACCAAAATACAAATCCTGAAAACATACAGTGAGGTTACATCCAATACAAGCCCTATAAAGAAAAATAAAAAAACTTAAAACCATAAAATTACCGTAACCTGAACACATACAAAAATAGGAGTGTTAAGAGTGTGGAGATGGGAAAGGAACCAAGATGCAGTCTGAAATGGTGGGTCTTCATTCTGTGTCTGAAGATGGAAAACTACTCTACTGTTCCAACCACCATATGGAAAGTGCATTGGGGGGGACATACAAACAGGAATAGTGGTGATCTGGTTTACGGTGCAGCTACATGTACAGTCAAGCCGGAAAGTCTGCACACCCGTTTCACCTTCTCCACGTTTTATTACGTTACAATATACTACAATAGATTGAGTTCATTTTTTGCCTCAAACATCTACACACAATAGCCAATAATGACGAAGTGAAAACAGGTTTTTAGAAAATATGCAAATTTATTTTACTGACAAAAATAGGTTATTTAGGGGTTACATATCTGTACACACCCTTAGCCTAATACTTGGTTGCTGCACCTTTGGCAGCGATTACAGCTTCAAGGCGTCTTGGGAAAGAAGCTACGAGCTTGGCACACTTGTTTCTGGACATTTTTGCCCATTCCTCTTGGCATATCCTTGCAAGCTCCGTCAGGTTGGATGGGGAGCGTCGGTACACAGCCATTTTCAGCTCTTTCCACAGATGTTCAATTGGATTCAGGTCTGGGCTCTGGCTGGGTCACTCAAGGACATGCACAGACTTTCTCTGAAGCCACTCCTTTGTTCTTTTGGCTGTGTGCTTCGGGTCGTTGTCATGTTGGAAGGTAAACCTTTGCCCCAGTCTGAGGTCCAGAGCGCTCTGGAGCAGGTTTTCTTCAAGGATCTCGGTGTACTTAGCTGCATTCATCTTTCCCTCTATCAGGACTAGTCGCCCCGTTCCCGCTGCTGAAAAACATCCCCACATCATGATGCTGCCACCGCCATGCTTCACTGTAGGGATGGTATTAGCCAGGTGATGAGCAGTGCCTGGTTTCCTCCAGACGTGACGCTTGGTATTCAGGCCAAAAAGTTCAATTTTGGTTTCATCAGACCAGAGAATCTTGATTCTCATGGTTTGAGAGTCCTCTAGGTGCCTTTTGGCAAACTCCAAGCGGACTGTGATGTGCCTTTTACTAAGGAGGGGCTTCCGTCTGGCCACTCTACCATAAAGGCCTGATTGGTGGAGTGCTGCCTGGATGGTTAATCTTCTGAAAGGTTCTCCCATCTCCACAAGGATACGCTGGAGCTCTGTCAGAGTGACCCTCGGATTCCTGCTCACCTCCCTGGCCAAGGCCCGTCTTCCCTGATTGCTCAGTTTGGCCGGGCGGCCAGGTCTAGGAAGATTCTTGGTGGTTCCAAACTTATTCCATTTACGAATGATGGTGGCCACTGTGCTCTTTGGGACCTGTAAAGCTGCAGAGATTTTTCCGTACCCTTCTCCAGATCTATGCCTTGACACAATCCTGTTTCTGAGGTCTGCAGATAATTCCTTTGACCCCATGGCTTGGAGTTTGCTCTGACATGCACTGTCATTATGGGCTATTTTGTGTATAATTTTGAGGCAAAAAATGAACTCAATCTATTGTAGAATATGTCTGTAACGTAATAAAACGTGGAGAAGGTGAAAGGGGTGTGCAGACTTTCCGGCTTGACTGTAACTTTCAAGGTCCAGACTGTTAAAAAGCACGTTTTTATCTAGATACTGAAAATGTGGTGGTTGTTAATACAATTAAATCAAATTATTTAAATTAAATGAAGTGTTTGTATACATACTGTCATTTTTAGAAAACACAAAGGACAAACAAAAATATATAAACCTTTCTTATTCACAACTTAACTGTGCCTTCTCATGCAATTGTATTTATTTTTTACAATGAACAACACCCCTCTGGCCAGATGGAAATACACATAATTTCTCTTCTACACGCTAATAAAAAGATCACAAGAAAGTGCAGATCTGACGGTTATGCTTAGTCCGAAGCATGATATAATTGAAGTAGGCTAAGCCTCAGCCTGTGAATTCACTGGTGAGTGATCCCAGATTGTTTGTTTGCTTTAGGTTGAAGTCAGATACCAAATTGCCTTTCCGTCTCTTTGTCTGTGCTCTCGAATTTGGTGTGCTCTTTGTTATTTGTTTTTGTCAATTTGTTGTGCGGGCGTGTTCAAAGAAATACTGCATGGTTTTTTTCTGTAATATGTTGTGGACCTGTTATTTTTGTTTTTATTATTTCTCTTCAATTCAATTAAATAAAAACTGTATTGGGGAAAGCTAGTCATTTTCACCTACTTCTTACGTAACGTCATGTCTTTGATCCTCAGGTTGGCATTGTTCGCGTGAATCTTGCCCAACGACTCCAAACACATTAGTTTGCAACCCATGCCACCGAATACAATTTTAAATCCACCTGATGTCAATGGATTCAATTCTGTGTAGATAGAGACACTCTTGCCTTTGGAAGTACTGAACTGTATAAGAACATCTTATACAGTTCTGTGATTGGTTGGTAATGTATTACGTCATTTTTACGCGACAAAACCATCCGTCAAAAACAAAACTACATATCCAAGAGGTAAGATATTGTGCCAAAACGATTTCAGAATTAAATGAATTAACAGTTTATTTTATTTCTGCACTGAAAATAAGAAGAACTTCGACAGTTGGAATAAGTTATTGAGCGGGTTACGACACTTTTCACCCTACTGTTGCAAGCTAGTTTGCGATAAGTTAACGTTAAGTTACCTACCGTTAATTCTAAGTAACGTTAAGTTATTGGAAGCGTGGACGTTTTAAACGCATAAAATCATTACTCGGTCGTAGGTACGTCACATTTCGGAATTGTCTAGATTCTTGACAGTTCGGTGAATTTAGGGTATGCCAGCTGGAACAACATCTGAGGCCGCTAAGATTCACACGAATAACGTTAGCTAGCTCATATCACATTATGATGGTTAGCTAGCTTGTCATATTAACTGCGGATAGTTTGACCGCAGTTAATATGACAAGCTAGCTAGCCATCAAAATTGACCGCAGTTCATAACAACATCTAGCCGCGTTTATAAGGATGATTTTCCCATCATTACCTGATAGTGTTTACTGGCTATAGGTATTGTGTTGCTAATCTCTGGGACTGAATACATTGTTTTATGAAATGGCTAGGTAGCTGTTTGTGTATTTTTACTAAACACTTGCGTTTTATTTTACAGCGAAACGTTGACGGCTAATATGAGTGGAGGGTTGGCACCAAGTAAAAGCACTGTCTATGTATCCAATTTGCCCTTTTCTTTGACCAACAGTGATCTGCACAAGGTAAAGTACGTCCCGTTTCAACAGAAATTGTGTGATAATCTAGCCACGTGTTAAATCTTATTTATACTCTTACAAAGTGACCAAATAAACACTCGGTTTTACGCTCACCCTAACCATTTGTTGTCAATGACAACATCGCAGGCATTAGTCTTGGTTAATGACTTTGCCCAAATGTTTTGATTCTGTGGAAATATCCCGTAAATGTTTAATACATCTACCTTGCTTTGTGTACCTTGTCTTTCAGTTATTTACCAAATATGGAAAAGTTGTTAAGTAAGTATCGTCTGATGACTTGATTGATGTTTTCAGATTCAGTATTAATGGTATATTTATTGATTGCATGAAGTAGCTGAACAAATGACCTGAGTTTATATATGATTTGGAGCCAGGCATTCGTTTGTAATGTATGCATATTCATTACTGATTACTACAACAATTGTACATGGAAAGTGTCACAGAATTTCATGATGGCCTGCTTCCTTCCATAATACAGATGTTTCACCTGAATATTCTCAACCAGTCTCTTTTTAGCCCATTCTGTAAAATAAGCCAAATAAACCATCCCTGTTGTGGTGATGATGACGTTAGCTGTCGATTGTAACTTGTCGCCCATTGATTTCAGGGTGACGATTGTGAAAGACAAGGATACTCGGAAAAGCAAAGGTGTGGCTTTTGTACTTTTCCTGGAGAAGGAATCGGCACACAATTGCTCAAGGGCAATTAACAACAAGCAAGTAAGCCTGTTTATTTTCAGCCAGGGTGAAAGATAGAGGTTCAATGCATTTAATGGTTCGGCATAACTGCGTTTGTTTCCTGTGCAGCTGTTTGGCAGAACTGTGAAAGCCAGTATCGCTATTGACAATGGAAGAGCGACAGAGTTCATCAGAAGGCGCAACTACACTGACAAAACTAGGTGCTATGAATGTGGTGTAAGTCGCTTCCTTTAGTCACACTGCTGACCGCTTCATTTTCAATGGTTTAGTCTGAGATCTGTTTGTCTGTCTGCGCCTTTACAAAAACCTTCAACTGACATTGTAGGACGTTGGTCACCTGAGCTATGCATGTCCTAAAAATGTGTTGGGAGAGAGAGAACCGCCAAAAAAGAAGGAGAAGAAAAAGAAGAAGAAGGTGGAAGAGCCTGAGGACATGTGAGTTATCGCCGCCGCCATCAACATATTTCTAAAGCTTGTGTAAGTCAGCTTGCGTATGATGGCCAAGTCCAAAGTGGTAATGGTAATGACTTTGGTACAAATATTACGGAGAAACAAAAAAATGAAATTCCACAACATATTCTTTTTACAAATGACAAGTAATAGGGTGGCATGCTGCTCAAATATACTGTGAGAGGCAGGACTTTGACTGCATAGAGACAATGTGACCTGAACTAGCCAACTAAGTGGTTTTCAATTTTGTTTGTTTGTTTTTTACACATCTACAGACCTGCATATTCACTAGAAGCAAACATGCGCTTGTGTTTTTGCTTGCGATCATTTGTTAAAGTAACATTTGTGTTCTGTGTTCATTACTCCTTCAGCAATGAGGAGGAGAGTGAAGAGGAAGGAGAAGACCCTGCTCTCGACAGTTTAAGTCAAGCCATCGCATTCCAGGTTAGAGAACGGAAAAGCACTCCGTTTGCTACGTTTTGTCTTACCTTGTTTTGTCATTCCTTCGGGTTCGTGAAATTACTTTGTATGAAAAACATTACAGCTATGGTTCCCAAATGTATCTGTGATTCCCAACTACAGTGCTTCTCAAACTTTCAGCCTAGGATTCACTTAAATAGTAAAATCATGTTTGCGACCCATATTTAGTGCTGCGCATGTATGTGGTGCAGTGTTCATTTGTAGACTGAGGCCGCTGGATGGCTCATTCGGTGAAAGCACCACGCTGTGGTACATGAATTAGCCCCACAGTGTCGATTTGAAACCGGACCATGCCAGTGCCGTCGGGCGACGTGCAATTGGCAATGACGTCGCCCAGGGTAGGGGAGGGTTTAGTCTGTTAGGCATCCGCATTTCATCGCTATCTAGCGACCCCTCACCCCTGCTCGAGTGGGTGCCCGTAGACTGCAGTCAAAGCCACATATGAAAGGTCCCTCCCCTCCTCCGACTGAACTCTTTGTGAGCTGAGCTGTAGTCTGCACTGTGAAATGAAGCGGCTGATGATACCACGTTTTGGAGGAGAACCGCCGGATGTCTTCATTCCCCCGAATCTGCAGTACGGTTCGTGCATGAACGCGGTTGCGGTAATTAGATATTCCAAATTAGGGTGGGAATTGGATGTGTGCAGCCCCATGTTGGGTGTCAAATTTATGAAAAAAAAAACAAAAACTAATAGTTATGTTTATCTTGTGACGCCCTCAGCCCTTTTCCACAGGTTTCCAGTGGGTCCTTATCCACAGTTTGGGGACAGTTTTGGCACCTCGGTGATGGAGTAATGGAGGTGGCGTTAACTCTTGTAATTCGCAGCAAGCTCGGATCGACGAAGAGCACAAGCGCAAGCAGGTGACGGAGGAAGCAGATTGCCCGTCCACGTCGGAAGACTCGAGGAAGCCGCGGATCAAAAAGAGCGCTTACTTCAGCGATGAGGAAGAGCTTAGCGACTGACGGACGTGCATGAGCACGCGCAAAGAAAATCTGGAAACACACGGGTTGTTTTGAATTTGTTTCAAATGCAGATGTTGAGTTTTCTGATAACTAAACATGATTTGTATAGAAGTAACCCAAAACGTATTTATATTTATATTTTAAGTTATCTTATATCTTGTGTTCCCTCAGCAATAAGAAATTGAACCAGAAAGGCTTTTGATTTTCTTTTTATTCGCATGTGTAAATATGGTACTTTGTAAGCACGGTCCAAGTATAACTTTTGTAATAAAATGTTTAATTCAGCACAGTTTTTTGTTGTTGTCATTGACGGAAAAAATAACTTTGAAGAGGATGTGTTTAATACATAATAAAGGTAATTTATGTCTTTGACAGAGATAATGAAATGTTATAGGAAGTTGTAGTACTTGGGAATTTGTTTTGTGAACACATGGCACACATACTATGGAGAATGTATTATTGAACAAAGATCAATACAACTTATGTTGGACATGCACATTCTTCAGATGGAGAGATTAGTGCCTGGCATTTAGGTCTTAGCAAAGTATATGTGCACTGCAGACTTCTACATCAGTTACTGCCTTTTACATACTCCTGCACCCAGTGTATATATGTATTCAGTAATGGAGTGAACCAATGTGATACGTAGTGACAAAAGTGTAGGCTGCCCTTTTTACATTTAATAAGGCAAAGAAAACTGTTTGACCCTCATGCATTTTAGCAGTCAGAAAGATGAGTTCTCTTTGAATGTAATACTGATACTGAAGGAAGGAATAACATAATTTCCTACCTGAACAGGGGAAATCCTGACCATCACGTTGTGCTATTTTCCATTAAGTAATGAGGGGATAGGAGGTTGTATTTACAATGTTATTGACATTTGTCTGCCATTTTTGTCTTTTAAAAATCGGAAGCAAATAAGCATCACGGTCATCTCACTAGCTGTCTATCAACAATTGGCCTTCAGCTAAAATAACTGATAAGATTAATTTATTTTGGAGAATAAAATCCACGTATTTTCTATGCACGTAACATCAAATATTTTGTCAGTCCTCTTGTTGGCTGCCTAAAATATAATTTATATTTATAATATTATTCACTGGTGTACTGGCCAATTTAAACGGGTAAGAAGACTTCTTTTAAATAACAGGAAAACGAGCTTGTTAATGAAGTGGTTGAACGTCCATCACAGTATGCCATGAGCGTGATAAAGTGAGCTGTAACATATATAAAGGGGTTAGAATATGTCATTTGTCCATTTTTGCGAACCTGTCGCCTCCAGAGTCCAGACGACTGTCTTCCTTTCAGAAAACGGGCCTCGGATTGATTGGACAGACTGCACCCACGTGACCGACCTCCGACTGGAGTTTCCACGACAGCTGGGAGCTGTGGTATCCGGGCGCATCGGTCATTTTTTTAAATCCAATTCTGTTAATATATTCGTTTAAACAGAGTTTCAGCAATATGGGTGACAAAAAGAGTCCGACCAGGTAAGCCACTCCCTCCTTTCGTATCCGAAAGGCAGAGGCGCTAAGAAGATATGCTGGATTATTCGGAGCGAGTGCATTGAGGGAGCCGCTACAGTGTAGCAACCATGGCGGACTTGCTGTTCTATTAGTGCCGAATCAAATGCCCCGTCTTATCTGATCGCCTTTGATTCAAATGTGGTTTTCATCAGATGTTGGCAGATAAATTCGCACCGGTTGCATGCATGATTTCTGTAATCGCGATTGTGATGCGGTACTTCCTATGTGTTTTGTTTGAAGGCCGAAGCGGCAATCCAAGCCCTCCTCCGACGAAGGATACTGGGACTGTAGCGTTTGTACATTTAGGAACAGCGCCGAGGCATTCAAGTGTATGATGTGTGATGTCAGAAAGGGAACATCAACGCGGTAAGTAGATTTGGGGGGGTTGATTATGTTACAGCTATTTTAATGCATAGATATCAGGTCATCAGCAGCTCCTTATAAATGACACTTCCTAACCAGTGTTTTAAAATAAATGAAAATAAAATTATACATTCGTCCGGAATCCTACTAATCCTCATTTTCCGAGATGCGTTCTGTAGCCTGCGCAATGAACTTTAATTTAATATAGCGAAAGCATTTAGGTCTAGTGAAAGCAAGCTTGAACTAGCTACTTTTATTTTATTAAAATCAACTGTAGGCTATTCTTGTCACAAATGTAATTAAAAAAACTGGTTGGTTTGTTAAAAGGGGGAGGAACTTGTAGGTATTGGGATTCGTGCCGTGCTATTCTTTCTAATAGGCTCCCTTATGTGCCGGTTGGTTAATCGATAATAAAATAACATTTGGCTACACGATTGGGACCTGCCTAATTGCCTAGCTTAGTTGGCTGATTTTTGACAGATCCATTAATATTTTGGCACGATCATCACTTAACTGGGAAAACTATAAAACTCACAATTTATAGCTACAGCATTAATGTGTAGCTTATTAATAACTTAGACGAAGTGTCGATTTCAGCAGGGAAATCATCTTAAGTCCACTGCTTCAGTGGCCAAATAAAGAGAAGTAGGCTAATTTCACTCACAAGGTCAGTACACAATTAAAAAAACTTTTTAAACTTTTAGATTGTTAGGGAATCCTGAAATGATCAGAAATCAGTGAAAAAGTTTAAGATTACCCCAGGTATATTTTTGGCCTATCATATGATGATTTTAAATGCAAAACATTTTATGCTGTCATATGTTAGCCCTGCTTGTGTGATTTTTTTATTCTAACTATAGGTTACATCCTATTAAATTCAGTCTGAATAATCAGAAATGCAAAATCTGGGCAGGTTTCAGATAAGGAATAGCCTATTGGAGGTTGAGGACATGGTCACCTTCTGATTTATGGCTTTGAACGCAGGCCGAATCCAAGTGCGATTGATGACCTCAAGGGAGGTGATGAAAAGCCGTTCATTTAAAAGCCCCTTTTCCACCACAGGAACATTTTCCGGTAGGCTACTCAGGAACTTTTTGCGAAACACAGGAACTAAAGCCCCTTTTCCACCGGAGGAACCAGAACCAGATGATTCCTGTCCACTTTTTTAGTCCCTGCTCACAAGATGGTAGCTACTTTTCGATGGTTCGCAAACGATTGGAGTGCACCTTGCAGTAGGCTACTGAACATATAGCTGATTTGTCAAGCAATATTAGCGCGAATTGCCAAGCAGACCACAAGCACCGTTTTTATAGGCTACTGGCAACAGCTTTGAAGGAAAATGGCTATCTATTTTCCTAAATCGTGTCCTCCTGCACAATTTCCTCCACGGACCTTATCTTCTTTGCATTTGGTACGATTTACAGTGGGGTCGCCAAATCTGGCCCTACTCAAGGCCAATGGCACTGCTGGTTTTCATTCTTTACCTCCAATCAGGAGCCGATTTAAACCTGGGGAAGTGAGATCTCTGACCAATCAGTGAAATCACGCAATTAATTAATTACCATGCAGGTAAAAAAAAAAGAAAAAGAAAACTGGCAGTACTACTGGCCTCGAGGGCCAGATTTGCGTGTGGAGGCTTTACAGTTTAGTCTGCCGTTGGTAATTGAGCAGTGTTTGTTTTTATTCTGTTTGGATTTTTTTTTTGCAGCGCAATTATCGGTTCACTTTGAAAGCACACTGCTGTTGTACCCTTGAGCAAGGTTCTTAACCCTGACTGTTTCAGTAAATTACCCCGCTGCTGTAATGTGTCACAGCGAAATGTGAGCGATAAGTCACACTGCATAACAATGTCTGCCAAGGAAAAAAGAAAAACAAGCAGCTCAAGTTCAAGGCAATTACAGCTAATTAATTTTGACACCTGGTACCCTGGGGACGGTACATGTAGAAATGCCTGGATGAGTATTTTAAAAGACTAATAGAACAGAGTGCCATTTGATACAGATAAAATCTGTCCCAGGAAGCCACCTCAGTAACATTAAGTCAGGACAAAATTTTGAAGGCTGATTTAAAATGTCAGTTATTTTAGCCCATCATAATATTAACAAGAGGCAAATGGCATGTATTAACTGGGAGTGCCGTCAGGCACATTGTCAGTTGCTCTCATCGTTAGTCTGTCATCTTTGTTATTGAAGTACCCACAGTGGACATTTTTGATCAGTTTTCCTAATTTGTTTATGCCCCGTGTCTCAAGCCCTAGTGTGCTGCTTCAGGACTAACACAATGACCAGTATTCTCATGACGGTCCAATGCAGCCAGGCCTGTCTCGCTAAGGAATCGTTTCTACAGTTCGAAAGGCTCTCATAGCAAAATTAATAGTCCCGTTCAAGTTAAAGCTTGTGCCTGCCTACAAAACCGGTGACGGTTTCCGCCAAGAGCAGAAACCTCCATCCATAGAGAAAATACCACTCAATATTTATGTAAATATAAATCGTACTGCATTGATACTTGTATATGCATCATTCTATACATGTATTAATACTGTATAAAAACCTTTAGTGCCATGTTGAGTGATAGAAGGGAGGCTTTGGAGTTTGTTTAGAGCAGGGGTGTCAAACTCCAGTTCGAGGGCCGCAGTCTCTGCTGATTTTTGTGATTTCCTTTCAATAAGCAGCCAATTTAGGCCTTGGAAATGACATGTGCATAATCTTTAGCCGATCAATGACTTAAATTGAGCCCTTAAGTGCAGGAACACATCAAAAACCAACAGACACATGGGCCTTCCAGGATTTGCGTTTGAGATCATTGGTTTAGACACAACAGCAGAGGCCCGGCTCATATTCCCACACAGACTGACTGAAGACACCTCTTTAGATTACACCATGACTCCCCTAACCCCCTTTAGCTAACCTTTCTGTTTATCTTGCTTTCTTTGGATTTCCCTTGGAATAATGTTAGTTATAGCTGTGTAAAGATAGGTTTTCTGTCTACTGGTATTTTCTATAGGTTACAATATCTGTTGTTTGTTAAAATGACTCTTATTGTTTATCAATGGGCCTCTGTGCCTCTGTGATATTGCATTTTTGTATTCCTGAGAGTTACTGATGTTCTTCACTTCTGTACTTCGCTGTGAATAAGAGTGTCTGCTGATTGATTGTCATGTAATGTAGCTGCGCCTGGTGAGGTCACCACAAGGCATATTGCGGGGTCCGTAGGAATATTCCAGCCCGGGATGTTCGATAGCGATGCTGTGATTCGAACCCAGGTATCTTTTACAGGGTTGCAATGCAATTCCAGAAGGCCCCTCACGTGACTGTCGGCAGACCGCTGGGCGCGTTTTTATGGAATATTTCATGTTTTTGCATACGTCACACGGAATAGAGTCACATTTACCCTGTAACAGGAGCTGTAAGGGGAAAGTTCATTGCCGATAAACCCGCACCCTTGTTGTCGTGTTTTCTGTCGAGTGGAGAGTTGAACGTCGGAGGTTTTTATTTTTCCTCAGTAGAATGTGTTCAGGGCGCTATTCAGCTTGGAGAGCCACTGAGGTTTGGGAACGTGGGAAGGGCATATCAGGAGTTGTCGATGGTTCCTCCTGACCACAGGGAAGTGTCCTGCTGGAGACGCGTTTCCGGTAGGCGCATCGCTAAGGTGAGACACGCTTCTGCGTTTGGAAGGGAGAGCTCTGAGAGGCTGGGTGGGACAGGCCAGCCTAAGAATCACAGTCCAGCGGTGCTCCTTTTAACTGGGAGAGCACAGTCCGGACTCTTACAAACGTTTTTGAAATTGTGACCATCTCTTACATTTGGGTATGGGGCTGACCTTGTTTGAGGGTGAAAGTTGACGGGAGGGAGACGTTAAGGCGTCCTAAATGAGTGCGTCACCAGCATGACTTTGTGTTGCGTCCTTTCAGTTATTTCTCCATACAGATCATTTCGTCCCTCAGAAACAGTAATTTTTTAGCCAATTCATTTGCTTTTTGTAATGCAAGATATGTTCCTCTGCACGCAGACCTGTTTGTAAGGTTGGAGAAGGGCTGAACTTAGTCGATCCTGCCATGTTTGGTTGCATTGCAGTTCACTTAACATGTTGTATTTTTTGGGGGGGGCACTATCTCCTTTCAGGGTAACGCTGCACGCCAGCTGTGCAGGTCTCTCAGTGGTGGTGTGTCACTTTACACTCATGTCTTCAGAATGTGCTTCTTTGTAACAGGCACTGACTAATTATGGTGCTGACTCCTGCATTAGCCAGAGCACTTCCTGCTGACTCTTACCCAGAAAATTGTTATTGAAGTAACGTCACAGTCAGACAAAAAGGCGGGAATGGCAAGACAGTTTGTCAAAAGCAAAGGCAAAGAAAGAAAAAGCAGCGTCTGACTTCAACCACAATTAAAATGTTACACCTGCCCCAAATTACGGTTTTAAGGGATTGGGGTTGTGTTCTCGCTAACTACATTCTGATTCATTAAAAAACCACTAGTGAATTCAAAATTGACTGTTGACTGTTGAGCAATTGTGATTCAAAACCGAACAAACACGCGCTACCCAAAAGGGTTTTTAGATTTTTTATTTATTTTTTTGGGACAAAGGTTAACAGTCAATGTACAAATGTACTACATCAAGTCTAATTCCTGTTGGATGTTATTTTCATCAGGATACATTGATGTTGTAGTGAAGTTGTGTTCTCTGTGTGAATCAAGGAAGCAGCCCTGGAGCAACTAATAGGCCTGGCAGGAGACCTGATGGATGAGGTGGGGCTAGTGGAGATATGAGTGGTCCGTGCAATAAAGAGCGCTAACCACGCCAGATAATTCCGCTGTGGGACGAGATGACGGATAGAGTGGGGCTAAAGAGCGGCCACAGAGACGCTCCGGGAGAGGCAGCCGCCGCTCTGGTCTCGGCTGAATGAGCCCGGAGGGGCTGGAGAATGAGGACGAGGCGTCGTGGTCTCTAGGGGTCTGCGCACAGAGGGTTTATGCGGCAGCTGCATAACAGAAAAACCGTGGCGCTGTGGAATATCTACCGTTTATAGCAAAGCGTGAGGTACATCAGGGAAGGAACCCGGGGTGGAACCCTGTGACGGGTGTTTTTTAAGCGGAGATATAGCTGAACAAAGATGTGGAAATCTTGGCTGGTGCTGACAAATACAATAGCCAAAAGTATGTTCTGCTTTATCTATGCTTAAAAGCACTATTCCTGTTCTAGGAGTAGCCTAAATTTATAGATTCAATAGTGTAAAACAAAAGTATAGGAGTTTAGGAAATAGAGAATCTGTCTTTTTTTTTTTAGAAAGGTTTTCTCCAGGTTTTTGAACATGCTAATATCATTCTGTACTGTATACAATTGATTGTGCAAGTATTTGGTATTTATCTGTATTTCACTATATGCACAAGGTGCATGTACTGAATTTAAAATAGGCACCTTCACTTAGTCGTGAAGTGCTCTTGAATGAAAATGGTGGCTGACTGTATGCAGCATTAGCTAGCTGAAGTTGTCCTCATGATTGTGTTTGTGTGGATCTGTGATTTACATCAGCCCATCGCTGTGGCATCTCAGCCCATCGCTGTGGCAACTCAGCCCATCGCTGTGGCAACTCAGCCCATCGCTGTGGCAACTCAGCCCATCGCTGTGGTAACTCAGCCCATCGCTGTCGTAACTCGCAGACAAATTCACAATGTAAATTGCAGATTAATCGCGGTGATGGTCGTCTTTTGGTTATGATGTGTTGTATAATTCTGTTTGCTGGCGGCAAAACCCAGAGCTGCCATGTCATGTCCGTACTTATTGTGTGTGTGTATGTGTGTGTGTGAGAGAGAGAGAGAGAGCCAAAGATTAATTCCAAATTTCTCAAAAACATATTTGTGATCCAAATCTCAAGCATGCATGAAATATCCTTCCTGCGTAGGAAGTCTCTGTGGAAAATTTCTATGTAACTGTTCCGGAGATGTGAAGGGGAATTTTTAGTCCACATTCACAGAGTGGCATCCCAGTGGTAAACGTTTCCTCCTGCGTTCTCGATCGCAGAGAGAAAAGACCCTCCAGTTCACCCTTCGGAAATTTCCTTTTTTTAAAATCATAAATACAGCAGATGTGCTCTAATCTGAGATGTTCAGGTCGGGAGCACTTCTGATACATTACATTACTGATACTGTACCAGACCAATCTGCACTACTGACAGGGTAATAAAAGTGAGTAAAAACATCGATATTTACTCTTCCCACAGTCATGCGCCAAGTCCAGACCTCGGTATAAAGTATTAAAAATGAAGTGTCTGGCCCAGGTCGGATGTAGTTTCTGGTGTTGGGGGAGAGGCTGTCTGTGCTTCTGGTGCATTCCTTGAGTCAAGGTGACAGAGGTCCCTCCTGGATCAGGGGTATTTGGGTCAGAGCACATCTGTGTGCTGGCGGAAAAGAGGCGCGGCAGAAATTAGTCGGGTGAAGGGATCAGGACCCGATTTAATAAAGCGTCTACAGAGCAGGAGTGCTGATCTGGGGTCAGCTTGGCATTCTTCTGACTCATATGGGTGTGGTGAACCGGACAGGGGGAAACCTGATCTGAGATCAGTGCTCCTGCTCATATACGTTCTGAATATAAGGGCCCACCTTGGATCAGTTTAGTCTTGACTCACAGTGGATAAGATTACGATATGCACAGGGCTAAACTGATCTGAGATCAGTGCATCTGCTCTGAGAGGCTCTATAAATACGGGCGCAGATGGGGCTGAGCGGAACGTGCGCCCAGCCTGGCGTGAAGGGAATGGACAGACGGGCGGAGGATGAGCCGGCTGGCACCGCGACGGGAACTATTTTCGGAAAAGGATGGCTCCTGCGAGCTCTCCAGCCTGCCTCTCGAGTGTCCCGGTGGTGTTTTATCACTGAATTTTAATTCTCCGTCTCCATGGCGGAATGCGTATGGCGGCTATTTGACAACGAATACTGAGAAATGGCTGAAGCATCCTGACACCAGGTTTTCAGCAAATAAACCCTTCAACGCAAAATGTAATGAACTCTATGGCCTGGATTCAATCAACATTAGTCCTTCACTTTGATTCACAATTAAATGTGTTACTTTTTTCTCCCCAATGCAAACCAGTATGAGCCAAAGTTATGGACAAATGTTGATTGAATTCCCGTCTATACAGTGCCTTTTTCCTATTTTGTTGCAGTACAACCTGTAATTTAAATAGATTTTTATTTGGATTTTATGTAATGGACCAACACAAAATAGTCCAAATAGGTGAAGTGAAATGAAAAAAAAAAACTTGTTTTAAAAAATAAAATAAAATAAAAAAACTGATAAGTGGTACGTGCATATGTATTCACCCCCTTTGCTTTAATGTATTTTTAAAGTATCATATTTAATATTTGGTCGCATATCCTTTGCATGCTGTTACTTCCTGAAGTCTGTGACCCATCAACATCAAAAGACTCGATATCTTATTTTGAGGTACTGTTACAAGCGATACTATAACCTCTCTGCATTTGAATGGATCTCTATGGGAATTGGGGGGTGAGACTAGATTCAGATGTAAATTACGCTGGTACAGTATGGATCACATGACTGGCTAAATGGCAGTAAGTCATCAAGGGTCTAAGGTATCAAACGAGCCCCAAACCATCACTCTGCGGCCACATATGGAGTAGATGTGGATGGATCACTGCAAGGGTTTCTTCTCCTGACTTTTTTCCCCATAGAGTTTTATAGGAAAATTAGTCAGGAGAAATAACTCTTGCAGTGAGCCATCCACATCTACTCCATATGTGGCCGCAGAGTGATGGTTTGGGGCTCGTTTGATACCTTAGACCCTTGATGACTTACTGCCATTTAACCAGTCATGTGTTCCATACTGTACCAGCGTAATTTACATCTGAATCTAGTCTCACCCCCCAATTCCCATAGAGATCCATTCAAATGCAGAGAGGTTATAGTATCGCTTGTAACAGTACCTCAAAATAAGATATCGAGTCTTTTGATGTTGATGGGTCACAGACTTCAGGAAGTAACAGCATGCAAAGGATATGCGACCAAATATTAAATATGATACTTTAAAAATACATTAAAGCAAAGGGGGTGAATACATATGCACTTACCACTTTTCAGTTTTTTATTTTTTTTATTTTTTAAAAAACAAGTTTTCTTTTTCTTTCCATTTCACTTCACCAATTCAGACTATTTTGTGTAAGGCCATTACTTAAAATCCAAATAAAAATCAATTTAAATTACAGGTTGTAATGCAACAAAATAGGAAAAATGCCAAGGGGGGTGAATACTTTCGCAAGGCACTGTATGTGTGGGATCCAGACACTACCATTTATTCTCAACAGTGTTTGTTTTGGGATGCTCTTTTAGATGGTTTTTGTTGGGTAATGGCCTTTCCTGTGAATGCTGTTCCCTTTAATCGCGGTGAGCGTTTATTCAGAGAAGTTGTTCTCCTTTGTCCTTCTGTTCCAGGAAGCCGCGGCCGGTTTCCCAGTTGGTCGCGCAGCAAGTAACCCAGCAGTTCGCCTCCCCCACGCAACCAAAGAAAGAGAAAAAGGACAAAACAGACAAAGAAAAAAACGACAAGGAACCAACAGTCAAAAAGAACAGCCACAAGAAGATGAGGTAAGGATCGCTGCCCCACATCCCTCCCCAAAAGGGCTCGCCGTATGGATGCTTACAGGCCTTATTAGATGACGCAAATGACCTTTTTTCAGTTCTGGATCTGGTTTTGTGCAATATGTATGCTATGCTCATATGTAGCTCATATGTCGCTGACCACAATTTTGGCAAGTTAAGAGCACCTACTTCAACTCCCTGGCTTTGTAATGTCAGACAAACTGCCTATAATAAGATCCAAGATAATTACATTGCATTCATTCATCCATAGAATTTAAATGGAACATAAGTACATAAACCTGAGTTATGTGAGAGACAGTGCTAGACCTGGCTAACTACATACCCACACCAGCCAGTTTAAGTGCAACTTCAATACAGTACTAAATGCAAGTTAACTTATGCCACACAGAACCATAATACAAATCAGATTCACACAGCCAACATCCACATGAGATCACATAGCATTCTATTACAATCCTTTCCGTAACCGCGTAATAAAAATGCGCTTTTGGGCGGGAATAAGAAGGGAGCCAAGATACAGACAAAGTAAACAGTAAGTACCATCAACTGAGTGCAACTTCTTCAGCTGCATATCCATGACTGTAAAGTGAAGGGAAGGAGGACACATCGCAGTACATACTTGCATACTCTTACATACTCTTACATACTCTTACATACTCTTGCCTTGTTGTAGTGTACATCCATTCCAAAACTAATAAAAATAAGATGAAACGGTCTCTGCAATGGATAAGTGTGTGTTTAACCCTTTAAGTAGCACCGGCCCGGAAGTGATTTAGTTTATACCGTTTTAAAGTGTTATTACTCAAGATTCTATCTCTATAAACTCTCCCAAAATATCTACCAATATTATAGTGACAATGGTTCCTTATTTTGTAACACGACACAAAACAGGCTCTATCAAAACGACGAATCCATACATTCTATGTGTTCTGGAAATCCACAGACGACACGAATCACAGTAAAGTCGTATCCTGGTCCCGGCAAAAAAGTAAAAAATAAATCTTTTAGGCAAGAAAAAAAAACTTGCACTGTGTTTGAGCTTCTGGTACTTTGTTTCAGTAATACTTACAGTAATTTGGACTCTTGGAAAACCAACTCCCAAGGGTTACCTTACAGAAGAGACCAGGATTATGTCTGTACTCTATGGAGTTCAAGCACAGTAATCTTTTTATTTTTGGTGCCTGAGAAGGGGTTATAGAAAAAAATCCACCAAAAATTCGGTTTTCCAAAACTATCTTTAATATTTGCAGATGATAAGACAGGATGCATGTAATGTCCTGCTTTGTATAAACGTGCTCCTGAACTTAACATTGGAGCGGAAAAGGAGGGGAGGGAAGTGTGAAGTTGACTCCCGTCTCCCGTTCATCCTCTCAGGCCAAGGTTAAAAAACGTGGACAGGAGCAGCGCTCAGCATTTGGAAGTGACGGTGGGAGACCTGACTGTTATTATCACAGACTTTAAGGAGAAAGCGAAGGCCGCGCCCACCTCCAGCGCCGCGCCCGCGGACCAGCACAGCCAGAGCGGGTCCAGCTCCGACAACAACACAGAGCGCGGGGTCTCCAGGTCATCGTCTCCCCGGGGGGAGGGCTCGTCAGTCAACGGAGAATCCCACTGAACCCCAAACCACCCCCCACCCCCCCCCCTTCGTGGAACATGCACACGTCGTAGGACTTATTGCCAAGGCGCACCGCAAAATCCCCTCCGTTTCAAGCAAGTCGCCTCCCCGTGTTGTCACCACCTCATGTCCCCACACGGTCCAACATTTCGGAAGTCTTCCGGAATGTCTCCCCCCCCCCCCCCCCGTCCCGATCGGCTCGTTGTTTTCAGAAAGAATCATTGTTTTTCGGAAAGAATCGTTTGAAACAGACTTTTCATGCTTTTTCCCCCCACCCTCTCCACTGCTCTTGATATTATGAAAATAATTAATTGTACTTTATTCCCAATTGGTACCAACTCTTCAGCGCCATCTTAATGTGATAGTATTTTACATCAGATCAGTGTTACATTGTCAATACACAGTTAGATGTTTATTTCTATACCTTTTCAATATGAAATCTATTGTGGCATGAAATGGATCCATTGTAAAAGAGTGTTTCCAATGACTAAACTGCAGCACCAGTTTTGAAGCAGTTTTCTTCAAAGTGTGAAGTCACGACTCTGAATCGCACTGTGACAGCCACAGGTTTTCTCATTGGTTGAAAGCACCGGCTGGTACTTGGTGTGGTTTCATGGGAGAACGCTCAAAAATAATTTGTGTTGCGTTTTTTATTTTTGCCAACATTTACAGCACGTTATTATAGATCACCATTACGTTTAAGGTTATGTCAAACCGTACTGTTGTATGTGTAATACATCTCCATTAATTATGTTGTTTTACTGTGAGAAGAAAAAAAAAAAAGTTTATTTGTAAAGCAATGAAATTATGAATTTGCTGTTAAGAGGTCAGTTCTGCTTCTTGTTCAGTTTATAGATGCTAGCTTGTCATCATTAACAGTGGTTTATAATATAGAAATTATCACAAAATAAAATTAAAATTATAGACTCCTTTGGAAACTGCATCTTGAATATGATATTAACATTTTATTTTATTTTGTATGTATGGAGGTGGGAATCGGCGTGTATTGTAATCAAGAGACATTGTTGGTTTCTATGAATGGACCTATATAAGCACTATATAATACCTCCATAAGCATAACAGAGACGGTTATAAATGCTTCTGTTGATAACCACAAAGATTGACCAGAGTGGTCGCTGGTGTATGATGAGAAAAACAAATCCTGTCATGTGATGCAACATGAAAAGATATCACTATTGGAGACTGCCAAATGAATGTGCCTCGTACAGGTCTTATTGGAGACTGCCAAATGAATGTGCCTCGTACAGGTCTTATTGGAGACTGCCAAATGAATGTGCCTCGTACAGGTCTTATTGAGTGATTTATATTGCAACGAAGTAAAACATTAATTTTGTGTTAAACTTTATGTAGGCAAAGATAGTCAGCAGAGGTGTTTTACCACAAACCTGTTGTAGTACCATCATTGACCACAGGAGATCAGTTATGCTTCTGCTGGACGAAATATTAAAATCTCAAGCTTGTTGTTTGAAAAAAAAACACTGACGCATCTGCAGGTCTCCGGATAGATCAAGTTTTTTGTATTTTTTTTTTTAAAACACTGCTTTTTACACATTTAAATTCATAATCTATTTGCAATAAATACAAAATTATATTAGAAAGTAACAATTACAGATGAACAGGGAAAATATTACACTATATTGTACTCTTCCAATCAATTTAAATGGAAGAATATCTCTTACACAACCTTTCAATACAAATACTTGATCTCCAGATTTTCAGAGTGAGATAGCACTGGGGTCGGTGCTAGCCTGATTTTAGAAAAGTGCTGAATAAACACATATACTTCAAAAAGAGAAGAAGCAAGCACCTCTGAGTCAGGGAATTCCTATTTTATTTATTTTGGCCAGCAGTCTGTGCGCTCAGTGAGTTGTTAACCAGAGAGTAGCTCCTGGAATGTTGTGTTGGTGTAAATGTAGCTTGGCAGTGTAACATTGTAACAGCTGTTGGACATAAACAAGGCAGCAAGTCATGTGCAACTCTGCTCTTCAGTGAGGATTTGCAGGTGAGTTCCTTACATTGAACAGGTGAAGTGAAAGTGCCTTTTACTTCTAATCAGTGTCTGGTATACATTTGAATATGCAACCAAAATGCTCTAGCAGATGTCAATACAACTAAGTGCACAATGTAACGTTTAAATTGAGTGGTGCGAGAATCAACGGAAAGTATCCACGCACATTAAGTTACTTTTGTGTCTCACAACTTAGCTCACCCCCTCCCACAACTCACCAACTGGTCCTGACCTACTGTTTAAGAGCCTGTTTGTAACACAGATGAACACAGTCTACTTTTACCTCTACAGAGAACCTGTTTACAACACAGATGAGCACAGTCTACCTTGAACTCTACAGAGAACCTGTTTGTAACACAGAAGAACACAGTCTACCTTTAACTCTACAGAGAACCTGTTCACAACATGAGCACAGTCTACCTTGAACTCTACAGAGAGCCTGTTTACAACACAGAAGAACACAGTCTACCTTGAACTCTACAGAGAACCTGTTTACAACACAGTCTACCTTGAACTCTACAAGAGTCTGTTTACAACACAGATTAACAGTCTACCTTGAACTCTACAGAGAACCTGTTCACAACATGAGCACAGTCTACCTTGAACTCTACAGAGAGCCTGTTTACAACACAGAAGAACACAGTCTACCTTGAACTCTACAGAGAACCTGTTTACAACACAGATTAACAGTCTACCTTGAACTCTACAAGAGCCTGTTTACAACACAGATTAACACAGTCTATGTTGAACTCTACAGAGAACCTGTTTACAACACAGATGAGCAGTCTACCTTGAACTCTACAGAGAGCTTGTTTGTAACAGATGAACACAGTCTACCTTGAACTCTACAGAGAACCTGTTTACAACAAAGTTTAACACAGTCTACCTTGAACTCACACAGCCTGTTTGAAGCACAGTGAAACAGTCTGGCTTGAATGGCCTCTAATTTAAAGAGCCCGTCTTCAAAACAAATAAACACAGTCTACTTCAGACTTAAACAGCCTGTGTTCCCATACCAGTGAAAGTGCTGCCCGACTGCAGCAGCGACTGCGTCCCCGCTCAGCAGACGTATTCGATCACCACGGAAACAGAAAAAGACAAAGAGGTGCACAGCTACGTGAAGCAGACAGCCTTCACAGCCATGCTGGAAGCCACCCACAAGCCTTAATGTTATGCTTAACTTATGATAGGGAACACGACTCACTGGCACAGCGCGGGGACAGTTGCAGGCTTATTAACAGAAAACGAGGCATTGTGGTTGACCTTGCTGTGAAACGACGCCTATGGCCTGTACCGCTGCTGTGGAATTGCCTGTTGCCACTCAGCGTTAATGGCATTGCAGGCCTGTTGGTTGTCTAATTGCTGTTTTTTTTATGATACTGCCCGTCAGTGGTACCGTTCACTGAATTGCGAGCGGGTCGTTGGTTTCCATCTGGATGAGAGCACTTAATCGATACCGCCTTTGAACGGGCTACCGCTCTTCTGCGGCCGGTTTCACCCGGACGTGGCGGTTTCACCGGAAATAACTGGAATTAAAATGCTGAATGCTGAATTCGCATTTCAATTGTGTATTATAATTTACTGGGAATTCAATAATTGTATAAAACGTTGTACCTTTTTCTACCACAGGGTGGCAGTGTATAACTAGAAGCACAGACTTGCTCCAGCTCCTTCCTTCCTCATTGTCAGTCCCCGACTCCCCTCTCTCCCTTTAAGCAGCATGCTGTTCTGGCTCCTGCTGCTTACCTCCTGTTCGCTGTGTCCTTACTACCCTGCAATCTTGCATCATTACACCCGTTTTAGGAAGTTACTAGAGGGGTTTAATTCAGATCAGTCTTATTTCACGATATGACTCAAAATGCATAAATTGTCCGCTGATTCAAAGGAAACTACAAATCCTGCAAAGACTGAGTCCCTCCAGGACCTGAGTTTGATACTCCTGGCCCACAGCATAACAGCACGTTGTTGTATATACTGACTGATCAGATATTTAGCTCCATCAGAAGATCTGTCTCTGCTTATCATCGAAGCTCAAAAACGGAGCTTGATATCTCACGGGAGATATTCAACACCAGAGTTGAACATCTGACCAGCGTATAGAATATCTCTGCTAATGGTTTCCTCCACATCCCTGCCGACTCCTTTGGGGGGGGGGGGGGGAGCAGACAGAGCTAACAGCGAGAACCGCTGGAAACGTGCAATTTGCAGGACACGGAAACCCCAGATGGCCCTCTCCAGATGCGAAATCCGAGACTGCAGTTACACTGGCAGTAAAGACACCTCGCCATTACATACGGCAAGGCTCTTGAAGGAGCTGTAAAATTGCAGTGCTGATAGTACCTTTATGAAGTGGGTTGCGCTGGGACTGTGTACCACCCATCGGCACAAAATCAATAGCAGACAGTAAATGGAAGCTAACCTGCAATCTGGCACGTGTGCGCAGTGATAAACTGCTCTACTTAAGGTGGCACTAATGCAGGAACAAACTGGAGGCAGAAAAGCTCCTGTTAAAATGGGCTGCTGTTTTAAATGTCCCGTGAGCGGTATAAGCTGTGGATGAAGAACAGAGCTTCAGTCCTATTTCATGGGTATGGCAGAGGGGCCGGTCCGTAGTTCGGTTTAGCAACTGCCTACCCCCACCGTTCAACGCTGGCAGAGAAAAACAGGTGGACGGTCTTTACAGAGTAAAAGGTTTTCCAAAATACTATGGCTGGGATGCAATCAATATCTGTCCTTAACTTGACTGATTTTTTTTATACACAAACAGTTTGGGGGAGTTCACTGATCGCTAAAGCGAACTTGGCAAGCTGTAAAGAAAAAGTGTAACGCAAGCATTTGCTTGCAAGTCAAAATTAAGGACAAATGTTGAGTGAATATAGGCCTTTGTCTTATTTACATGATTTTAGGGAAGGCCAATTTTTACAACACTTTTTAAATTATTATTCATGTTATCAGGGTCATAATCATAACTATTATGACTTATCATCAACACCTCATCATTATTGCTACTCGCTCTGATTAGAGAAGATCAGGGGCCACATGTATAAAAAAAGAACGCTCAGGGTGAAAGTCAGAAATCTGCTTAAAAAAAGATTTTGCATTTCCTACCCCTGCCTTTCGGTCACAGTGTCGCCATATCACACGGACCCCAAACATTGCGTACGTATGGTGTCCATTGTGTGCAGAGGTAAGCAGATTCTCGCAGCACGTGTTATATTATACATCTGAATGTCTGCATGGAAACTCGCTTACACGGTTTTCTGAGGGCATTTTTCTGCTCAGCACTGTTTATACAGTGGTGTTCAAAAAAATAGCAGTGCATTAAAAAAAGTGAATAAAGTGCAAATATTTTTTAATAGCTTTTAGTTCCATATTTCAAATGTAGTGGAAACATTACACATTCAATTCCAAATCAAAGCATTAACAAATTTTTATCAAGTCTGCGTTATTCTTTTACAGGAAGCAAAGAAAAGGAATATTAATCTGTTCAAAAAAATAGCAGTGTCCACATTTTTCTCTTCAAACTCAAACACTTACTGAAGAAATTTTTCAAGATTTAACTTCACTTTAAATTACTGGACTAATATTTAGTTGCATAACCATTGTTTTTGATCCATGATCCCTGGTATACGATAAATAGTATAAATACAATAAACACCGTAGTATGAAAAACATCCCCATACCATGATTTTTGCGCCACCATGCTTCACTGTCTTCACAGTGTACCGTGGCTTGAATTCAGTACCCGGGGGTCGTCTGACGTACTGTCGACGACCACTAGACCCGAAAAGAACAATTTTACTCTCATCAGTTCACAGAATGTTACGCCATTTCTCTTTGGGCCAATCGATGTGTTCCTTGGCAAATTTTAACCAATTCTGCACATGCCGTTTTTTCAACAATGGTGCTTTACGGGGGCTTCTTGCTGATAGCTTAGCTTCGATCAAACGTCTTCTGACTGTAACAGCACTTACAGGTAATTTTAGATCATCTTTCTGGAGGTGATGATTGGCTGAATCTTTGCCATTCTGACTATTCTTCCATCCGTTTTAACAGTAGTTGCTCGTTTTCTTCCGCGTGTTTTGGGTTTTTGTTGCCATTTTAAAGCATTTGAGATCATTTTAGCTGAGCATCCTATAATTTGCTGCACTTCTTTATATGTTTTCCCCTCTCCAATCAACTTTTTAATCAAATTACGTTGTTCCTCTGAACAATGTTTGGAACGGCCCATTTTACTTAGCAATTCAGAAGGAAATATATTTTATAACAATGTGTGGAAATTTGCTTCCCTTCTTCCTTAATAAAGGACAATTAATGACACCTGTTTTTTCACAGAATGAATGAATTCTCTAATTAAACTCCACACTGCTATTATTTTGAACACGCCCCTTTCAATGAATGAGTCAATTACTCAGAACAAGCAGCGTGCATGTCATGACAGTTGGGTCTGTTGTTTTTCTATTACACTACTACATCTACAAGTAAATTATTTGCCATGCAGAAATATCACTACTACTAATAACAGTGGTTCATCAGGTTACTGATGTTGTACTGCTATTTTTTTGAACACCACTGTACATGTGGCCCCAGGTCTTTTGTTATTTGTTCCCCAGTAATGACTGACATCCACTGTATCCAACTCGAAAAGACCTCGCCAGCTTTGTGCTGCTTCCATTGGAGGAACGGCTGCTGAGGGTGGGTCACACAGACTGCAGGGTGTCCAGCACCCAGTCACCAGGCAACTGCAGGGGGCCATCCACAGGGATACCCCCAAAGTAAGATTAATGAAGAATTAGGAAGATGAGGTGGGAATTTGGAAGGTGAATTAGAAATTAGGAAGATTAACTCGAAATTAGGAAGGTATAATAGGAATTAGGTGAATTGGGAATGAATTAGTGCTACTATAGAGTGTGTGTGCAATCACTACATTTGCTGAGCTTTAGCAATCCAGCTAAGTGTTTTGCTGGTGACTCACAGAAGCCTGGAAATGATTTATGAGCCAAGCGGATCAACACGAACCTGGGGTTCAAAAGCAGATTTTTGCCTGCAAGCTGCTCAGTGGAGGGACTAGAGAAAATGAACAAAGTCTTTTTAAAAGGTGAGACAGCTGAGTAATTATTCACGGATTGTGGTGACTGGTGATCGATTTTAACCGACTGCATTTGCATAGTCTTCAAATTATGATCCGAAAAGCAGCAGTGTTTTGGGACAGCTACAAATTCACATTTATTTGCCAGTTGGAAGATTTTTCTTGTTTGTTTTTTGACAGTATCTGTCAAACTTTCATGGTAGAAAGTACTTTGTTCAACCATGCAGGAAAGGCTCTCTACAAATAAAGTTGATACTATTCAGAAGTAAAGCGGAACCCCATCTTCTGGATTGACACCTGTCACCCCCAAACAGTCATTTGAGTGTTTATCAATTATCTAATTATCTAACCCGCTTATTCCTGGTCAGGGTCGCGGGGGAGCTGGAGCCTATCCCAGCATGCATTGGGCGAGAGGCAGGAATGCTCAATGTCCTTAAGGCACATTTTTGTCCTATGAGATACACACCTGTTCATGGTCTACAGCTTCAAACATACATTTCATTCCAGACTAAGTATTGCTTGACGGGTGTTAGCCAAATGAACTGTCAATTTAAGTCAAGGAACAGTGCGTTCTGGTTGGGCAAACATGGTAGGCAAAACATGTACTTTCCATATGTACATACTAGAAAACATCTGAAATCTCACCAAATTTAAATGTGCAATCCAAGTCCATGCATTTTACTTGATCAGCTGGCTAGCTAAGCCATTATTAGTAGCTGGGAAGTTGATTCAATAAGCGTAAATTTTACAAGGAATCGGCAGCCTTTGAAACTGTCTGTTCTCACACTCTATTTTGCATAAGTGAAGTTTCACCACTAGAGGGCGTCCTCAAGGCCAGTAAATGTGTTCCGCAATAATTTATTTTCTAAAATTGTTCTATGGCGGTTTGTATTGGGCTGTTGGGTGGTGCATCTAGCTGCAGCCCCTTCGAATGAGGCTTAATTCCATTCTACCGGCTTGGACCCCATTAACCAAGGCTTGGAAGTCATTTCAAAAGGATTTTGAAAAATAACAAAATGTGCTTTGTGCTTTGTTTTACATGAACTCCCAAAACTATAGGCTTAAAAAGCTTTGTGTGTTTAAAAAAAAATTTGTTTCATTTTCCACATTTTCTCCCATTTTCATGGCCAATTGTACTATGTTATTCAATTCCCCGTGTAGCAACCGCTTGAGAATTTGCCGCTACAACCCCATCAGCCGGTAGTAGGACAGAGGGTGCCAAGTCCTCTTCAGGACGCAACTCCTCCGAGCTCCTGACCGTGGTTCCACCCGGGGCCGCTAGTACGTGACGATTCTCCGCCGAGCCCCTCCCCCACCACGGGAGAGGCCGCCCAATTGCCGCTCCCTCAAGGCACCAGCCATAAAGTCAGCGCTTTTACCGCTGCGCCACTTCGGCGGCCTAAAAAGCTTTGTGTTTGGCAATCTTTGTCATATCTTAGGCAATGCTCATACCATGTTTCAGCTATAAAAATTAGAGGACTTCCAATTTTGTACTTTGAAGAATAAAATATAAAACTTACTTGGACCTATGAACTTACACACACACACACACACACACACACACACACACACACACACACACACACACACACACACACACTACTTGAGTTATAGTGAAGGACCTCCATTTTACTATTTTACTTTACTGTTTACACTCTAAAGCTAAAAAGCTTTGAGGTGAGAGAGCTTAGCGCGGGCTGCATTACCAACAAATCCCACAGGCCAGTTGATGAGTTCCTCCGCGATGGCTAGTGTGTGCTAATGCACTGAGGACAGCTAAACTGGAGTGGTTGTAGCACCTCTAACGAACACACTCAGTGGGCGGTCGGTCTTATGCTTTGAGACGCCCTGTTGCTCGCTACGTTTTGTGTCTCAGCAGGAGGGGAGGGCGGGTGGAGGACTCTTCCTCTTTCTACCCTGTTCTGTCCCAAGTTAAACTGACTGTGGGTGATTAATGCCATAGCCTGCTTCCATCTCACTAGTCAACAGCAGTGCAAAGTGGAGACATACATTAAGTCAATGGGGCAGGTAAATGATCCCACACAGTGTGGATGGTTATTAAATAATGGACCGGTGTGGAGTGCTGAGAGGGGCTGAAAATGGCATGGAAGTGGCTGGAAGAGGGCCATCAGAGCACCCTTCTGCACAGACCAATCAGAGCGCAGCCTTCTGCACAGACCAATCAGAGCACAGCCTTCTGCCTAGTCCAGTGCACATGTATTAGACACCATCCCATCTGGGACATCTACTAGAAAATACAATGACACTTGATGATCATGCAAGGATCACCTGGAGTGCTCTTCTAGAATATTCCAGGACAGCATTTCTTAAACTGGGGACTGTGAGAGGCGTTGAAGTGGGCTGTGACAAAAGCACAACAATAGTAACTTGGTGTGGATATTCAGCGCACGTTCTATCAAAAGTTACACCTGTTAAATGACACTGAGTGCAGCGCTTATTCAGTACAGCAGATATGAGTGATGCCAGATTATTCGTAGGACAGACCAGAGGCGTGTGTGCTTTCACAGAAAAGAACATTTAAACCAGCACACCAGACCTGTGAATTCCAGAAACAGGAGACAAAGGCAACAGCCCTGCGGTAACCAAACATGCCACGTAAATCTGTCCTTTGGCTCAACAACTTACAGATAAATGTACATACAAACATACACAGCAAAAATGGTGGTGTATACTTAACCACATAGAGTCTGTGGACTCATATAAACACCCTAGGTTGTTAAATCTACACCAGCAGTGTTAAATTTACGCCGATATTTTTGCTGTGTATATACACTTTCATCGGCAGATTTAAAATTTGAATTCCTGAATGTTCTTATGGGCTTTTTACAATGAAGAAACTTAATTTCAGTTAATTTCCTGAATTGATGGAAGTGAAATGGAAGTGAAATGGAAGTCACCTCAACCCTGTCTATATGCATAATTTCATGACTAAAGTTAGCTGTGGAGCTAGATCTGGCACAGTGATTTGCCATATTTACTGTGCATTGGCTCTTTAGCTGAATGATATAAACAAAGGATTTGCGCCGCTTTGAATTATTATTGATTCAATTCAATTATGTTTTTTTTGTGTAAAGAGCTTTTCACAATCAACCAAGACGAACCGTAACCCAATGCCACAAAGCACATTCCTGACATTCTGGACCCAGTTTCCCAAGAGCAAACCAAGGGGGAGAGTGTCAGTGGAAATATGAACACATTGGGTGGACCCGGGCTCAGCCCATCTACTCCTGGCAGACACTAAGGCAGACCAGTTACATTATAAATAGTAAGTAAATTGATCCATTTGAAACCGCACCAGGGAGGGACAACCGGCTGTCCAGGGGCCCTGGAGGGGGGGGCCCAACGGGTGGTAAATATTATCGTCCCAGGCCCGGGAATAATATAGTAATATCATTTAGTCCCGAGCCTGGGAATTTCACCCGGCAGCCCTGAGCCGCACTGATATACACGCAGCCTTGATGGGGATGAGCGGGGGGGGGGGGGGGGGGGGGCGAGCGAACCGCCACACGTCGGAGAGCCCGTTTGTTTTCTCCGCACGAGATCCGTCTCCCGCTCTTGCTGCGGGCAAAGACGGATTCCGTTTGAAGCGAGAGCATTTTGATCAATAATGCATTTGCCTGTCCTGCTCAGACAGGTATAATTGCGCTGATGTGCACGGGCTATTGGATTAATGTCATTCGGTGGGGTGCATCACACAAGCAGGGAGTCTATAACATGTTGAGTTTTAATCATTAGATATGCGACGAGTCAATAATAAGTTTCAATTGAGTTTCAATCTGTTACAGGAACTAATTTAGCCTGTTCCATAAATGCTTAGAACGCACAATGCACAGTCAAGGACAGAGTAAAAGCTCACACGTTTCACAATATAGAGTTCAACTGGTGTAACAGGTCGTTGTGAGGTACATGTAACAAATTTATCATGCGCGGCCTGTGTATAGTGACGTATACAAACTGTTCTCAGCCAATCACATTTGAGTATACATCCAAACCGTGGTATAAGCGTGTATATACTTTATTATCCGTCAGTGAGGATCGGTGTCCCAACATAGAAACAGGCGACTTTGGGAGTGCTGGTATCGTGTTACTTGGCTGCTTGATTGTAAACTGGAACTCACAGATCTCTGGTTTACCTTTTTATTGTCGCTTCGTCAATTAAACTTTAGGGCATTTTAAACCCACGAGGATGTCTAGGACTCTAGGGCAACGTAAGGAAAGAGAACGTCACTCACCCGTGCCTCACACTGAATTTAGTTACTCGCTTCCCCCAAATGTCAGCCGATTTCATCATGCAAAATGTGTTTATGTGATTATGCTGCATAATATACGGAACCTAGCATTGTGAAAGACTGTCTTTTTACTTATTAAATACAATCACCATCACACTCAAATGCTCCAGCATTGCAGGTTACAGTCTGGTGTGAGACTGAAAGTGCCAATTTTGTAAATGATGAATATGGCCTGTGATCTAGGATCCATTTTGTCTTTTAGCTCATGGTGTATAAGGTGAACATATGGACAGGGGAAACCTGACCCTAGGTCAGCTCTTCTACTCTGGAGATTCTTTATGAATACAGACAGCGCTCTAGGATCCGTTTAATCTTTTAGCTCGTAATGGATGAGGATAGGACAAACCTGATCCTAAATCAGCAGTCCTGCTCACATTATTTATGGATACGGGACCTGATCCAAGATCAGTCCTGATCTAGAATCAAGTTTACTTTGACTAGATCAGCACTCCTAGTCCCAGATGCTTTATGAATATGGGTTGTGATCGAGGATCAGTTCAGTCTTTTAGCTCATAATGGATAAGTTATAAGTGCCCCTGATCCTAGGTGAGCACTCCTGCTCCAAGACGCTTTAGAAAAGTTTGTATGAACTATTTCAGTTTGCACTCGGTGCATTTCGGCTGGGCTCAGATGGAAGGCATCACAGAGGTGCTTGTGATTCAGGTGCGATTCTGCACGCCTCTGGCGGGGTGCGTGGGCTGACTGATGACTGTGGCGCCAGTCACGGCGGCAGACTTCACGGGCTCTCCTGCGTGCCCGGTGTATAAATGGCACTGGCCCTGCCAGGAGAGAGGCCTTATCTCCACAGAGAGCACAGCCCTGATCGCCCGTCAATCACAAAGATGGTCAGAGGAACCATTAGATTCAACTGCCGCCCTGAATTTCAAGTTATAATATCGGCTTATAGTCATGGCTCAATGACCATTCCTTTGAATATAACAGGGAACGCAATTTGAAAATATGTTGATCAATTCTGGGTCAGGTTGTCAGTCATGTTCATCCACTAGGTAAGGTTTAAAAAGTGTAAGCAGAAGACATTTTTTTGTCAGAGTTCATCTTTCATGATGATACCTTATTATGATAGTACTTGAACAATACTACAGTAAGAGGTGTGCATTTGCATGCGTGTGTGTATGTGTGCACACACACACGTGTACCAAAATAAGTGTCATCTTGCGCCTCCTACCCCCTGATCTGCCTCGTGTCAGAGGAGTTCCAGTGAATAATGTTCTTTTTTTCCACTAGATGGCGATATTGTCTAGTTCTGGCACAGCAAGTAAAGGGGGGGGTAGTTATATATGGTGGATCGCAGCGAGGTCCCTGGAGGTCAACAGAGAAGCCTTGGTGCCGTTCTAGCATACTGACTTAATTAAATGGAAGTAATACTATTACACAATTAGTATTTGTCCAAAGGGATGTACAGATTTTTAAAAAGATTTAACGAAAACGTTAAGAAAGGAAATAAAACTGTGTGGACAGTGCCACAGGAGTGCCAGGTGACCGGTCACACACAAGCCAGCAGAGCCGGCAACAAACTTGACGGACAGCTTGTTGCAGCTCCGCCCACTGAGCGTAATGAAAGCCCACTTTCCCCAACATTAAGACGCATGTCATTCATGTGCTAACAATGTTACCCAGGGGTGGGCAAGGAGGGTCACATCTGTTTCTGGATTTCAGACCAACCTCTGCTCTTTTTAAGCTACATTCTGTGAGAGGAACAGCAGCTGATCAATGCTCTTGTGCCTGTACTGTAGCGTTTTATTGTGGTCTAATCTACAAGTGAATCGTTGTTTGTGTTTCCAATGCCCTTACCTTCCACAAAGGGCATATCTGATTTTACTGTACATTCATTCATTACTGAGATTTTATGCACTACCCAGTTCATGTTAGTATACTCAATAAAGAGACAGGTGTCGGTAACGCAGGTCATTGGTGCGTTTCAGCACTGAAGACATTAGTGCAATTCACTGATGGGCTAAAGGGTCCACACACCTGGTTTGCAAGGCCTAAATTGGCTGCTGATGTTAAATCACAAACATCTGCACAACTGCAGCCCTTCAGGACTTGAGTTTGACATATCTCTAAGGAGTACGGGAAGCATTTAAACTCATTTCAGAGATAATAACACGCATTGGTTTTTGGTTAAACATTTTTCAACGACGTCGCTTCCTCTGGTCCAGACGAGTTTTATTTTTGAACGATGATGTCCGGCCGTGCATTCGCATGTTTTTGCTCTGCAGGGTGGAACAAACGTTTTGAAGTACGTCCGATGCTGCAAGAGCCAAAAGCATCGTCGCATTTTCACGGAAGCCCCTGCTACACACTGGAGCTGACCCTCTGGCTACGGATCATTTCTGAGCGTGCTCAGTAATCTTTTGCACAGCCCACACAGCAGGGGTTCTGGGAAAATATATAAATCACTGTCGGTTTCAGATACTGGAATATATTTTTAAAAAGTATCACAGCCCATATCTTTGCAATATATTGCAGTATATTGCACCACTGCCAATGGTTGCATAGAGGGTCACATGATGAACCATTTTGATTGGTTCGGAATAGAGTGATGGACAGTTCATTGCATCTCTTAAAATGCACTGCTGTGAAATGTAGGTGTTACATTTTTTAAAAGTCTGTATATGTATAATATGTTGCGGTATATTGCAGCACCATAAGGGTTCCCAACGGCTGCATATGATGAGCCCCTTTGACTGGTATAAGCTGTGGTGTTTTCCATATCCATAGCAAATGTATTATAATGTGTCAGAGGTCAAATTATAATTGTGTACTGTGCAATCCCTGTCCACAAGAGAAAACTGACACGGGTCACAGAAAATAAGTAGTTGTATGTATGTGAATATGAAGCACAACTCCCTCATGAATGCAAAATAAGAACATTTTATGCATCATCTCCATAAAAGAAAGATATGACTTTTAACCCAGTCTCATTCCTTATGGCTTCAAGAACTGCCTCAGCTTTGAAAACCTAAAAACACATTCTCTTTGTCTTCCAGAAAAGTAGAAAACTGCGAAAAATAAAGTTTTTCGGCAGGGGTGAAAAGTTCTTACTTTAGACTTGAAAAAGGAACAAGCTTGCTTATGTTATTAACTAAGCTTGCCTGGGGTACTACCTGTCCCTTCTGACGACAGCTGGGAACATCACTCAGACTCAAAAATGTACAACAATTTTAAACTTCACCTGCAGCAAATAATGGTGAACAACTTCAAAGGGCTGCTGAAAACATGAATTAACGGAAAGGCTTGAGAATTAAACCTTGCTCAAGGAATGCACGCCTATAATAGGATATATTGCATTAGCCTAATGCATATGGATAAACTCTGTACATCTAAATTACCCTTACTCACATTCAACAACAAGACTGCTATGAGTCATTACTTTTCAGCATCAAACGACAAAGCAAATAGACTCCATACTCCCAAAAACAGCTTCCATTAAACACCTCAACTGTGTACATAGTTTTTCACCTCATCGAGTATCAGTAGATGACCGCCTCAAGGACGCCCAGAGGAACTGCCATTGTTTTAATGAATTTCTTGGTTCCATTAAGAATTGCCAAAAGACAATCAGCGTTGTAGAAGACCTAGCATAATCAGCATCATAATCTGATCCGTTTCCATTTTGGCCATTTATTCAGTTTGATTTGTAAACAGAAAGCTTGCAATACCTTGCGCACTGCCAATGTTTTGTGGCTTTGTGACAAATAAATTGTATCCAAAATACCATGGCACCCAAAACTTGGCAAATGTAACATAATAGTAACTGAATAATCACAGTTTCCTTTTTGGACACACAAGGTTTCTTTACGAAGCAGTCAAGGGTCTTTATTGCACCAACATGTGTCCTGAACTGTGATGGATAAGTAAATACAAGCATTAGACTTTTTGTTCACAAACCGTGATTGCTTAACTCCCAAGCTGGGTTTGTGAAGAAAAAAAAAAGAATTATTTTGTTAGTCAAAGTTAAGATTACATAGCACATACCCTACCCTGTCATTGTGAGCTCTCCCTTTCTGCTCTTATCCCTTTAGCTTTCGCTCTCTGATTCAGAGGCATTTTATCCAACAAACACCTCATCAACAATACCACAGGGATTCTTTTTCAAAAAGACTTGCACCAATGGTGTAATGCTAGGTAGTTTGTGCAGATGTTGATTCACATTTGAGGCCAAACATTACTAGCTCTGAATATAGATTGTTGCTTTCAGGGCTAATAGAATTGGGTAAATTGGAAATGTACTTGCATTGGAGAGCCAATCACAGGGGAAACAACAAGAGAAAGGGCGGGGAGATTAAGCCACTGCTTGATGTCGACACGCAAGAAATACATAAAACCTGTGATGTCAACAGGTTTTTTTTACTTTGATTATGCATTATGCAGTTACCCTGTTATGACCTACAGAGCCTTTCTACCTATTCTAATTCAGGATGATGAACTAAACTCATCATTTACAACCTGATTCTGTCATATGCACTGGCCAGGAACACATACGTACATGTGTAAATGCATGTACATGAATATATATTCGCATTGTGATGTTAATCCCCTCTTTCCTGCTGTGGCACTTACAGTAATGTTAATGTTCTAGGTTGATGTAAGCCCACTGACTGCTACCATCGGTTGTGACACTGGTGACTTAGCATGGTCTCTGCCTGTTGCCTAAACCCTGAAGTGTGCACATGTGTAGAGTGCTCTGGATAAGGGCATCTGCTAAACGCCCGAGTGTGTCTCTCTCATCAGCTGCAGCCATCTGGAGTCACTGAAGCAGCTTCAAGGAGGCAATTCAACAGATTACTGTCGCTCAACTTCTTCGCAAAATAAATGACCTGCAGCTTAAATGACCCGCAAGGGCTGGGTTTGTGGAAGGCCTTCATTATTCCCACCTCACGCAGGGTAGAATTCCCACCTCACGCAGGGTAGAGTTCCCACCTCACGCAGTGCAGAATGCCGCAGGTTCTGTTAACGGAGGCCGGCGCAGGAAATATGATCCAGTGCCAGAGTTCAGCAGGGCGAAGTTATCCCATCCATTTTCACTGCCAGACAGGGGAGAAGAGGTTAATTTATTTTCATGTATTTAAGAAGGTAAGTTCTATTTTTCGTCAGTATCTTGGCCAAGGGGTGTGAGCACTGAACGGCATGTAACAGGCAAAATGATATTAAATATACTGATATTAAATATAATGACAGAAAGATGCACTTGGACAATAAAAATACGGGAGGTCAACTAAAGCTGTTTTCAAGAAAAAAATCAGGTAAAAAAGGAGAGGAGAGTTCTCTTCAAAGAATTGCGCGGATGTCTGAAGCGCCGATATCTGTGGAGGAAGATGATTTCGCCGATGGCACCGGAACCCTCCGGTCTTAACATACTGATGAAGGAGAGGATCCTAGAGTGCTCCTCATATAAACCCGGGACACGGAACTGGTCCTTTGAAGCAAAGAACAAAACTACGAGAGGGACGCACGCCCGCTGTGAGGTTGTGCCTGTCAACAGCGAGGCCTTTTCCACACCACAGGCCTGACAGCTGCACTGTGAGGTAGGAATTCTCACTGTGAATTTATTTCTTTATTAAATTCATTACCACTTAGAAATCCCTGATATGGGGACAACACTGGAGCAGGTAAATAAAAAAGCCTCTTTGCTTTTTTATGCTTTCTCCCGATTTGGAATGCCCAGACATGTTCACCAGCTGTGCCTATTGTGGCAACGTCTGCTATGAATGTCAATTCCCACTGAAAAAAAAATGTAACATCAACAAATAATAACTTAACAATATTAAGCCAATGATTCACAATAAGTATTTTTTTAAGCTGATATACACTGCCTGGCCAAAAAAAAAGTTGCACTCTAATATTTCGTTGGACCGCTTTCAGCTTTGATGCACGGCGTGCATTCGTCGTGGCATTGTTTTGACAACCTTATGCAACGTCACAACATTTATTTCCATCCAGAGTTGCATTCATTTTTGGCCGAGATCTTGTATTGACAACGGGAGAGTCGAACCACTCCGTAAAGTCTTCTCCAGCACATCACAAAGACCTTCAATGGGGTTATGGTCAGGACTCTGGTGGCTAATTCATGTGTGAAAATGATTCCTCATGATCCCTGAACCACTCTTTCACAATTTGAGCCTGATCTTGGCATTGTCGTCCTGGAATATGCCCATTGATGGGATAACCTGGTCATTCAGTACATTCAGGTACTCAGCTGACTTGATTTTATTGCTGCATAACATTGCTGAGCCTAGACCTGACTAATTGAAGCAAACCCAGATCATAACACTGCCTCCAGAGGTTTTGTATAGTGAGCACTATGCATGACGGGTGCAACGGCGACTTTTTTTTTGGCCAGGCAGTGTACATACAGCTTTATTTTATCAAAAAAAAAAATAGATTTAGTCAAAGCCTCAAATATAGCCTCTGCTTCTCCCACAGTGTGGTATACTAGCTGGGTTTGCATACTTTGCACAGATGTGTCTGAGGAAAACACTTAGGGGTCAATTTACTAAGATCCCAAATAAGGGGTGTTATTTTGCGGGTGCAGCCAAATTATTTGCATGCGTTATCATTTCACACTTTGCGGGGCGATAAACTAAGAGTCATTATGTACATGACTCCAGCCGCAAACAGCCATATTTACATGAGAGATTTTGCGTGTTTGGAATGGCTATATTGTAAGAAAACAGTGAAAAGAGTGGCAGCAATGTTGCCGTTTTTAGGGGGGGGGGGGGGGTTGTGGAGGGTACTACAGGCTACTGTTACACTGAACGAGCTGGTAGTTTATTACAAACTGTTTCACTGGATGTCTCTTAGTTTCTGCCAGGAGTTACAGATGTTGTAAACAATAATACTATGATGAAGTGATTATTATATATGCATGCATGTATGTACACATAATTATGTTCATGCATATGACACAAGACATATGCACATATTAATAACAATAACAATAATAATCATCATCACTACTTGTATAGCACCTTTCCATCAGTACAGCACAAAGTGCTTCACCAAATAAAAGAAATACAATAAAAACAATGGCAAGATGACTTTAAATTTTCACAATGGGCAGAAATTACAAAGCAAAAAATGTAATAATATTTCTGCCATCGCCTCCTTCGGTAATCAGCCCAAGAGGAATTTCAAAGATATTTCTCCAGATGAATTTAGTTAAAAAGTAAGGCATCACTTCAAACTTTATGGGCCAGTCTAAAAAGCATTCTCACTTGGCTCATTGGCTATGTCGTAAAAAGGAGAAAACTAATGGATGAAAGGGGCCAGAGATATTTTAATGCTCTCTAAAGCCAAGCTGAATTAAATTATCCTTGTTGTATGCAGTACATTTCCAGGAAAACCAAATGGCAGTTTAACTGGCTGAATAATTTCCCTCCCTCTCCACCTAAGCTAATGTGTGGGGAGCCTTCTTCTGCAAAATGGCTGCAGTTCATCACCCAGGTGGGAGCTACTCATTGGTGGTGGTTGAGGTGAGTTTCCCCCTCATCACTGTGAAGCTCTATGAGATTGTGAAAAGTGCAATATAAATTAATCCCAGTCGCAATTCCAGACCTCAGTTTAATTCAAATTTAATTAACATCACAGGGAAAACCATTCCATTTATATCTTAAATGCTGGAGCTTGTTCTAAACATTGGTGAATACGTGGAGGTGCGATATGAGGAAATATCATCCCCAAAACTGGGTGGGTGGTGAGAGGTCAGGTCTGCAGCTATGGTGCTGGAGAGCAACATGGTCTGATGGTTTCATGTTATTCAGCAGTTATATTGCAAAAATATCAAAATTAAATACTTTATGAAGACATTGTAACACTTGACAATATCTGGAAAAATGTATAAATCATCACCGCTTACAGATATTTATATAATACAGTATTTTAAAAACCTCACTGTCTGTGAAATATATTTATTATATTATTTTCCAAGTCTACATATTTACAATATGCTGCGATATACTCGATTTTGCAATAGGGTTAATGGACCAATTAAAGTACCTGACACACATAATAGCTTATAGCAAGTAGTCCACCACTTTCACTTTCTTGGTCAATGATGTTCTTGAAGTGAGAGATAAAAAATTATATTCTATTCCCTTCACTTCTCGGTCTGAAGAGTTTGTGTAGTTTTTAAGCTGAAACCCTGCGTCTCTCCAGGACCAGGGCTGCAGACCCTTTGAATGAAGATGAATAATTAATGTTTAAAGGGGTTGCCTCTCACCCCCCCCCCCCACCCCCCCCCCCTCCCCCCCCCCCCCCACCCCCTCCTTTACAGGCCACGCATGTGCAATAAAATAAACACAAGCTAAAATTACATCTCCTTCTAATTAAGTCTCCTAATTTGATAATTTATTCATAACATTAACACAAACTTGTGTTCCATCGAGAGTCCACACGGCTTTGTGCTCAAAGACCCATTCAAATAAAGTAAGAAAATTAATTCATGAGTGGACGATATGACACTGTGAGTTTCCACGAGTGAGGGATGTCTTAGTTTGCATTTCATGCTTTTTATAACTTGTTGATTCCTTTAGAGCAGGGGATGTCAAACTGATTCCATCGAGGGCCGAGTGTATGCAGGTTTTTGTTCCAACTGTGCCCTACACCAGCTGATTTCACTAATTAGCTCAGCTCTTCAACCAAGGAGGTGAACTAATTAGTGGAATCAGCTGGTGTAGAGCATGGTTAGAACAAAAACTTGCATACACTCGGCCCTCGATGGAACGAGTTTGACACCTCTGCTTTAGAGTGTTAAAGGATCATACAGTAAAAATGAGGAAGGGTTAGCTTGGGACTGTTTGAGAACTGTTGGGCTCATTTACAACCTGAAGACACTTTGCACGTCAGGCCTAGGGCCTGTCTGGCATAACTGGCATAAGACTAAAAACAATGGTTCAATAAAACAAACTGTGTTAAAGGAGGAAATTCCACTGAAAAATTATGTTTCACTTGTAGAATAGCAGCTGTCCTCCTGATTAAAATGAGCTCCAAGCCAACTCTCTACCTGTAGTGAGAGCAGAGATATAACCCCAAACTACTGTACATGTTCCAGGTACCTGTTTTACTGTGGACTACAATGGCCAGGGGCTTACAGTTTATGGGCGGGGTGTCAGACAACACCAGTCACAAGTTGCCACTCGTATGGAATACAAACTGAGGGGGCTGGCCGTTAGCCTACCACTAATCCTGCCTGGACGCCGTTCTTCGAGAGAGGCTAACGTCATTCACTGGGAAGCTAGTCACTAACGTTACATTTCTACTGAAAAAATGTCACCACCATTAGCTGGAGTCTCCAGAGAAAAACGGGGGAAATACAGTCATTCATGAAGTTTTATTTAGGAAAACAGCCCTTTATTTTATCTACATTTTGTATAGTGAAAACATATTGGCTACCCCAGCTAGAAGTCTGCAACACTTACTCATTACTCTTTCTCCTCCTGGTCCACCACCAGTCATCGTTTACCCATCCCGAAGCACTCCCAGGTCGGATGCACGTAGCAGCAGCTGCGGCTGCCGCCTCACGCCTTCTGCTAATCCCCTCTGCTGTGTATTTAGGCTCAAAAATGGTTGACTTGCACCTCCGATTTAAGCTAAATTTCTCGGAAGGTGTTGTCATCCAGTGCATGGTCCACAAAATTGTTGGAACCCATTCTACTGGAATAACTGGTAACTAAGAACTCTTTGAGCTAGCTCACAAGCTAATACTGTTTACAGTTGTAACAACAGGTTCACCGCCTCTCTGGCTGTGTCTGAATCAGCGCAGAGTGCACTAGCCTACTATTGAGTATGCCAGTTGAGTATACTTTTAAAAAAAGCTGTTAAGTGCACGACAAAACAGTGAGCAGTAGCTATACAGTATTATAGTGTGCAGTAGACTACACAGAACACAACTAGATAGGGCTCTGATTCGGACACAGCCTCTCTCTCTATGGGCACGCCTCCTTCAACATGACATACCCGCCCACTGTAGTTTTTCAAAAATGAGGAAGGATAGAGGTATACGTCATTCAATTTGTAAATTTAGCTGTCAATATTTTGGTTCACAGATTGTTTTGGCAAGTGACTGAGCGACTTAATCACAACAAACCTGCACGGTTAAGAGACGGGAGTGAAACAGGGTGATGTTTCGGCGCACTCTTTTCTGTTTTCTTCCCTTTTCCATATCCCCCATGTTCCCCTTCTAAAGACAAGGTGATCCAATCCGTTCCCTATAGATATTTGTCTTCCCATATTTAGCCGTATGAAAGTCATTTGAATGTGGGGCCCACGGGGTCCAATCAAAATCAGTCGTGCGCCCACATTTATGACCTGCTGCAAGAAAGCGTCTTGATGAGGAATCTCAATACTGCGAAATGGGATACAGGCCCTACAGTCACTGTGTCCTTGCAACAGAAATAACAAGACTTTTTTTCATTTCCCATATGATTTTGTCAACCAATGGGGTCTTTTCACAAAGGTGACACGACCATAATTTCCAATGATTCATGTTACCAGTTGTGCACCCAAACTCAGTTCTCATTTGAAATGTCACCGTCGCTGGAAGCCTTGAGTGTAAATGCAATCGAAATGAAAACGTCAGGTTCCTTCCTCTCTGAATGCAGGAAAGTCTCTTGGACAACGTAATCAAAGGGAAATGTGCAAAAAGCCATTAAAGCCTTTGAAGAGTAGTTTTTTTGGAATGTTTTTTCAATATTCTAAGGCAGTGTTCTATAACTCTATTGCTTTTCAGTAGTGAGTGTTATATCAGTATTAGAATGTTCAGTTAAGAACATTCTAATTACATATTTACGATCTTACACCTTAAAGGGGTAATAAACACCGGCTTTGGTTCTGTCTCTGCCCACTTCACAATTTCAAAAGAAGCAAATTGGGCTCGAGTGAGAGAGCACCAATGGGAGAGGGGAGGGGGGAGGAGGGAGGAGTTACAGTTGGGGGGAGGGGCGATAGATCCATTCGGTAACACGTCATAGGCATGTAGGCAGAGCCAGCAAGGAAAACCGTTGTAATTAAAGGGCTAACGTTAATTTGCGCAGTTTGAATACCCATCAATCAAGAAGAGGAGGAGATGGTGCGTTGACTTGCTTACGTGGAAAAAAGGTTTTTACTTTTTTTTCACGTCAGGGATAGGGGCGTTTCTCAAACAAAACTTTTCACTTTGGATTTCAGCGAATGCCCCTTTTTAGACACAAATTGCGGTGGCACAGCTTAATTACATTTTTGTTTTGTTTTTTACAATAGGATATATGTGATTTATGAAATGGAGACAAGATACTCAGCTTTACAACTCAAAATATGTGATTTAGTGTTTATTACCCCTTTAAAGGGTTAAAGAGTAACTATACCCACTGTCTCAGCCTGTCTCCGCCTACTACACAATTTTGAAAAATACTTTGTGGGGTAAGCGATGGAGAGGGGTGGGGGCGGAGGAGCTGTGTCCATCGTCATTTGCATAAATTACATTGTAAAAAACATACATTGTCCAAATGATTTCGTATAACTTGGATCAAACTGTCAAACTAGACATTGCACATCAAATATGAATCAAGATTCAGCAACTGCATGGCCTATTTCTCACCTCAAATATTTTCAGAAACATATTTTAGTGGACTATTTAGGTGGAATAAGAGAATTGAACAGGACGCCACGTTGTTCCGGTTTAAAAACGTGGAGGTGAAACAAAAGTAACGTAGCGGGTCTAACCAATCAGGTGCCGGGTGTTTCCATTGTGGGCTACAACAATTATCCTCATGACGTAGAGGTACCTCCAAAGAGGTACTCTGACATCACGATTGGGGTGGGGGCAGTGCGGGGAGCAGAAAGTAAATTTCAACCAGCACAAAGACGCTTTTCTACCAGTTTCTAATGATATACAATATTATTTCAGAATTGTTGAAATAACGGAATGCATGAATAAGTTTCATTATAAGGTAGGCATACTAACATGTTTACAGCAAAAAAAAAAGTGATCTAGAGTGGAGTTACCCTTTAAAGTAACTGTGCGACAAAGCTCCCGTTTTCCCTTCCCATCCCGTTTTAGAAAGCTCAACCCGCACCAGCTTTCCAGCAGCTGAAGGCAAGACGTTCTGTTTGTCCGTTAATATTCATTATTTCCTTTTGTTTTGTCTCCTTTTAATCATATGCGAATGTCTGACAATGCGCTTGTAACTGACGGCACGTCTTCGCGTTGTCCTCAAATGCCCATTTTATGCACTGCAGACGGCAGCTTTTACAGGTGGGTACGGCACGCGAGGGCCCCTCCGCCTCCTTTGTGTCCCACGCAGGTGGTTCTCCCGTCTGCGCAGTGATAAGCGCTAATTCCATTAGCACGTCTGGGTTATTACGTCTGGGTTGTGACAAAGTTAGACACGTTCATGTATGGCACCTGAAAACTCGGCTGAGATTAACAGTCATTTGTAACTGTGACAGTAAAATGGTTAGAGGAAAGACTCTATACCCACTTAGCATTTTAATCCAACAGTTCCCACCAAGTGCAGCAGTGTAAACCTTGTTTATAATACTGGTGGGAGGAAATTAGAGCAGAAAATAATATTCACAGCATCTCTTCAACTTACTGCCACCAATCAGTAGTTCAGCTAAATATTCATGTGAAAAACTGTGATAAGAATACTTGAAACGTACATTGTGAAGCCTACATTCCGCTGTATATGCACCATGTACTGCCTGTATTAACCAGTCATGACAGTGTATTCCACCTCATGTCTGTTGTTATAACACTGTCATAACACATGTATAATGAGAATTGCCTTGTCTCCACAGCTTGTTTTAACCAGACTGGTTAGAAATGTCTAGTCAGACAGGGAAGCTGTCTCCATGGTAAACTGAAGTTCATGTGAAAGGGGTGGGGCTTCAGAAGAGTTTGTTTGAGCTTTTTGCCATTATTTTCAGTTATGGTGATATGAACCATTTTGCTGGAACTACCGCACACTCTCAGAAATAAAGGTACAGTACAGTGGAGGGACATTTTTCCTGAAAGTACAATAATGTTCTATTTGTGTACTTACTAATAACTACCTTTACAACCAAAAAAGGTACAAATTAATTATGTATTGCTGGATAGGGGTACCATTTTAAGTATTTATAGGGTACCCCCCAGTGACAAGCGTTTGTACCTTTTTAGGTACTTTTCGTACCTTTTTTCTCAGAACGCATAGCCTTGAATTTTTCTGGATGGGATTTAATATGCCACTGGCTAAATGAGACACGTCCCAGTATAGATGGGTTGGAAAGGTTGCAGTGGGAACTGAAATGCTCACAATCCATCAGCTAGTGTGGACCTGGCCAGTGGAGACAAGGCAAATGCGTCAGGGCTTTGTTAGCTCATGACTATTGTTTGGTTTGAGGCTTTTAATATGAAACACCATGGCCCCTTTAGAATCACCTACATTTACCCCTGAAGTTGCGCAGGCATGCGTCACCTATTCAAATAGGTCCCTGGTTGAGGATGTGGATGTAATCGGTTATGCTCCCCAACATTCATTTCATCCCTGCCTGTGTTTCTGTTTGAGCCACACTGCAGGTCGCACTGCAGTTATTACAGAAGCCTTGCGGCGAGCTGATACCTTAGCATCTCTGCAGGCAAGCTCGCTCGTAATTACAATTCAAAGCTTGCCAACTGGCTTCGAGGCATTTCAAACCACGATGCCATTTGAAATTACCAAATATATCTTTAACACGGATGGTGCTGCACGTGCACATTTACGTGGAAATAATTTTAAGGCTTCCGCGAGGCCGAGATAAATATTTGGATGAATATTTGGATGCACATTTACCAAACATATGGTGGGGAAACTGTTATTCTGATAATTGGAATGTTTTTCATAAGTCACAGAGAATTTCATTTTCATAATTACAGAATCAATAACAATGGAGCCCAGCAAAAACTTTAAAAAATCATGAGAGGGAATTGGTCTCAATGATATTTTAAGTTCAGTGTGTTTCCAGCAGGAAATGTATTACTGTAGATAACTGGACAGAGCTGGAACTATAGTTCTGTGGGGAATATTAATGTTTTTCCCCCAGCAAGGAATGGCGGATTAAAAACTTGTGTTCTACAAAATGAAACTGGCCCTGAGGCAAAAGGAGAATGCATTTCAGCTGTGAGTATTCCCAGAGATGAGAAGCCAGCATGGAGACTGCACAAGATAGATAGTAATATCTTCTACCACAATGTGTGCCTGTGTTTTAGTCTGTAACATCCTCCTAACACCCCCTAACCCCCCACACACTGCCCAACCCTTGCAAAATCTGCCTCTGGAATTCCACACCATCTGGTTCTGGAGGTCCACACCAACTGGGTGCAGCCATGGGATCACACGCTGGGTGAAGCCAACCCGGATCACACACTGTACACGTCACTCTGGGTAACCCGGATCACACGCTGGGTGCAGCCATGGGATCACACGCTGGGTGAAGCCAACCCGGATCACACGCTGCACACGTCACTCTGGGTAACCCGGATCACACGCTGCACAAGTCACTCTGGGTAACCCGGATCACACGCTGCACACGTCACTCTGGGTAACCCGGATCACACGCTGCACACGTCACTCTGGGTAACCCGGATCACAAGCTGCACACGTCACTCTGGGTAACCCGGATCACACGCTGCACACGTCACTCTGGGTAACCCGGATCACACGCTGCACGCGTCACTCTGGGTAACACGGATCAAGCGCTGCACACGTCACTCTGGGTAACCCGGATCACGCGCTGCACACGTCACTCTGGGTAACCCGGATCACACGCTGCACGCGTCACTCTACGTAACACGGATCAAGCGCTGCACACGTCACTCTGGGTAACCCGGATCACGCGCTGCACACGTCACTCTGGGTAACCCGGATCACACGCTGCACACGTCACTCTGGGTAACCCGGATCACACGCTGCACGCGTCACTCTGGGTAACCCGGATCAAGTGTACTACAAAGCAGCAGAACAAATTCGGACAGACAGACTGACTGACAGACCGACACAGAGTGACTTATAATAGCTGCTCTTGCAGCTAAAAATCTCATGCGGTGTAACTCAAAAAAGAGAATACAAAAAAGAGAAGCCTTGTCTACCTCTATACCCAGCTGCAAGAACATACTCATCATTGCTGCTGAGCTGGGATTAGACAGCAGCTTACTAGAGTGCTAATATTTCCTGCCAAAGTGCTAAATTTTCATCGTTGATGCATACAAAATGCGTGACGTCCCTCTGCACGGCCTGCGTGATCTCTCTGTTCACAAGACGCTGATGTGCGCCAGTGCGAAAAGTGCATTTCACCTCTCACAAAGACGGGGGAGTCGTTTGTTGAATAAGAATAGATTACTTTACCGCCATGATCCGCCAAACTGTTTCTCAGTGCTCACAACAAGGAGAACGAGTACCTCTCCCACATCCCAGACTCAACTGTTACCTCTTGCAGATTTGAGTATTTTTCTGCCAGCAGTGACCCAACAGTGCATCTTGATATATATACGTACATTACAACTTTTGCTAAATCCTTCAAACATGGGCAAGTACTTCAATTTGCTTAGTCAAAGTCCGGAATTGAATCAACATTTGTCCACAACTTTGACAATTAAAATCAAGAATTATTCTTCTTTTCTTCACAAAAAAAAAAAAGTTGTGAGATCGGCAACCACGGAGTGTGTGAAGAAAGAAGTAAACGCAAGCGTTACAGTTTAAGTCAAAATGAATGACAAATCTTTATTGAATACAGGCCAGAGCGTTTGGCTGGGTTGGGCCTGCAGGTCTGCCAGTTAAGACGCATATGAAGGTTTTTTTTCTCAGAGCTTGGCATCGCAAGCACAGTGTTGTCTGTGCTCTCATGAACCAGTAGTAGAGGATCCAGGGAAGAGATATGATTGGACATTCAAAATTACAAGGGAAAAGCACAAACAAGGAGCCTGGTCTATCCCATTCTCTTGCTAATGACTGTTCATGTAACAGTCTGTTGTTCTTATGAAGGGTTTCTGCATGCTCTATGAAGGCATGCAAAGTAAATCATTACTGATGTCCAACTCTGTTACTTTCTCTGTGCCATCTCACATTAATTTAACTTAATGTTGTCTCTTGACCTTGGATTTCTTCTGCCAGTGATAAAAGCCAGCACTGCCCTTCAAGAGGAGAGATAAAAGCAATAAACAGAGGCAGAGACGGTAAGCAACAAGCGAGTTTGATCTGACAAACCTTCCTTTTTCTGGTCTGTGCCCCAGAACTTTCCATAGTAATCAATACCCAATGCCTTGCGGCAGTAACCCTACATTTGAAATGATCCTCATAAGTTTCTCTCTGAAGGTTTTCGGATGAAAAAAGTCAGTCATTCAAGAAGGAACGCATACGAGCGTTCCTTCTTGAAGCCTTCCGTAACTCTTCTTAGCGTTCAATTTTCACCGGCAGGAGCTGCGATGTTGCAGGAATGGCACCCTCCTAAAGGGCACTTTAGACACAGAAACAAATGGAAAAAACTGCGCGATACAAAATGCCCCATACCTGAAATACGAAAAAGAGATTGAACCATGCGAGTCCACTGCCAAAGGGAGTGAACGTAAAACGCAACTCGTGTTTGTTAGTTTAGTTAAGCGTTAAGTCAACCGTTTAATTCGGACTCAAAGGGTTTAATGGAAAAAAAAAACAAAGCAGTTGACTGCACTCCAGTCTATTTCACCTATAAATATATGAAGAGGCAGGACAAAATTGTGGTCAACAGACTATCTACTCTATCTCTTTTATACTAATTTGCTTGCTCTCATATTGCATATGTTATTAATACGCTAGCTCACAGAAGGTACTGAATATTTATTGTCATTTGCTACCTAACAGGAGACAATACTGATTATTTTATTTGGCTAGCTCAAAGAAGAAAGGCACTACTGATGAATTTCTTTTGCTAGCTCACAGAAGAGACAGTAATTAATGATTATGATTGGCTAGCTCACAAAAATGAGAAAGTACTGTCTTATATTAATTTGCTTCTTTATATAAGATTGCTTCCCTGTCCTCTGATTGTCTGCAGTATGGAAAAATATATTTGAAGTGTCTGTTTTCATTACGGTTTCAACAGACTCATTTAAACAGGACTTTCAAATGCAATTTTTTTTCTGAATGCATCCGATTAATTAATAATCAAACAGCATTGCCAAAGTATCACAGCATTGGACACTGCTGCTCATTAAATTTAGACTTTTCTCCACAGCTGTCATATCTATGCTGTCATTTAGATTAGTTGAAAGAAACAACACAATGATTTTTGCAGTTCCCTGCCCTTGTATGGATAAAGCCACACCCACAGAGAGACAAATTAGAATTCTACCCACGGGTGAACAGAAGAAATCGCCCTGATCTTCTAACTGCGGATCTCTCTGCATGCATGATCAAAGTCTCATTGGAGCTGACAACACGATTATCATCCAGTATTCATCTCCCTCTTCTTAAGCGAAGGTGAGTTCAATTCTGCCCGGTGCGTTCGCAGTTGGGCCGCCCCCTCGTCAAAGCATAACCTTGGCTCCCCGGCGCAAGGCCAGATGAGCTGCATCACCACATCCTGATGTTTAGTGATTTGTGTAAACTACATTAATTAGTGAATGGAACAACACCTCCAATCTGTGTTCAAATGTGTTCCGGCCACATCTCTCCGCTGTGTCCTCTCCTCCCCTCCCTGATTGGTCTCCCAGTCACCAGTTCTCCCAGTCACCATGCCCGTCTATACTGGGCCCTGCGTTTGTTTGCAAATGTTGTCAAAATGTTGACAACGTGCGCTATGAAATACATTTCACCTGCAGACAGAGCTATGCTAATCAGAATGTCCTTATCAGGTCTAGCAGGCCAAAAGGATCACAATGCCCTGCATGACAGCTGACCACAGACAAATGTTCTAAAAAACGCATTAAGAAGTCAGTTTTTGGATGTGCTGAGCTTGTGCTAAAAGCTAATGCTTGAGTGTTTTAACCATACATCATTATTCCTAATGGGCATTACTAGGAGTGATCATTAAGACATTCCTCAGTCAGGCACTCTAATATAGGTCACGCTGACCAAATGTTTTCATGTGTGAGCCTGACAAGGACCACATTCATTAATTCATCTGCCAGTGCTTAATTGGAATCGCTAATAATTGGCCCTCAACATTCAAAATGGCTGAGAATTAGTTTTAAACGGCTTTGACATAACAGCCGGTATACTTCATTAAACCGCATTAAACACACTTCGCCCTTACTCTGCCCGCATTTAGCATAATTCTGTAGCGCAACTGCAGTTTAATATAATAACCAATTTACTGCGTGGTTTTGTGGCAATTGCATGAATATGTTATGCGGATAGATTTGGACACACAGTGGCTTCTACCTTGCTTTGCGTTCCGAAGAACTGTGTTTGTGGTATGTTTGAGAAGTGCGCAATTAAAAGCCCTGTCAAATCTCAAATGTCATCAGCACCGAAAATGTTCTTTAATAAGATGGGTGACTTTGCTGAGCCTAAAATACATCATATGAATTGACTGGTATTTTATTACTCGCACACATAAGCACATTCCAACATGGTGCCATGTTGACTGTAATTAACTGGAATTCATTCACTCCGTCTTGCGCATTTGGACTTGACTTCAATCAGACTCGTGCTCAATGAAGCGGCGTCAAATAATGTAAAGGAGATACTCAAATCTGCGCTATTGAGAGCTGCCGTTTAAATAAATGTCCTGTTTGACGAGGAAGCAGCTCGTATTTCTCTGATTAGACCGGATCTACTCCTCGGTTTTGGTCGGTTTACTTTTGCGATAACGGCGGAATATCGGGAGATGAAAATAATAGCGAGCCTCGGCCGAGCCGCACTACACGCTCCCGAGAGTTTCAGATTGAGCATTGCAAATAAATGTGCAGAGTCTGAGGAGGTCAAACGCTCATATTGATGTAAGAAGTAATTAACTTTTACAAATCTACCGTCTGCCGGAGGGTCTTAATGAGCAGGATCCATTTGCAGAAAAAAACAGATCATTAAGGAAACGATGCTTCAGCATCTGAATTTAAAACCTCCATCCATTGGCTTTGGCCCTGAAACATACCCCCCCCCCTCCCCCCCTAATGTATGTTGTATGTTAACATGGAGAAATGTACTGAATGCAAAACTTATTTGGTTACAAAAAATTACAATGGGCAAAGGTGACCATGCCTCCATCCACAGAGCACGACAGTCTAAGTGTCACGGCCTCCTACGTTACCAGATCCAAACACAGTCGACATTTATGGGATTGACGTTCTCGTGGAAGAGTGGCGTCCTGCTCCTCTTGCAGAATTCCGGACATTCCTGGAATGCTCCACGCCGCCAATGCGCGTAGACCGCAGGGGTTCGACAGCCGTACGCGGCTTTAGGCTGCCGTTACCGTTTATTTTCGTTCACTACCGGCATCGCCGCTTGTGGGCATGGTGCCTGTGGCTCTCAACATTTTGACTTAGTTTAACTGATACTTTTGCCTTTATATCATGTCTTTAGGGTGCACTTTTAATTCCAGTGCCTTTGTGCCTGTTGCTCTGTCATTTTTTTGTACACAATATAAAAAGTGCTGCAAAAATAATGTTATTAATGAGTTATTATTTTGCCTGGATGATTGATCTTTACAGAACAGGGCGACGTTGGCAGTAGGACCTCCGCTCCATATGGGGTCTCGCCCGCCGCCCGTTCTACCCCACGCTTCATGAACTGCCTAATTTCCCCCTGCAGTGTCAGCAATGTCAGTGTTGCTTAAACTCATACGCCTGCTAAACTAACTCACACAAATCCCTTCTATCGTTTTCCTCGCAGACATAAAGCACGCGAGTACAGGACATACACCGACTGCATACGAAATAGCAAATGCCACAGTAGTACTGGTGTGTAAAAGTCTTCTGGGAGCCTCTGGGGCACCTGCATTTCCCGAGCATGAAGCCAAGGTGTGAGGGAGGGTCACGCCGTTCGACACTCTGGGCTGAATTTAACCGCAGCGCGTCTGGAAAAGGAACGATCTCTGCAGCCAACCCGAGAGGGTCTGAAACAACAAGTTTACTCTAACCGACACGGGATGGAATGCCGCTGTTTATGTCCTCGCTGGGCTGATATTGAGCGCAGTTTAAAACGTCCAACAGTGACCCACGCGCATCAATTTTGAAAATGCTATCGACTACCTCCGATACACGCCGTACAAATCACTTTAATTCAGTTTGCCTTACACTTAAGCGTAAATAGAGGCTGGCGTCCACCGCTGTACACAAATCAATACGCAATCAGCATTTTATTTTCAATGGAACGTCCTCTATTTATTACCCTTGTTGATATACCTACTCCAACTTTACCTTAATTATATGCAGTGGACTCAGTTGCTGGGTAGGACAGCAATAGCAATGATACTTACAAGCAGAGGGAATCAATTTAAACATAGCGCCTATTAAAAGTAGGAAACACATTGAGATGACTTTAGCAACAAGAAGCACTACTTTGATGCTACTCACATCTCAAAGCATATTGCAACTTGTTTTAATAGATTTGTTGTGTTTACGGTGTGCTTTTGTGGCACATCATTTTAATCATTTTATTCTGTTTGTGTTTCCGTTTTAAATTGGATTTTATGCAAATATAATTATCTTTCTTGCCTTCAGCTTTTCAAGTTCTTGCAACATATTTTAATAAAACAACCTTCTGTGGCTTTCATTTTCTTGTGTCTAGACTTTTTTCTCTGGTTCACAAAAGATGTACATAAATCACATATTTAAGGGAAAAGAAGCAAATGAACAGAATCATTGACTATGTATTAGTACTGTCTACTCTGTTCTCAAATATACTGAGAACCACTATGAAATCTCAACTTTCTTATCTGTTAAATGAAACTTATTTTTTAAAACCACAAACAGGCATATTTTCAGGATATGACACTGATATGAATGTGCACTACTCTGTCTCCTTGTAGGCACAAAGGAAAATCAGGAAGGCTGTAAAAAAAAACACAAAATGGCAGAATGAAAGCATTCAAGTGTCAATTTTAACAGCTAAAGCAACTCGCATCTCTCTGATCATGCTGCATTAGACACAGAGCGCTGTTACAGGGAGACAAATGATTATGATTATGATTATGAGACAAATGATGATGATGTAATGAGCAGGTTCTCTCATTTACAACATATTATTCTTTTAATCGGGGTGCCATTCTGATTTCAGCACCTGCAGCTCACCTTTTCTCATTAGCATTCACATTTCCGTTTGTTCCATTTCCTTTTCAGAATATAAATTCTTTATTATACATTGTCATGTTGATGTGCAATTGAAGGCCACAAAAGATTGTTTTTTTATTTTTTTTATTTCTGAGAGTAAAAGTTATACTTTGGGCTTGTTTGGCAGAACTGCTGTATTAAGATAGCCCTACACACACTGGAACAGCCCCGTAACAGTTACCAGACCATAGTGCCCATCCACAAACTGGAACAGACTCTTAACACATACCAGACTGTAGGCCCATACACACACTGGAACAGACCCTTGACAGGTACCAGACTGTGGGACCCATCCACACACAGAAACAGACCCTTAACAGGTACCAGATTGTGGGGCCCATCCAAACACTGGAACAGACCCTTGACAGGTACCAGACTGTGGGGCCCATCCACACACTGTAACAAACCCTTAACAGGTACCAGATTGTGGGGCCCATCCACACACTGGAACAGACCCTTAAAAGATACCAGACCATGGGGCCCATCCACACACTGGAACAGTGCCTTAACAGATACCAGACTGTGGGGCCCATCCACACACTGGAACAGACCCTTAACAGATACCAGACCGTGGGGCCCATCCACACACTGGAACAGACCCTTAACAGATACCAGACCATGGGGCCCATCCACACACTGGAACAGTGCATTAACAGATACCAGACCATGGGGCCCATCCACACACTGGAACAGTGCCTTAACAGATACCAGACCATGGGGCCCATCCACACACTGGAACAGTGCCTTAACAGATACCAGACCATGGGGCCCATCCACATACTGGAACAGACCCTTAACAGATACCAGACTATGGGGCCCATCCACACACTGGAACAGACCCTTAACAGATACCAGACCATGGGACCCATCCACACACTGGAACAGACCCTTAACAGATACCAGACCATGGGGCCCATCCATACACTGTAACAGACCCTTGACAGGTACCAGACTGTGGGGCCCATCCACACACTGGAACAGTACCTTGACCTCACTAGCTACCCTCACTGTATGACACGTACAGTATGCAGTCAAAGCGCTCTCACGCTGTGGGGGGTGCAGTCAAAGCGCTCTTACGCTGTGGGGGGGGGGGGGGGGTGCACCAATTTAATTTAAAATATTTGATCATTGCTCATCGCTATCACCTTCCCATAGCCTCATAACACGCTTCCTGGTATGCTAAACTCAGATAGCTCAAGGATATAGATAAGATGACTTATCTGCGGCGGGTAATTTAGCATTTGCATTTAGATTGTGTGCTTACGCTACGCGTCCCTGGAAAGCAGACAGAGTGTGTGAGATCGTAGTCGGCGTGGAGACCAATTTACAAAGACGTGTCGCACAGACCACGGGTTTCCCCCGTCAATTTAAAGAAACGTAATGCTGTTACAGTCATCGGGGGAAACCACACAGCACCCCTGGTGTAACCCACATTAAGACCTGATCCAAACCCGAGAAGACCTGACGGTGCATGTCGGGATCGGGCCGGGTAAGGTTTGGTTTTGCGGCAAAGGATTGGGATTGGGCCGGGCCTGACTTAATTATTATTTGGAATTATTTCCATTACACTAAATGTAAAAATATAGAAGCAATCCACCGTGAATGAGAAAACGCACATTACAAAGTGTACAAAGGTCATACACAGGGCTCCCCAAACATTTTCTACATGAAAGCTCTGTTTAATATCACCCATGAATTCCCTCTCCATTTGAGAATTAGAACTCAAGATTGAGAGTTTTTGATCCAACAAGTACCTCTGTATATTCTGTTCAGTGACATATCCGATTCTATGTTTTATTCTCCGTTTTACGTCAGTCAGATATTAGCAGATAATAGAACATCCATTATCTGCTGACACAGACAAAGCTGTAAACAAACAAACAAGACAAGCCAACATTCAATGAATTACCCATTCACTTTTTCACTGACAAGCTCTGTTCTTATAGCCTTTTTTTTGCAATTTAAAAGAAATGCATTGTGAGTTTCCATATTGGTGGCTACTGGCCATTACTGCAATGAGGGATCTCTTTGCATGTTTTCTGTATGAACACAAAACCTGACAAACCTGCTAAGAGATGCTTTAAAGGTAGACACCTGGAGGGAGGTCGGAGTGTCAAATTGGAGAATGAGTTTTCATTTGACCGCACTCCATCAGCGACTCGCCGATTTGAGCCAATTGTTGCATTATGTTTCAGGCCCAGTCAGATGATTGCGATTGACAACAGATTGCAGCCCCAAGCATTATTGGGTTCACAAAACTTCCCCTCTTCCAATTACCTCCCGCCTTGTGAGGTTTCGTTTAAAACATGCCAAACAGGCCACTGTCGTTGGATTGTAAATTTTTTTAGCCCTTGGCACCACGTTTTCTGTCACAACTCATTTACTAAATCTGAGCCCGTGTTCTTTTGCTGTTCCCATCAAGAGGAGATTGTTGCCATTAATAAGATTTTCAAAGCGAACCCCCCCCCCCCCCCCCCCCCCCCCCCCCCCCTTTTATGAAGCCACATCAAAGTAGGCCGACAACTGTGAGAACAACGCTGGCAAACTCTCAGTTATGAAAACCAAACATCCCCAAAGGCTCGCTGCACTCGCGCATAATGGGATTTATGAAGGTGGAAAAATGACCAGCATTAGCCAATCAGACTAGCAAAGAGCAGAGTGTTAGCACACAGCTGGTGATATAATAAACCAATGAAAAGGCATCACTCCCGGGGAGAGGAAAAGATCAGCCATGTAATTCTAAATTGAAGAAAGACACTGAGCAAATATGGGGTCCTAATTCAATCCAAGTATTCATATTTCTTTCGGTCGGTTGTTTTCATGGCTAAATGCGTAAAACGAGGAACCTTCAGAGGATTGATTCCTGGCTTCGCCATTGGTCACAGACTAACCCATTTAAACCTGATATTCTTCCTCAAGCCAACTGGCAAATTCAAGTCAATTCAATTTCCTTCAAAGTAAACAAAGAAAATATTTAAACAATCCTGATAGTCAGAGTCCTGATTCTAATACCGACAGGGCAGTATGCAGTATTTAACCGTTCTGTCTGCATGAATAATATCAGGTGTGTATGGTTGTTATCTCTTTAACCTGTAGCTCTGCCTCAGGCTCTCCTCTTTCCTTGGCTATATGGTCACCCTGGTGATTTCCCGGACAGACGTATTACATCTACGCCACTGTAAAAACACTATGCGGCTCCCCTCCTTTAGTGTCACAGAGATGGCCGTGACTTTTCATTTTAGGGCCGGTTTAATGAACCCAAACCCCCACCCCAGGGCAGGAAGGGTAACAAATAGTCGTGTCGAGCAACACCGTGACGCCTAAATATTATTAACACCCCGCTGACCTGTGCCCACGTTTTGTTAGATGGAATTACCAGATCAATTTTGGACAGTAAAATGCAGTTAGACACAGAGAGCTGCATGATGTCGCCGGCTAATACAAATTAAGGGCTTCTTTCCACTGGGAAGAGATGAAATATAACGGCTCCAGCCTTAGAGCGCATGGCCGTATTGCGGGATAACGGGCCACCTGGAAAGCCGAAATAATGAGATTTGCAGTGTCCAGGATACATTGTAAGGGCGCGGGGATCTAAAGAAATTTACACCGAGGCTCGGCCGTATTTCATCATAACGGGGTTTTTCTGGAGATTAAATAAAAGGAAGCTCAAGTCAAAGGAATGGATACAGGACAGAAAATATTTACAGAGCATGTCCCTTCTTGGCTGTTGCTTTTTGAGGTGCAGTGGCCCAATGTGCACATTTTTTTTTTTTTGGGTCGGTGCGTATTCTTTATGGCACTGTGCTTTGACAGAGTGGCTGTGGAAGGAGACGGTTTGTCCCCACACAGTTTGTCCCCAAACACTGTCAAATCGCTCAATCTCAAAAATCATTGGTTCTATAGCCCTTCCCATGCATCCTGGCAGACATACTCTGGCGCTGCGTCCCTGTAGTCTGACGGCTGGCTCTCAGGAGCTTAGGCACTTTGTACACAGCTGTGACATATATTAAGTTACAGCATTTACCCAGAGCGGCAGACAGATAACATTTTTTATTCAGATGGATATTTACTGAAGCACTGCAGAATAAAGACTTTGCTCAAAGGTACAGTGGCAAAGCCCAGCAGGGATTCAAACCTGCAGCCTCTGAGTTCCCATTACACTGCCTGCCATCCCTCTGTATCAGGCGCTCCAATCATCCGCCCTGTCCTCCCTGCGCCATAGTTTATCCTGCCAATTAGGCTGCCTTAGCTGGCTTCAGCAGAACAGATGTTCTGTCAGTCTTCCTCACGCTCTCCTCCCTGTGTGATTCACGCACTCTGCCTCTCTGTAAATCTCTCATCGATCGGCCCAAGTCCGGGGGATTCGCAGTTTTCGTCCACTCGGCGTATCACGGAGCAGGCCGGCTCTGCATTTCTGAGCCAAAGACAATAATTTCTGGGTGATTTTTCCCGTCGGGTAAACCGCATAAAGCGGGTAAAAGGTGATAAAGCCGTGAGAGGACCAACATATAAGCACCAAGCCAAGGGGCTGTTCATCTGGGTTTGAAAAGCTGATTGGTCAGCTGATCAATCCTTCGAAGGGTGCCATTTTCCCTTCACATTGACCTCCATTGGGAGAGCAGCCGCACAAATACTATGCATCCTTTCAAGTATACTGACGCTTACTCTGTTCCTGTTTGAAATGATAAACACACTGCATGACTATTACCGTGGATGAGGTGCAAATTTAATCTTTGACCAGTTAGAGTTCCAGACAGAAATGAAGTTATTTGCATGCTGTGAGTAAAAAACAAATGGACTTTATCTGATTCAGATTTACTGACGTTATAATATTGAAGAACAGGTGTAATCATGGAACAGGAATCAGATCACTCACCCAAATCTATCACAACCCTGCCCTCCCCACCATCCCAAAGCTTGTGCATCTGTGCTCCTGAAGTTCTGCCAGGATTTGTAAGAAATGTTTAAAGAACTAAAGCTTTAGTATTGAAGCCTTATAAGCACTACTATACTATAGTACACTATACTATTTTCAGGGGTTTCATCTATGACACAAAGATCAATCCCATATTATTAACTCATCTTGGACAAAATAAAATTTGATCAAACCTCTGTGTCAAAAAGTGTCAAATCACTACCAAGACCACTGCTGTTAACATTTGTCCATAACTTTGTCTATTAAAGGTGCACTATGCAAGATTTTTAGCCTTGTGTGGTTCTGTGTTTACAATCAAAAAAGTCTCCACCTCCACCCTTAAGTCTCTACCTCCATCCATTGCAGGAGCTAGCTAGCAACAAATGCTCTGCTGAAAGTAACCTGATCCCACCCCACACGCTCTATAGCCACAGCCACCCCTCCCCACATAGAAAAGAGGGCCACGCCCAGAAACGCCCTGAACACATCTTAGAACAATAAATACAAGGCAGAGGAGCAAGGTCGAAAAGGACGCACACCCGATGTTTCCACTCCACTAGATGAATAACGGGGGAGATTAGAGGTACCTAGAAAGGAACATGCGTGCGATACAAAACACGGAGGAGATTATTAAAAGCACGGTGGCCTCCCAATGTTGCGAAGGCGCAGACAGCTGTTCCTGAATTAATATTTAATGGCTTCCTTCAGAAACGCAGCGAGAAGTCTTCCTTCCGAGGCATGGCGTTGTTTACGGCGACGACGTACAGCGCCCAATAGGCGTGCGCTAAAATTCCTCCCGCATTTCAATGAGAAGGGTTGTGACAACCACCTGCCGTGAACGGCGGTAAGAACGGCGCTCTTGATGTAGGATCCCGTGCCCTGCATTCCCCATGCAACCACGCTGTTCTGTATGCAGTGAAATGCAGATGCCCTAAGAGTCAGTTTACTGCACGAGACACTCCATTACCACTGGCTCCTCAGACAGGCAAAGTGAGTCTCGTACTCTCTCTGCGCTACGATGTTGGGAATAGTAGGGGTGTGCACTATACGTACCTGTATCTGTTCAACAAAAAATACAGGTAGCTTTGTTGGTTGAGCTGATGCAGATACAGGTAGCTTTGTTGGTTGAGCTGATGCAGATACAGGTAGCTTTGTTGCTTGAGCTGATGCAGATACAGGTAGCTTTGTTGGTTGAGCTGATGCAGATACAGGTAGCTTTGTTGGTTGAGCTGATACAGATATAGGTAGCTTTGTTGGTTGAGCTGATGCAGATACAGGTAGCTTTGTTGGTTGAACTGATACAGATAAAGGTAGCTTTGTTGGTTGAACTGATACAGATACAGGTAGCTTTGTTGGTTGAGCAGATGCAGATACAGGTAGCTTTGTTGGTTGAGCTGATGCAGATATAGGTAGCTTTGTTGGTTGAGCTGATGCAGATACAGGTAGCTTTGTTGGTTGAACTGATACAGATATAGGTCGCTTTGTTGGTTGAGCTGATACAGATACAGGTAGCTTTGTTGGTTGAGCAGATGCAGATACAGGTAGCTTTGTTGGTTGAGCAGATGCAGATACAGGTAGCTTTGTTGGTTGAGCTGATGCAGATATAGGTAGCTTTGTTGGTTGAGCTGATGCAGATACAGGTAGCTTTGTTGGTTGAACTGATACAGATATAGGTCGCTTTGTTGGTTGAGCTGATACAGATATAGGTAGCTTTGTTGGTGGAACTGATACAGATACAGGTAGCTTTGTTGGTTGAACTGATACAGATACAGGTAGCTTTGTTGGTTGAACTGATACAGATACAGGTAGCTTTGTTGGTTGAGCTGATGCAGATACAGGTAGCTTTGTTGGTTGAGCTGATACAGATATAGGTAGCTGATACAGATACAGGTAGCTTTGTTGGTTGAGCTGATACAGATACAGGTAGCTTAGTTGGTTGAGCTGATGCAGATACAGGTAGCTTTGTTGGTTGAGCTGATGCAGATACAGGTAGCTTTGTTGGTTGAACTGATACAGATACAGGTAGCTTTGTTGGTTGAACTGATGCAGATACAGGTAGCTTTGTTGGTTGAGCTGATGCAGATACAGGTAGCTTTGTTGGTTGAACTGATACAGATACAGGTAGCTTTGTTGGTTGAGCAGATGCAGATACAGGTAGCTTTGTTGGTTGAGCAGATGCAGATACAGGTAGCTTTGTTGGTTGAACTGATACAGATACAGGTGGCTTTGTTGGTTGAGCTGAAGCAGATACAGGTAGCTTTGTTGGTTGAGCTGATGCAGATACAGGTAGCTTTGTTGGTTGAGCTGATACAGATATAGGTAGCTTTGTCGGTTGAGCTGATACAGATATAGGTAGCTTTGTTGGTTGAACTGATACAGATACAGGTAGCTTTGTTGGTTGAACTGATACAGATACAGGTAGCTTTGTTGGTTGAGCTGATGCAGATACAGGTAGCTTTGTTGGTTGAACTGATACAGATACAGGTAGCTTTGTTGGTTGAGCTGATGCAGATACAGGTAGCTTTGTTGGTTGAACTGATACAGTTACAGGTAGCTTTGTTGGTTGAGCTGATACAGATATAGGTAGCTGATACAGATACAGGTAGCTTTGTTGGTTGAGCTGATACAGATACAGGTAGCTTAGTTGGTTGAGCTGATGCAGATACAGGTAGCTTTGTTGGTTGAGTTGATGCAGATACAGGTAGCTTTGTTGGTTGAACTGATACAGATACAGGTAGCTTTGTTGGTTGAGCTGATGCAGATACAGGTAGCTTTGTTGGTTGAACTGATACAGATACAGGTAGCTTTGTTGGTTGAGCAGATGCAGATACAGGTAGCTTTGTTGGTTGAGCAGATGCAGATACAGGTAGCTTTGTTGGTTGAACTGATACAGATACAGGTGGCTTTGTTGGTTGAGCTGATGCAGATACAGGTAGCTTTGTTGGTTGAGCTGATGCAGATACAGGTAGCTTTGTTGGTTGAACTGATACAGATACAGGTAGCTTTGTTGGTTGAGCTGATGCAGATACAGGTAGCTTTGTTGGTTGAGCTGATGCAGATATAGGTAGCTTTGTTGGTTGAGCTGATACAGATATAGGTAGCTTTGTTGGTTGAACTGATACAGATACAGGTAGCTTTGTTGCTTTGTTGGTTACAGACAGCTAATTGAAAAGTGTTATTGTATGCAGCTTTTAGCAAGTAATTATTTTCTCCAGCTGCAATCTCCCGACCCATAGTTTAGAGCCACTGCTTTTAAAACTGATTTGAAAAATGTACAAATTCATTTTAAGGCTGACCCCCAATTTAAGGCTCAGGAACAGTTTTCCCAAAGTCTTCTTTTAAAACATTTATAAAGTTTGTAACTAAGTGTATAACTGTGGCACTGTTCTTTTATTGTGGTTGATCTTTTGCCATTTCTTCCCTTTTTATTAACTTCACAATTTTTCCCTATCTGTACACTTTTATTATTATTATAATTATTATGATGTAGGAATTGGGATTTTATAATTTACTTTTTTTAAATGAGCTATTGGCATATTGTGGTTCAGTTTCCATTCTGATTCATGACATACTGTCATCGGCATAAATATTATGTGTTGATTGCTCTACGGTACCATGTCATGCAGATTAATATTCAATGTGGCCACTCAACAGATTCTGAGCACCGTTCATTTCCTGTTAATTATTCTATCAAACCCTGGTCTGAGTTCCGAGACCAAATTGATACAAAATCCCGAGGTGCATTTTGTTTGATTAGTGTGTGTTTTAAGCTTTGCTCTAAAATGCGGCTCACCAGCTGAACCAGACGTTCACGGTTAAGTTTCTTCCGTGGTTCTGCTGTGGGCGGACTGTTGTCTTCCATACCCACTGCATCGTCTACACAATAGAAGCTACAATATCATAATCTCTACTGAATAACATACTGATGATTATTACAAATGTTCCTGTTCCTCAGTCTATTTTCTGAACAAAAGGCTGGATCTTTGAATTCTTTAGAACGACGGGCTTTCATTCTCACAGAAGTGTGAATGGCGCAAATGCAATTATAATCATGTGCAGTTTGTCCAATGTGTTGCTTTTCATTCTTTATAAAATCTGTAGTGAATCCAAATACCCTACTGACAGCATGAATATACTCCTGAAGTCACCGATTCCCCGCTAACGATTTTCTGGAGCCGATTATGCATAAATGCTACCTGTCTGTCCTGCCACTTCTGTGGTGTAATTTGACTGATAGCATCTTTTTTTATTTAGCAAGTTAACGGCACTCAAACAGACAGATGTTGCAGAATGGCCGTATGCTTTCATTCCCCCCATAATCATGCAATATGGGGAATGCACTGCGTGCGTGTCACACGGACTTGAAAGTCATTTTGCCAGCTGTGACAGAATGGCAGCAGACCTATCATTTAGTGACATCTCTATGAATAAAAATAGCTTCAATAAGGAACGGTTTGCAAGTTGCCAGCACTATATTAAAATGTCTTCTGCTGCATTAAAGCTGAAAATAAAACTAATGCGTGGCTTGATCCACAGCTTGTTAGGCAGGGATACTCTAATCTGGCTCCAGGCCAGTAGTTGCTGGTTTTCATTCTTCCGCTCTAATCAGGGGCTGATTTAAATGAGCCAGAAGAGTTAAATCTCTGGCTCAGTGGCATTATCTATCGGGTAGAAAAGAAAACCAGCAGTACTACTGGCCTTGAGTCCAGGGTTGAGTGTCCCTGTTGTAAATTAATTGGTTCAGAGTTCCCGTACCCAATTGGGATTTCTGGGAAGCCTTTCTGAGAGGCTGCAGGGTGGCTTGTCCTGCTGAGGCTCTGCTCTAGTGGCGGGATGTGCCCCATGGTCCGGGATCAAATCGGACCATGCCGGTGCCCACTGTGGCCACCAGACCCACCACCACTCTCACATCACAACCCCAGACTGTCGACCACAATGTAAGGTCCTGAGACACAGTATTTATTTATTTTTACACAAGTATTTTGAGTTTTACGATATAATGCAAGTGTCTTGGATGACAAAAACATTTTGCAGTGAAAATGACCAGAGACTTGCCAGGTCTTAGGAGGAGATGATATTCCAACCTCAATGCCCTCTTGATACAATTTCAACAATAAGGAAATTATAATAAATAATGATGAGGAACACGTCATTCAACCCCATTCCCATAAAATAATCCCTGTCTTAAATGTGTACTTCCTACATTTTAGTTGTATAAAATTTGATAGGTTTACACCTTATTAGTAGATTCTAAATTGTGTCATTAACCCTTAAGGCTTTTGTCATTTGAAAATGTAACTGTTTTACACCTTAGCCTCTTTATCAAGATCATTTACGTAATTACAGAGAGCAACTATTAATTACTAAATGACTATGAAGTCGAATTAAATTTTGACAAAATGTATTTCTGTCACAGCATTGAGTGTTTGTTGAATTTTGGCTGTCATTACTAAATATGCCCTTGAAAAATCTTATTGATATTAATAAGGCAAATGCTAATGTTTGCAAAAATCATTATTTCCCCATTAAGTGATCATGAATAAATGGGCTATTAAAGCAAATGCAGAGTATAATTATATATATATAAATATATAGTATAATTTAGGGGCTGTGCAACTATAAGGCTTGATTAATGCTATATTAGCCATTGCAACATTGCAGCATTGCATAATGTTAATAATCATTTGCAAAAGGTTGGCATCTATTTAATTAAAAGCTAAATGATGATTCATTATGTCAATTAATAATTAAATCTAAATGTTACTCAAGTCTCCTGCTTTTTGAAAATAGCAACAAAACAAAACAGTCAAAAGTAATCTTTTCAGAGCGCCGTGGTGGCACAGTGGTAAAAGCGTCGACAGTTGCACACCAAGGATCAGGGGCTCGCGCCCTGGTTCTGCCAGATCTGAGTATGGCCGGTGCCTTGAGGGAGTGGAAATTGGTCAGCTCCTCCCAGAGTGGGGGGAGGGACTCGGCGGGGAAGAATCGAGCGCAAAGCGGCCCGGACGAGTTTGAATCACAGGAGCTTGAGGAGTTGCGCCCTGAAGAGGACGTGGCGCCCTCCTTCCTACTACCGGCTGACGGGGTTGTTGCAGCGGCGAATTCTCAAGCAGTTTCTACACAGGGAATTAAATAGCTATAGGGGTACAAATGGCTACCAAATTGGGAGAAAACTGGAAAAAATCTGGAACAAATTTTTTTTTTAAAGAAAAAAAAAGAAGTTATTTCTGAAGTAAACAAATGTCATGTTTCACTGATATAGCAAAATCCATGAATTTTTACGTGCACTCAAGACATTCAAATTTTTATTTAATGTACATTATGTGCCTTTCCTGCACAGCAGGGCTATCAACCTCCAGTCCTGAAGGCAGGGCCGCAGTGTCTGCAGGTATTTGTGGTTTCCCTTCACTCCAATTAAGGCCTTGAGTACAGGGTGTGTGAATTCTTTAGCCCAAAATCAACCACTTAAATGAAGGAGTTAAATGACTGGTGCAGAAACACACTGAAAACCAGCGGAGGTTGCTGCTCTCCAGGACGCTGACTCTGTGTTTAATCTCATTACTCACATTTCACAAGTATCAACTTTTCCACTGAAGAATGGATGGCCGTTCTCCAACTGTCTTCAACAGAAGATCATTTCTGTGAGGTTTTAGACTCCCGCTATATAGACGTTGCTTTAGTGTTTCTTAAAATAATCATCGCTGTCAAAGCGCTACGCTCAATTGTTTGAGTATTTAATCTCTAATATAACCTCTTTAAACATAAACCCAGTGTCCGCACACATCCTTTCAATTTTACCCTTCGACGTGAAATGCGCAAGCTTCGATAAAAATCTTTATGCAGGACAAAATAAAGCCTCTGCTTTGAGTGGCGAGGGATTAGTCAGCTGAAGTCAAATATGGCTCTTAGTTTGAGGATTTACTGAGAAGATTTTACAATCACACTTCTTGATCTGTAAGTAGTTTAAAAAGATGCGGAAATAGGTCATCGGTGCTGTCTGATGTGACATCATCGGTAGATCTTCATACAAGGTTGTGTTCAGATAGCAGGAAACGTCTGTATTACGTATTGGTGTTATTTCAAAAGCTAGACCCTTTATCCGTTCTCATTCGATTATTAGATTGGCATCACGGTAATAATTTCAGAAATATAATCGCTTGCACTTAGAAAAATGACAGTAATCCCATTTTGACAAAGGCCAATCTAAGGCCGTCAGTAATGTATTAATCTTGCAGTTAATATGGCATGATATATGGCACCAAAATTACAGCAGATTTTAGAACAGCCCCTTTGTCTCCTATGGAAGAGGGAGTAGAGGAGACAGCCAGGCCAATCTCACTGTTCCTGCTACACACGTGCTGAAGCACCTCTGAAAACCAAGGCTAATACTTCAATTATCTTCATCCAATTAAATATGTTAAAACTAGAAGGTGAGTTTGCATGGAGTGGAGTGTGCCCTGTGCAAAGTGTGCGCGTCAGAGAGAAACATCATCAATACAACCAGAATTTTAGTTGCAAGCAACCCAACAGCTTCACAAGAGTTTCACAGGAACCCTTCTCTTCTTGCAATGACTAACGCCGTCACGAACAATGTAAAAGCACAGTTAAATAAACAATAAGACTACGGCAGGTACAACTGTACCTCTGCAGTTCACTGAGAGGGGTAGGCTGGGCGGGGCGGCGAGTTGCAAAGGCAGTGTGACAGCTTCCGAAGGTGAAAATAGAACAGTGCGCACGGCGAAAAAATGAGAGATGAGAAAGTTGCGCCTTCCACTGGTGGAACACCCCCTGCCCTCTGCCAATAACCCAAGCCTGCTGGAGACAAATCCATGCTGCCCTTGGGCTGCAGTAACACGTTGGCAGAGGCTTGTTGGTCCTGAAATGAGCTCTTAGTGGTTTGTGAACTCATTTTTTCCCTACAGTAAAGGCGACGTGTGCATTGATGCAATGCTTTTCAATTACTCGCTCTGTCGTAGGTGATTCAGGAAAAAAAAGTGAGGCAACACATGTAGCACACATTTCATTATATACCTGATATGTAACGCATGTATAATTATATACCCCATATGTAACACACGTTTAATTATATACCACATATGTAACACTTTTAATGATATACCCCATATGTAACACACGTTTAATGATATACCCCATATGTAACACTTTTAATGATATACCCCATATGTAACACATTTAATTATATACCCCATATGTAGCACATTTAATGATATACCCCATATGTAACACACATTTATATACCCCACATGTAACACACATTTAATTATATACCCCACATGTAACACACGGTTAATTTTATACCCCAAATGTAACATGTTTAATGATATGCCCCATATGTAACACACATTTAATGATATACCCCAAATGTAACAGACGTGTAATTATATACCCCATATGTAACGCACATTTAATTATATGCCCCAAATATAACACACGTTCAATTATATACCCCATATGTAACGCACGTTTAATTATATACCCCAAATGTAATGCGCATTTAATGATATACCCCAAATGTAACACACATTTAATTATATACCCCATATGTAACACGTCTAATGATATACCACATATGTAACACACATTTAATGATATATCCCAAATGTAACACACGTTTAATTATATACCCCATATGTAACACATTTAACCATATACCCCATATGTAACACGTTTAATAATATACCCCATATGTAACACACGTTTAATGATATACCCCATATGTAACACACGTTTAATTATATACCCCATATGTAACACATTTAACCATATACCCCATATGTAACACGTTTAATGATATACCCCATATGTAACACACGTTTAATGATATACCCCATATGTAACGCATGTATAATTACATACCCCATGTGTAACTTTTAATTATTTATCCCACATCTAACGTAAATTTAATAATATACCTCCTATGCAATACACATTTAATTATGTACTCCATATGTAACACACGTTCATTTATATACAACATAGGTAACGCATGTTTATCTGTACATACACACAACAAAATGGTCATTGTGGATGTACATGCATTCTCTTTGCATGTTACACTGGAGTCAATATGAAGCACTGCAGTAAATATAATCAGGTTTGCTTTATGGTTGATATTATATTTATGGTGAAGCGGTGTGGGCACTTTGCAGTAATGGACCTCTCTCAAGGCCTGTCATCTCAAATGGACTGCAGTGGTCTGTAAAATCAGGGGGGTCGTGAATTTTCACCGCAGACAGGGCGCCTAGCAACCAGCTGCCATCAGCAAGCCCCGAGGTCATTTATGCACGCAAGCTCTAAAACTTATGAGCCAATCAGCGTGTGACATAGTGTGACATCACATGTCACTGCCTCATGCCGCCTATTTTACTACAATCTTTACTTTAACAAACTAAACAAGTTCATAGGAACAAGTGTATCATCCATCTACCTGGATGACAAGGATTTCATCTGTGCCATTTTTTTTTAGCAGGTGGGGTTTCACAGGGCACAGTGTGTCCATAAATAATTGCGGTAACTGTTTTTACTGGAATATCTTATGTCTTCAGACAGACAAACACGGGATGTCATTCCTGACTAGCTGTACCCTGGGGTGAAACCGCGGGGGAACAGCGGAGAGCTCCATCTCAGCTCCTCAGGTCCGGAACGGAGTGGTCCCACCGATGGCACACGCGAAGCGAGCTAATTAGCAGTTGGACAAACAAAAATCCCCATCTCGAGTGAAATTGCATTGTGATAAAGGCATGGCGGCATTTATTATAAAAGTACATTTTATATAATGATATGTACAGACAGAGCCCTCCACTATTATTGGCACCCCAGGTAAAGATGAGTAAAAAGTGTTGGTGAATTAGCTTAATGTCACACTGAAAAAATTAGAAAAATCCAACTTTTAATTAATTGAGAAAAAGAAAATCCCTCATCAAGAAATAATTATTTTTAACAAAACCATGTGTGCCACAATTATTGGCACCCCTGCATTTATAAATGGAATAAAGTAATCATTTTAAATATTTGGTCGCATATCCTTTGCATGCCATGACTTCCTGATGTCTCATCAAAAGACTCATATCTTATTTTCTGGTACTCTTACAAGCGATACTATAACGTCTCTGCATTTGAATGGATCTCTATGGGAATTGGGGGGTGGGACTAGATTTAGCTGTAAATTACACTGGAACAGTATGGAACACATGGTTGGCTAAATGGCTCTAAGTCATCAAGGGTCTGACATATCAAACAAGCCTTAAACCATCACTCTGCTGCCAGAAATACAGTAGATATGGATGGATCATTTTAAGGGTTTCTTCTCCTGACTTATTTTTCCATGGAGTTCAATAGGAAGATTTGTCAGGAGAAACAACCCTTAAAGTGATCCATCCATATCTACTGTATTTCTGGCAGCAGTTAGGGTTTAAGGCTTGTTTGATATGGATGGGTTTTAGCCTTCGTTGCTTAATGAAGACCCACCTGCATTTACGAAGGAGCTCAGCCACCAACCCTCTCTAGGGAGGGGGGCACAGTATGACCCCACAGAGAATCACGGTAGCGAGGGCCAATTCGTTACATCCACTGCACTAACCAATATTACACCTGTGACTGTGTTCGTCTTCAAACAGACAAATCGGCAGTAGGCATGAAAGGCGTTTCGAATGAAGAGCGGAAACAACGATGACTTGTTGACAGTGATGTTCATATTGTGCAGTGCTCCCCCTGCTGGGGTCCTGGAGAGCTGCAGGGGTCTGCAGGTTATCTCTGTTACTCGCTACTCAATTAAATCAGTTGATTGCACAGTCAGCTCACCGCCTACTTTCATGTGTATTTACTGGTTGCTGATTTTCAGATGAAAACAAAAGCCAGCGGATCGGGCGGTTCTCCAGGGTCAGAGTCGCAGGCCCGTGGTGTCGGCTCTTTCATCCTGAATAACATATTCAAATCCGGGAGGGCTTTACAGTGATTAGTGAAATGCGTTTTAATGACGCTTAATGATGCCAGTCATTCATTTTGTGGCAGAACACTCGACGCACATAATTTAGCATAATTTCACAGCTCCCTGCAATACTGCACTGAAATATGAAGGCAAGGCTGTGGGCACTATTGGTTTAGCACCGTAAAGCGTTAAAAAACCCCACCACATTGCATATCTCCCCATCAAACGCAGGTCCTAAAATATGGGAAATGATGTTTGCCATGTTGGTGTGACTGTCTCTTTTTGTAGCAATGTTGTCCACTTATAGAGTTTTTCTTAGATCCTTAAGCATAAAGTACTTATTTAGTCACATTTTTGTCATGAAATGAAAGACATTGTTATTTTAAATCTGTGAGCAGACAAATAATCCCACATTCAGGTACACCGTCCTACCCCACAGGGATAAAATGTGCCAGTAGTTTGGAAGGCGCCCAGAATGGACCTAATAGGGCCAGAGACTAATCGCAAATGGAAAAGATTCAAAGGAGCCAAATTTGAGCGTGTGAGAGTGAGTGTATTTGTGTGCGTGTGTGTGAGCGTGTGTGTGCATGAGTGAGTCAGTGTGCATTTACATTTTTCTTTGTAAAAGAAAATCTGATAATAATCTGAGTAATAAATCAGTGGTTTCAGGGCCATATTAAACATATTAGTAAGTTTATATGTGACACCTCAGTTGCAGAAAGTTGTGCGTAAAGGCTTGTAAAATATTGCCATTTTATGACTTTAATAAAAGTTAAATATTAAGAGAAAATTTTTTCATCAAAATGTTAATATACTTTGTTTTACTGCTCATTGAATGGAGATATAATAATAATTTTCACAGATAATTTTTCACTGCAAAGAACAAATAAAGAGAATCTTAAATCTTTAGCAAAATGGTAAAAAATTTCAATATATAATACCAGGTAAATGACCCATTTAACTGCATGTAGAATGGGGGCTTAATCATTTCATGAAAACCGAAATGCAACCTGATCTTTAATTACCATAAAATATTCATGAGTTTTGCTTAATTGTTCTTTCTTTATTTGACTGAGGTTAAAAGGAAAAGAGGGGGAAAAAAGAACTATAGAGGATAAATAATTTAAGAGGTCTTCTCATTTATCACAAGCCCTGGGTGCAGCACATTCCTCTGTGTCGCATAAATCTTCGATCAACATCTGTCCTTTACTTTGAATTGAAATTAAAGGCAATTGTTCCCTTTTCCACAGACAGGCCTGTGATAGTGAATTGCCTATTGCTAAACTTTATAAACTGTATTTGGTACAAAAAAGACTTGCGTTTAACTGTGAAGTCACAGTTGAGGATGAATGTTGGTGGGGATAGCACTATAACAGGCTTCTGTCCCCAGTGTCCCACTGTCCCCCATATGAAATAAGAACGGGGCGGGCAGTTCCGTTCCTGGAGGGCCGGCGTGCATGCAGGCGTTTGTTTCCACCAATTACAATGGCTCAATTAACTAACTAGTTGTACAGACCAATGCTGATTTGCTCACACATTAGACCACAGTAAAACACTGCCTATAGGGACACAAGAATAGTGTTGAGCTGTTCATGAGCACATTAATAAATGCAGCTAAAATGTCAGATCATATAAGTGATCGGGCTGATTGCATAATTAAGGCAGAAGTAGGAGTTTGACATTTAAACGTGTGGGGAGGGACATCGCGGACCATGGGGGCAGGTTGGGGGGTTATCATATTGCATTCGCAAAGCCGGTGTGCGGGGAGGGTCAGGGTTGGCACAAAATTCAGAAACAGATACGGAGTTTGAGGTTCAAGCACGGGGTGTGGGGGTGTGTTCATTTTGGACCGTGGGGACAGGTTGGGGGGTTATCAGATTGCGATCGCCATGCCTCCCTACCCCCCCCCCCCCCCCCCCCCCCCCCCCTTCCATCTATGGATACGTTCCTCCTTACCAATCTCTGAAATACGACAACTACGACAATCAACAGACATTTGCATCTAGCATGCTGCACAAGATTTCTAAAGTTGTGATGATCAAAAGCATGGGTAATATTTCTTGAAGTGACAGACACAGCGTGAGATGACTTTGTCGCAAGCCTTAATGTGATTCTAAGATCCTTTATCGAGGCCTCCCTACACATTCAGTTAGCGGTTATCTGAAAGGATGCCGAAAAAGAAATGCCTCAGAGGGCAACTTACAATATGTGAGCTGGAAGCTACATTAAGGCATAAGTAAAGAATTGCACAAAGAGGCGCATCATTGTAGCAAGTTTCTGCTTTGTTATGCTTCTCATTTGAAGTTAATAGCACTGAAAACTCAAGAGAAAGCCCATGAAAAGCGGATTGGCACCTCCGTGCGTTTACGGAAACCAAGCGCCCATAAAATGAATCCCCTTTTCCGAAATAATGAAAAGGAATCCGTGTTTGTCGCCGCTCCGGGAATCCTAAAGGTTATCGGCGAACATTTATAACGGACCGACTGCCTGGGACTGAGACGGAAGGTTGGGAAGATGGCGGCGCTATCAGTTTGACATTTCTGTCAGGAATACTATTTGAACCACCGGATGAATCTGACAAATACCAGCGCTGTCATTGCGCTGGGTTTTAATTATACCTCTCTGGGTCTTTCAGGGGCTGTGAGCAGAGCTTAATTAGCTGGAGCAAAGGCTGCCCCCTTATAGGCTTTGCGGTGGGAACCACCCACACCGCATTCAGATGGAATTTTAATGGCCTCCGTGATTTTTTACCTTCGGCCACCAAAGCTGCCAGCTTTCGACGCAAAAATACATTTTGTCTGCGTTCCATACACATTCACATGGAGTCAACAAGAATCCATAGAAGTCTATGCACCCTTTCCTGATGTTGACCAACATTATCAGTGTTGCCACACGCTTGGGATTTTATTTCAAGATATTTGTTATTAAAAAAAAAACAATACCTAAATAAATTTTTTAAATCCTCCTTCGATTGACCTTCGTGTAAATTCTACATTGTAGAGTAATATTTTCAAAAATAGCCTATATTCTGCCTAAGTTAATTGTCAACACAATATTTTCTACTAGTAAGCCATCCAAATCACATCTTTCTCATTACTATGAGTAGCTCCATGCTATACTGTCATGCCTCCATCAGTAACAAAGAGATAAAACTGATACAGCGGGGATTTAATCAACATTCCTTAACCTTTAACAATTAAAAGCAAGAATGGATATTTATTTATTTCTTCATAAACAGACTTTCAGTGATGACTAAAACTAAGTCGCCTGAAGAAAACTGAAGAAAAAGTGCCTTTACTTGTAAGTCAAAGTTAAGGACAGGTGTTGATGGTATACAGGCTTATGTGTGTGTATAATGTAATAAAAAAAGTTTTAAAAAAAATACAGTTAAATAAGGCGGGAAAGGCAGCTTCACTTCAGTGTGACTCACCCCATCTGACAGAGACTGTGAGGGGTTCAGTTAGCAGAGCAGGTTAATTCATGGACAACATAAGCGCATATTAAAATGGGAAGATTTCAGAAAAAGGGTCTGTGCACTTCTGAGGAGAAAAACTGAGGAGGAAAAGTGTATTTCCATCTGCCGGACTGCTGGGCGTGGCTTCGTGTTCAGAGGAGGTACGACAAACACCAACAGCTGGCAGTGTAGCTCACAGTAAAATGGATGGGACCAATGCCGATATTCTACCCTCCTTTGTTTTGTCCAAAAGAACTAGGGTAGAGGTATGCACCCCTGGTCCTGGGGGGTATACTGCGAAGCAGGATTACGGAGTTAGCTGGATAACTGCACCCGGAAAACCCACCCAAATCTGGAACATGGACAGAAGCAAAAATATCCGTTCCGGGTTTTACTCAGTTATCCAGCGAACTCAGTAATCCTACTTCGTAGTATACCCTCCTGGAGAGCTGTAGGGTCTCTTGGGTTTTTCTGTTAATCAGTGCTTAATTGTTCAATTAAGAAATGCACCTCATCTGATTTCTTCAGTGATTTTAATGGTATTTCTCGATATGAATACCTGAGGTACAAGGTAATGGTACAAGCCTTACATGTAAACTCAGAAGTTTGTGTTTTCAGACAAACTGGATAATTCCAGACTATTTTATGTGCATAACAGAACTGTTTTGTTCTTCTGACTGAAGGGGCTCAAATTATTGTGCTTGAACAAAAACATTTTCTGTTTATACGCTTATCAGAGTTGAATGTTTGAGACGCAAGAAAAGTATACAGCTGCATAATAGAACTAAGGGGACCGTAAAACACCATAAAAATATTCAATTTCTTTTCTCACGCAAGAGACATTAGACTTTGACGTCACGTAATAATAGTAAAATGTATTAAGGTAAACAATAATTTATTTTCCAATGAGCACAATTAATACATATTCACCTGCCTACACAAATGCCAAATACATATCACCTGAAGTCAGACCTTTGACGTTGAACATAAACATGGACAAAATTGAGTTTTATTTACAGCATATTCATGAAAAACATACTGAATCATATGAAAAGTAAGAAACCGTTTAAGCTCTGCCGCATAGCAGAGAAGGCATTCATTCCCAGTAGTATTCCATCACCAGACTGAAACATAGGCAGTAATGCAAGATATTGTTTTGGCATGATTACCAATTTTAAAAAAAACAATATAAAAAAAACCTTAAGGCCTGTTGGAAAACAAAACCCAAAACGTACTTTACATTTTAAGAAGCACAGCTCTTGCACCCCCTGTCCTTTTTTGAAAATTCAAGTCAGTACCCATTGCATAACGTTCCCCCAACATTACGCTGACGTTGAAGCAACGCGATAATGCGGCAACAATATAAAAGCAAATCATGTTGATGGAATGTGGTGGGTCCCAACTGTGTCAATAGCATTCTCCCAACCTCAAATGACCAACGCCTGCACCAGGTGGAAATACCTATAGCTGCAGAAGTCACCTTACAAGTCAGTGCTGACTTACATGTACATATTGAAGTCGATGAAAGATTCCGTTGGCAAGTAAGTAGAATTCCATTTGGATAAATCTGTGGGAGTAATCACCACAGATCTTCAACAGTAACCAGATGGTGAGCTCTTACATTTCTGGAATCATCTCTTGTTCCTAACTCCTACAATATCACACTTCAGTCCTGGGGGGCACAATAGATGCAGCTTTGTGTGGTTTCCTTTCAATCAGCAGAAGATTTGAACCTTAAAACAAGGGGTGTGGGATCTTTAGCCAATCAATGACAAATTAATTGCTTAAGAACTGAAACGCACTGAAAACCAGCGGACACTCACCCTCCAGGACTCGAGTTCAGATTGCTGTTCTGCATGATTTGTAACGGGTTCAGCTTTAACGCGGAGGAACATACCTTTTAATGTTAAGAACACACAGCTGCCGCAGAGATGTGTGGTGCAGTCCATAGGGCGGCTGACTCTCGAGCCGTCTACGAGTCCACCCGCGAAGGCGAGGGATCGATCCCCACCATGGCACCTTCTCAACTGTGATCCCTTCTCTGTCTGTTACCCTGCCTGCTTTCTCCCTGTCTGAATAAAGAAAAACTAACCATCCACTCACCTTTAAAAAAAATAAAAATAATAATAATAATATATAGAGCTGCCCATCTGGTAGGTCTACAGAATCTGTGATGGATCTGTGTATGTGGAAACCCATGAATTGGAACCATAGGTTCTCACTCCCTAAATGATTCCAAATGGTCCCTTTGTTTGGAGCGGAACACTGATGAGTTTATCTTTCCAGTCCCATATATGGCCTCGTATTCAGAAAGCATGTCTGATCTAGGATCAGGTTTGCCACATCCTATCCTTTCCTTTTGTTAGCTCAATGTCAAAACTGATCCAAGATCAGTACTTTATGAATACTGGCCCTGAACTATAAAAACAAGCTTTAGGCTGCAGAAATTCGGCAGAGAAAGGAATAATAATTAGGTGAATAGGAAAAGCTGCAATGGAAAGACCGCCTGGAAAACCAAATGCTTACAAAACACAGTTAGGGTTATAAAGAGTGAAAAATATCTTTTCTTTTTCTCCTCATAATAAAAGTGCCGCATTGAACGAGGCAATTAAGTGTTTCCCGCACGCGGTAGGGCGGGGCGGGGCGGGGCTCATACAGTGGTGACGGACAGGAAGGCGCTGTGCACGCCGGTGTCCTCGGGCGTCCGTGCCCCGTGGCTCATCAGCTCCTGGATGGTCATCCAGTTGTCCAGAATCTTCCGGTTGCGTTTCTTCATCATCTTCCTGTGGCTGAGCTCCAGGATGGACACCTCCTTGCGGCCTCCCTCCCCCCCGCTCTGCGGGCTCTCCCTCAGGCTCTCCAGCCGGCTCCTCATCATGAACTCCCTCCTCCGCCGCTGCTCCTTGGCCCGTAGGAGGTGCTGCTTGCGCTCCTCCTTGCTCCAGTAGCGGCCCAGCTTCAGCTCGCTGGCGGCGTCGTCGTCCGTGGTGGTGGTGCCGCCGCCGCGCTCCTCGCGGATCTTCAGGGCGCGCTCGCGGAGGAGGCGGTCGCGGGCGGGGCGCCTGGCCACGTAGCGCGAGCCGTCGGCGCGGAGCTTCACCTTCCACTCGGCGCGCGTCTCGGTGGCGCCCCGCGGCTGCAGGTCCTTGCACACGCTCACCAGGCTCAGCTGGCTCTGGCCCACCTCCACCGCCGCCCGCTGCTGGATCAGGTGCATGTAGCTCTGGTAGTGGCGGGCGTGCGCCGGGATGTTAGCGTGCCGGTCAGGGGACAGGTACGGCACGGGCGGGGGGGCCTCGGGCCCGGGCTTGGCGGGGACGGCGGCCTGCGGGCTCTGCCCGGCCGCAGTCCTGAGGAGGTTCTTCTGGTTGGCGGTGCTCACGGCCCTCTGAAGGGACCGGTCAGGGGACCGGCGTGTGGCCAACGGTGTGCTCCGGCTGCTCTCCGCCGTGTTATAGGCACTGGAGCTGTCCTTGTCCGATCTCTCCGGGAGCCCGGGCACGTTGGCAGGCTTGGCAGCCCCGTCCGGGCCTGGGTCCTTGCTGGGGTCCCGGGTCAGGCGGAGCTGGCGGGCCTGCATGATGTTCTGGCACTCCCGCTCAATGCTCTTCAGCTCCTCGTTGAGGAGGCGGAGCTCGCGCTGCACGCCCTCCTGCTCCGTCAGGCTGCACTCCACCGTGCTGCGCCGGCTGTAGTACAGGTCGTACTCCCCGCCGATCTGGCACTTCACCTCCAGGTGCTGCCGGAAATGATCATGCCCTTCCTCCCCCTCTTCTTCCTCCCGTGGTGTGGCACATCGCTGGTCCGGACGCTCCCCAGACGCCCGGTTCCGGTCCTGGCTGGGGTCGCCCCCTAGTCGGACCTGCCGGCCCCAGATCGGCCTCGTCTGGACATGGGCCGGGGCCTCCCGTTCGGGGCTCTCGCTGGAGTGGTCAGGGTCGCCGGCCTGGTACCGGTTGTTGGAGGAACAGGTAGCTGTGTCTGTGGTGATTTCGTCTTCCTCCTCCTCTTCCTCACAGCCTTTGTGCTGAAATAAGAATAATTCAGAACACTTGAGGCTTGCTAAGTCAGAATCCAGCAACACAAATTAGCTGGGTACACACGTCAACCAGTGCAGCCCTAATGACCGAGCTGATAGCGAAGAGCATATCACCTCAGTTTTGCCAAATGCTTGGGTTTTTACTCGCCAATACATTACTAAAACCTCCCCATGTATCATTGACCCACATAGATTTGTACTACAATTTTCCTCCCACATGTCTTTCAAATCCCTACATCTGTCTGGCAACCTTACTCAAATCCCTCCAAAGCTCTCAGTGTGTTCTTTGTCTGTCAATCACTCCATAAACACAGCTCATTTTAATTACACTACTGTTAATTGTTTGTTATGCCAATTGTGCCAAGCTTCTTTTGAAAATGCAGAGCTCCGCACATAATCTAATGATAAAGTGAGAGTCTGTAATTAACCCATAACTATTAATAATAATACTCTCTCATTCTACTTCAGAAATCTATTTTAATTAGTATGTTAGTTATTGGATTCCCCACTCTGCTTAACAGTCTGTTCAAAATGCCAAGGGCACATGGTACATTATAAACATCCTATTTTAAAGACGCTCACCATCCTAATCCATACATATTTGTATTTCAAAGTATATTCTTCTGAATGCTCAAAGCTGATCCAAAATGTGAACTTCCTGAGTCTACTTATAACAGTAGCCACGTTTACATGGGAAAACTTTCATCATTCCGAATTCATTCGTTCTGATTGAAGATTCCAAATGAACTGTTTACATGCATGCTGAATAAATTGATCGGATTAAGGTGTGTGTTTACATGCCCCAAGCATGTAATCAGAATAAATTTTTGGCATGCGCAGATGCCCAAGCTCTAGAAATAACTCTTTTGACATGTGCTGAAACTTGCGTTCGTCTAGCCTACTTAATACACATTTCTAATATACTGTAAATAGGCCTGTCTCCAATTATGCATTGTGTGTTGTGTACAATATTTGTGTTGATACTGTTCTTACATATCAGGCAGCAGTGTCAGCAGAATATAATTCTCCTGCAATCATTAAACAGGAGGTGATCGCAAGAGCAGCTTGACCGCAATGGCAAATTAGCATGGTGTTTTTATACTCAAAGCTAAATTCATTACTAAATTAATAACATAGCTAGTTTCCTTGAACAAAATGAACCATAAATAGTGAAATAGTAACCAGGTCACTTGTTACTTTTCCAAATAAGCACCCAATTTCTTTTTTAAACAAGCTCAAAAACCGCAACCGGCAAATTTGTAACTTTTTTTTTTTTTTCAAGCAACTTCGGGAAAAAAACAAGCCAAAATTCACGTATTATAAACAGACTTATGCCTTGTGTAGCCTACACTACACGACTTTCAAAATCCTGACAATGGAGTGCTCTGGTATGGAGTCATATCAAATCGATGTCACTTTCCTTGTGAACTAACATGCGCAGAAAGGATCTGTTTTTCATCCAAAGAAAGTAGTCGTTTAAGCATTTACAGGGCTAATATTTCCCATTGCAATCTGCATAATTTCTTGATTTGGAATGGGTTTCCCTTTATATTTGTGCTTTTGCTTTTGAACCACAATCGTCTTTATGGGCCACCATACAAATCTTATTGTTTTACATCTCCGATTGGAATCTGATCGTCTGAACAGCAAAAAAATCATATGAAATAGGCCTACGTATGTGGTTTGAAATGTGTTTCAAATGGCATTTCTGGAGTTCCGTATCAGTCTCACTGCTCAGATGGGATTTTAAGTGTGATTTTTTCTGTCACTTGCAATGCGGCACGCATTTGACGACACATGCGGGGCGCCAGAAAGTAACAAACAAAACAAAATGGATGAGCGGCAAGAGAACTGGAAAAGTTGGAGAACACTGACTGGATATTGCCATGGTGTACAGGGCAAGAAGAAAAACTCAGATTGGTCAGATAGGCTGCTGCACCGAGAGCAACGCGCCACTCGTCAGCATACGTACTCACGCCTACAGTATGTCGTTACCACAGCAACCAATGTAGATGTGCCAACAAATTAATACACTGCCTGAACACACAAATCCGATCGATCTCTTGCAAATAACGTTTGTCAGTCCTAAAGATCGGATTTGAAAAACGTGGCCTTTGTTCTAACCAATCTCTTGATTAATTAAGGTAAGTTCTCTAATTTCACGGTGAAAAAGATTTTAACACAACGCAGGTTTGGATTGTTACCATTTGCTTTGTTTTTGAACTATTTATTTTCAAATGGCTTCGCTTCAACTTGCAGGTTTCCACGCTTCCAGCATTTAAGGACTTCAGTGACAGCTTCAGGTTCATCATTTAATTAATGCAAAGTGAACCTCTTTCAAGCGGAGTCATTTGCCACAGCACATTACAGAATATGAAAGCATTCGTTTCCTGAGAACTGATCTGACTGATTAAAGGTTATTAAATGAACATGGAATATTCATTCATTGTAAAATGAATATATGTTTCTAACCTAAGGTAAATCATCCCTCATTAGACATTCGAAGTGTCCAATTAAAAACGATTAACGGCTCTTTTTACACCAGGAATTGGAAACTAAGGCTGGAACTAAAGCCTAGAGACCATCCAGCTCTGTGTCGAGCGAGCTGGACCAGCTGCGTAAAAACTTCCTGATATCAGAGTGGATTTCACCTTTAATTAAGTTCCACCAATGCTCCCTCGTTCTCTGCCCTTCAAAGACCAGCCTGCTGAATGAAAATAATCTTTGTTCAACAGACTGAGAGAATCTCCCTAATGCACATCAGATCATCTCCATCCATCGCAGGCTGGTGCTAGGGTCACGCTGGAGAGCTGAGAGCCCTTGGCTCACACACATGCACACAGACAAACATGCGCACGCACGCACACAGACAAACACATACGCATGCACACACGCAGAGAAAGTAAGCACGCACACAGACACATGCACACATACGCGCACACACACAAAAATGCACGCACACACAGACACACACAGACACACACACACACACACTAGGGGTGTAACGATTCATGCGATTCATCGATGAATCGATGGTCAGTCCTACCGATGCAACTAAATCGATCTGCTAAAATAAATAAATAGAATGAATCGCTTTGGCTTCACCAATAATCGATATAAATGCTTTAAATCTAATGAATCGCGATTCTTAATTATGATTATTGTTTTAAGACTTAGTTTACACATTTTTTTGTGAAATGCGGTAATCCGTAACTCTGTCATCAGCTACAGTGTTTCCCCTAGATTTTTTTTCAGGCCGGGCGGTGAAAGTGCGCCATTTTGCGTAGAGGCGGAAACTATAATTACACCCTCATAATATCAGCGCTGCCATTGAAAACAACCGAAGCTGTTTTGGCAAGGGTTTTTCCAGATGCTATTTTGATCATTCCCGCATTCTGCGGTAAGGGAAATATTGCAGCTACATTAAAAAATAAAAAAAAAGATTATATATATATTTTAAAAAAAGAATAATATAAATTATTTTTTTTTTTCATTAAAATTATTTATTTTCCCTCTTGTCCCGCCCGGCCAAGATAATGGTAGGGGAAACACTGAGCTAGTCAGCCTGCAAGGAAGTACCGCTCTCACTCGCTCACTGACTCTTAACTCACTCACTCACTCACCCACCCACTCTCTCCCCTGCCAGCATGAATATAGATATAGAATTTTGGTTAAAAGTTACTGAATCGAATCGTGGTTTACAGAATCGAATCGAATCGAATCGTTCCAAAAAAAAAAAAAGTGTCCTTGAATCGAATCGCCAACTACTGAATCGTAATCGAATCGAATCGCTGTGAAGCCAAAGATTCACACCCCTAACACACACACACACACACACACATAGTGGGACATTACAGCACAGCCAAGATGATCTGAAATCCAGGGCACAGTGGACCAGTCCTGAAGGGTTTTTTGTGGTTTCCTTAGTAAGGAGGTAGAACTTGTATGGAGCTGAACATGTTGTTTGTTGAGGATCTGTTAGTGCGCCACTTTTACAGCTATCCCTACCTGCTCCTCTCTGCTGCTCGTGTGCTCAACCTCCTCCTTCCGCTGCTCTTCCAACATCTCCATCTTCAGCTCCTCCAGGAACTGGCTCTGTTCATCGTCCAGCCACCCCTCGTCCAGCTGAGGGCGAGGAGAGTGTGTGCAGGTCAAAGGTTAGAGTACAGGTCAAAGGTTAGGGCGCTGGAAGTTCTGGACCTCTGAACCAGCAATACTCTCTTCAACATAACCAGACCAAGCCGAGGTGAGAAAGCGCCAACAGCTACAACGCGGGACACTCGTACATACAAAAAAAATAACTATTTGTATATCTACTAAAAGGGAACGGCAAAAAAGTTCACAGTAAACAATGGCGAGAAAAACAGCCAACTGTAGAAGAGGTCATGTTTGCTTTTTCCCCACTCGACCATCGTTCTACTTTCTAAAACTCAAAGCATTCCAATAAACCATCAAAAATATACAGATAAAAACTTTCAATGGCTATTCACCAGAAAATAAAGTTGGAGCACTCTGATAATAGGGAGGACTACAAGCCAGAAATGATTGCTTTTGTATAAACTTTATTACTGAGGATAGCCTACCTTAATAATCAATCATTTCTGCCTCGTAGTCTTCTTTATTAGTGTTAGAGTGCTCCAACTTTATTTTCCGGTGAACAGTCATTGACAGTTTTCATCTGTATATTTTTGATGGTTTATGGAGTCTGTAGTTGTAGAGCACCCCTCCCATTTCAGTAGTGATTAAGTGTGGAAGACACATAAAGGCTGAATTCCAATAAATATTTCCAGGTTTACATTTTTTGTTTCTACAAACAGACCTGGTTTTAATTAAAAGGGAAGCGAGTCAGCGGGTGCTCTGTGTACAGCAGCCGTCAGAAACTCAACCATTCCATTCAGTCACTTCACAGCCTGATGCCAATTATTCTCCTGCTCCACAAAACCATAAATCACAAAGTGACGCCAATCGTGTGGCCCTCATTAGAGCCGTGCATATCATTGGTCCTTGAAAAACTTACTTTCAAAGACGCAAACTGGTCTCTTAGATTTTCTCACACACAATGCCTTGTTTGCGATTCTCTGAGCTCCTCGTTTTGTGTGAGAGGATTTTGCACGCACATCCAAACAGGTGCTGGGTAACAAAGAATAAATCCAGTGAAGAAAAAAAACCCGCAGACAAAACCTGCGTTTCTCCATTTACTAATAGACAGACAATGTTTCCACCTGACCTGACGAGAATCCAGTTTGGATCTAAATGTTTTCTGTCTATTAGTAAATGGTGGAATGCAGATTTGTGTCCGGGTTTTTTCTTCGAGGAGTGAAGTCTGTCACCTGTTCTCCATCTCACCTGTATCCTGCACGACCCATCTCCCTGTTTGCTCATCTGTTTCTCACATGGCCTGTCTCACCTGCCTGCCATCTCACCTATGTCTCATATAACACCGCTCACCTGTTTTCCACCTCACCTGTAATTCGGGCCTGGCCACCAGGAGGAGGATGTTTTGGCATTCCTCGTTGGACAGCGCGGTCACCACTTCCTCCCTATTCTGGACATCCTGACCGTTAATCTTTCCAAAAAACACAGACAGGAGCGTTCAGTCCCTTTCCACTCCTGCTCACCTCGCTGAAATTTATGAATGAATTTTTTTCTTTTAAGTTATGTTTATAGGGCTTTCCGCTTTATTGGACAGCACAGTGTCGAGAGACTGAATGGGAGCGAGAGAGAGGGAGGGACATGAGATGAAGCATGTGGACAGTGCTCTGCATGTTACACCACCGAGACACCGTCATGAATGAATACATTTTATTTATAAAGCACCTTTCTGGAGCAAGCGTCAGAAAGTGCCTCATAGATAATTAAAAACAATTGGCATAAATACATTAGGACACACAACAACAACAACAAAAAACTACACACTCTGTACAAAAAGGTTTTCAAGAGCTGCTTAAAACAGTCCAGAATCTTCATTTATAAATGTTAATGTCAAAAACCACAAAGAGCCATATGGTGCTGTCTCACCACTGTTGCACCAAGCAATAATGCTATGACATATTCATGATGCAGCATATACCTATCCCAGCTTATCTACTTATGTTGTGAGTGAAGGGGGGGGTTCTGCTTTTTGCCAGGGGTCTGTTTTTCATAGCATGTAACCCTTAACCCACATATTATCTTGATTATTATGATACAAAATTTACTTTCTGTTTCACCTTTTTGTGTGTCTCCCAAATAACTAGCACTTTATCCCTAAATATTAAAAATCTGTGATGAAACATCTAATTTTAGAGCCTGAGGTAAATTTTTGAAAGCTTAAAACTTGTATGGGAAAGTGCCACCAGAATCACCCACAAAAAATCAAGGTGTCAAGATGAAAAAATAAGGTTAAGTGGTTTTTAAGAGACGTCAAACACTGAATCGGGTCAAATTGCCCCCGAAGATTAAAAAGGAACGTGCCGAGACGCTTCCATACCTGTAAGATTCGATCCCCTTCCCTGATGCGTCCATCTCTGGCAGCGATGCTGTTCGGGCCCACCTGTGTTGGCCGAAAAAATGCGATCAAGTCAAGACAACCAAAATTACCACGGTGCACATTTCACCAAAAGGTTCACTTGGCAAAGACACAAGACAATCACACGCCAGTCACAAACACTGTTTAATCAGCCAGCTGACTTCTCCTTCCACTTCTATTCCTCTAGATTTTAATCTAGGGGCTACACACTCGATACGTGCATACCGCCACCTAGTGTGTTGGAGTATGACCAGGCAAAGTCTGTATACATAAAAGTATCCGTGAGAGTTGATCTAGGATCAGTTTTTCCTTTAAGCTTATTGTGGTTAGGATGTGGACAGAGGAAGTGGCAAACTGATCCAAGATTAGCACTCTATACTTTATGAATATGGGCTCAAATCCCACAAGCCACTACTGAGTATAAACCCACTACCCACAAGGCACTTCTGCAGTCCTCTCTGATACCTAAATGGTCTGATATGAAAAAATCAGTGCAGTCCTTCAAAAAATTCTAACCTATACGATCAAATAGGGGTATGTTTCTTTTCAGCACATGACCAGAGCATGTTACACAATAACTTTCCATTATGAATTGTCATTCAGCAACATCTTGTCAGAACTAATAATTTCAATAATGATAACAAGCCACTTCAATGAATCAATTGACTGATATGACTGATTGAAATTTGGGACAGTAGGCGCACGGTCTGTGTAGTGCGTTGGGTTTGTTTGAAGCGGCAGCCAGTTGCCGACTGACTCGGAGGATTGGTATTCCGACCACGCTCAGCCTGGAATAGCTTCTGGGTCTGGGCTGACTTCAAACGCATTTGAGAGGGAACGGAGTGGAATCGAGGACAAGGGTTCCGCTTGTTTCGCTAACCAGCGCGTACAATATTCTCAGAGAACAGAGTCTGTCAACAAAATTTGGAAAGAAACAACTTGAGCTCTGCCACCGAACGTCAATGGGCAGCCAAAAAGGCATTCACTGCATTCCTTGATAAGAAAATGATCAGTGCAGAATCACACATATCACCTGCTTACTGTGCCTAATGCTCTCAGGAATACAAAAATGCGATATCACCAAGGCGGCACAGAGGTAATAATAAATAAGTGTAATGTTAACCTAACAAACAACATTAAATCCATCAGCAAATATTCCAAAAATTCTCTTCGTATTCTCCTTGTCACGTCAGTTGTGAAAAATTGCTAAATCGAGAGACAAGCCATTGCTGGTGCTACCTCAGAGGCAGTAAGGACTTAATGTAAGATGGCACAGGGGAACTGTATTATACGTCTCAAGTCATAAATGTCTCTCATAGACCACTTCTCCTTTGGTGTGAATATTCACCAGTTCTCTAAATCTGCTTTCCTACTTCAGATATTCAAGCTTCTTCGTGACGATCTTCTTTTAAAAGACTTCCAGCCCTGATCAAAAAGAATAGAACATTTAAAAAAAAAAAAAAAAAAAAATAATGAAAAAAACCTCAAACACCACCGACAACAAAAAAAATATGTTTAGAGGCAGCAGAAATATGATCTGCACGCATGCATTTTTAATGAAGCAAATTTCCATTTCCTTTTATCCACAGCCTAAAAATAGCAGCCCCTCTCGCTTTGTTGTTCAGCAACGCGCCATCAATCAGAGAAGTTGCCGCTGAGTGCTGGTGACGTTTCGCTCGTCCTCCGGACTCTTCGGTGGTTCCCTCCGGCAGGAAGAAGACATTCCGCCTTCAGGTGAAAATATCCATCTTCAGACAGATGCATTCTTCTGACACTGTCTAGCCTTTGGTGTGCCGTGAAGGATATGAAAAAACGCCCTTTTCGCTGTGTATGACATTACAAAGGTGTCACGCTGAACTAATTAAACGCACGATCACTGTTTAAAATAACAGGATACCATGGTAGGGTTTACAATATAGGGTCTTGGCCAGGGTAGGGTCTTGGGATTCAATTTAACAAATGGCTGAAAGATATTGAGATATCTGAGAACTGAATAATGCAATATTTGCTGCAAATATTTAAGTATACTAAATTCTAGAAGTTTGCTTTAGGAATCTACCCTTTTTCATTTGTTCTGCTCGTGTTATAGTACATATCATTCGAACATAAAGGGGCAGTTCACACAGAAATTTTATTTTGCTATGTTTCCACATACCCGGAGTGCAAAACTAGTGAGTTCTCAGCAAAACTACCTGGATGCACTCTGGGTATGTAGAAATACATCAATTTTTTGGGTGAACTGCCCCTTTAATTTATGCTGAAATACCAGCTTTTACTTTTACTTGCAAGTCAAAGTTAAGGAGAAACGTTGATTGAAACCCAGCCTGTGTATGCTGAGTAAATGTACATGATATGATATGGCTTATACGATATGTATGATGGCTCTTACCTCACTCACGTATATACCCACGTCCTCCTCCTCATCCGTCCTGTAGCACAGCGTCAGGCCCAGCTTCTCCTGGCTGTTCAGCCGACACAACTCCACCTCCTGCAAAGCATCATATGAGTTAGGGGCGGGGTTCCTGGCCATACTGAAATACTGAGTTAGGGGGAGGGTTACTGGCCATACTGAAATACTGAGTTAGCTGCGGAGTTCCTGGCCATACTGAAATACTGAGTTTTTGGCGGGGTTACTGGCCATACTGAAATACTGAGTTAGGGGTGGGGTTCCTGACCATACTGAAATACTGAGTTAGGGGCGGGGTTCCTGACCATACTGAAATACTGAGTTAGGGGCGGGGTTCCTGGCCATACTGAAATACTGAGTTAGGGGCGGGGTTCCTGACCATACTGAAATACTGAGTTTTTGGCGGGGTTACTGGCCATACTGAAATACTGAGTTAGGGGCGGGGTTCCTGACCATACTGAAATACTGAGTTAGGGGCGGGGTTCCTGGCCATACTGAAATACTGAGTTAGGGGCGGGGTTCCTGACCATACTGAAATACTGAGTTAGGGGCGGGGTTCCTGACCATACTGAAATACTGAGTTAGGGGCGGGGTTCCTGACCATACTGAAATACTGAGTTTTTGGCGGGGTTACTGGCCATACTGAAATACTGAGTTAGGGGCGGGGTTCCTGACCATACTGAAATACTGAGTTAGGGGCGGGGTTCCTGGCCATACTGAAATACTGAGTTAGGGGCGGGGTTCCTGACCATACTGAAATACTGAGTTAGGGGCGGGGTTCCTGACCATACTGAAATACTGAGTTAGGGGCGGGGTTCCTGGCCATACTGAAATACTGAGTTAGGGGTGAGTATCCTGGCCATACTGAAATACTGAGTTAGGGGCGGGGTTCCTGGCCGTACTGAAATACTGAGTTAGGGACGGGGTTCCTGACCATACTGAAATACTGAGTTAGGGGCGGGGTTCCTGACCATACTGAAATATTGAGTTAGGGGCGGGGTTCCTGACCATACTGAAATACTGAGTTAGGGGCGGGGTTCCTGACCATACTGAAATACTGAGTTAGGGGCGGGGTTCCTGACCATACTGAAATACTGAGTTAGGGGCGGGGTTCCTGACCATACTGAAATACTGAGTTAGGGGTGAGGTTCCTGGCCATACTGAAATACTGAGTTAGGGGCAGGGTTCCTGGACATACTTAATTACTGAGTTAGGGGCGGGGTTCCTGGCCATACTGATATACTGAGTTAGGGGTGGGGTTCCTGGCCATACTGAAATACTGAGTTAGGGGCGGGGTTCCTGACCATACTGAAATACTGAGTTAGGGGCGGGGTTCCTGGCCATACTGAAATACTGAGTTAGGGGCGGGGTTCCTGACCATACTGAAATACTGAGTTAGGGGCGGGGTTCCTGACCATACTGAAATACTGAGTTAGGGGCGGGGTTCCTGGACATACTTAAATACTGAGTTAGGGGCGGGGTTCCTGGCCAATAATGCAGTTTTCTTTGATGGCAGAGTGATCCCGTACGGCTGTCTGCAGTGAACACGCGCCTGCACTCACAATCAAATCCCTGTCACGGGTACTCCTGGGAACAGTTGGGCACGCAGAGACAGTCGGTAATCATTTTCATTTTAAGCTTTTATGCTGATGTCATTCAGAGGAGAGTCCCGCAGAGGAGAGTCAGAAACACACACTCTCGCTCACTTCTCGCAGGACTGCCGTCTATTTCTTTATTCATTTAAGAAGATAATCTCTGAAACCCAAAACCACTTACAATCCTGTAAAAACGTGTCACGGTATGAATAACCATTTACGGCCTTCTCTGTCCTAAGCGGAATACTTTTTTGTTAGGAAAACATCGGTGTGGAATAGTGTCACAAATAGACCACAATTACAATTAAGTCAATACCCCTGGTGCGATAATCTGCCAAAACAACTTTCTGTTCCAAGCACGGCCTTGGTCGTTGTTTATGGGAATGTCAGAATGAAATTGTGCCAGAAACAAAGTATGACTAGGGGGGCAATTTGTTTTACGCATTTAAATGCTACCGTTTGTTTACGGCCGCTTTGGGTAAAATTTATATCGAAACGCTCCTCTCGTGTACACGGAGTTACTGCGTCCCCATCGCAAAACGTGTTTGTCATTCTCTTTCCTGCAGGCCAGCGCTAATTTATTAGCGATTAAAATACAATATCCAAGTAAACTTTCTACACTGCGCACATATTTGATTACCTGTCGCTTCACCATTTGCACTAGCCTACCCGATTTTTAATGTGCACAAATTGTAACATTGCAATTTTGAGGAAAAACGACTGCTTCTACTTAGGAACAACTCAACGGCAGAGAGGTAATATCAGCATGTTTGGAAAATTAATAACAAAGGTAGAATTGTCGTGAATTTCAGATGTGCTCGAAAAAGCCATACATCCTAATCTTCTCCCCTATGGAATAATTATAACCTTTTAAAAGGTGCTGACTCGCCTTTTACATATCACCCATGGTGCACAAAGGGTGTTCACATCCTACAGGTCATAATGAAAAGGGCCTGATTTTATTTCCTGATTGGATTCATTCACTTCCTGGTTACTCCTGGTTTTTATATCTCCAGCTGAGATCCTCACTTCATGCATATGGCGTTCCATGGGATTCATCCTGAATTTCCCATCCACTGATTACGTGGATTAGTCCTACGCTATGACAGACACTGAGGGTTTGATCTCTGATCGTTACAATGTTTTCACCTCATTAAAATTTCAGACACTTGGGGCCTAATTTACAAAGACCTATACCATGTGCAAAACCTTTTAGCACGCGCAAAACCAATAACATGACCAATGACTTTGTTTTACACCAATCATTGGTTGTGTTATTAGTTTTGTGTGTGTTAAAAGGTTTTGTACATGCTAAAGGCCTTAGTAAATCAGGCCCCAAGTGTGACCCATGTATGGAAACATGCAATAAACCGGTCAGCATGTGAGCCTGATTTGAATACCATTTGGGAAATATGTTTACAACTTCAAAGAACCCAGCCAGCATACCAGCTTATTCTTTATAAGCTAATTCACAGAGCTTATGCTACTCCTTACATGTGCTTCAAAGTGAAATTGACACTCCCAACTGTAGTAAATGCAGTCTAGATGCTATTGGCACATGATGCACAATGTTGGGAGTGCCCAGTGGTGTCTCTGCTCTGGTCACACGTTTTTTCCCTAAACTAGTAGAAGTCTCTATACCAAAATATCTAGTTTTGTTTCTAGTCCTGGATGATACCTCTATTACTCTTTTCAGAAAAAAATATTTCATTGAAATTAATTTCAGAAGAAAATAAAATTTGTTTAACTGCTGTTTAAAAAAACACTTACTTTTTCAAAATCTTACCATCTTGGGTCACTACAAATTTCCTTTTAGTGAAAATCTGGATCTTCTACTATCACTGCATGGGACATGATACTATAAGTGCGTACACATTTATCCTCTGACAAGATGCTTGAAGTTGTCGTGGCCACATATACACGTGTCTCTGGATGTTTTCAGGGGAGGTATAGACTATGTGTGAAAGGAATGAAGTGTGAAGGATACTTGCAGTCTATGTTAGTAAGCTCTTGATATCGAGTTTTATTTTATTTTTTTTGCAGGCCTTGACAGCTTGTATTATAGTGTGAGATTGTTGTGTTTATTTGTGGTTTTTGTTTGTGTTGTTCGAACGAGTGATTTCATATCCCGTATTTGTCTATATTTTGAAATATAAATAAAATACTGATCGCAAAAAAAGCCAGACATCCTAAGGGAGAAACATTCAGGAGTTTATTAGTTGTGCTCAGCCTTATGGCACCAGTCAGAGTTATACATTAGACAAGCTCAAATGCACACAAAATAAAACTGTCAGCTTGCCTGAGGAAGACCTGCGGCAGTCAAAATATGTTCCCACTACTCTGGTTTGAGTGTTTGTACACATCTGGGTGATTTTATATCTATGTTTTGCCGTTTTTTCACATTTGAGCACATCTGTCTAACCCTGCTAGGTACCCTATAAATGAATATGAATAAAGTCTGCCATAATAAATATTTTCTGCAGTAATAGAGAGCGTTCCTGTATTTTGCTCCCTTTTTATTAATTCACTTCTCCCTAAAAATGCGGCTGGCATGCCCGAGGTTATGAAGACGGGGGAAACATAACTTTAATGCAACTCAGCATCCAGGTGCCAAAGGCCTGTAGAGTCGAAGGTCTACCAAGGTCAGGGGTGTCGGGGGGGGGGGATTGGTAAACTCCTTCCCATAACAGCTCTCGGAGGGGTCAGCTGGTTATAAGAGCCAAGTTTTCCCAAGCATTGAATGAATAAGAGCAGAGGAAAGCTTGGGTATCTATTCATATTTACAGTGCTGATCTAGGATCAGTTCATCCCTTTAGCTCATAATGCATAAGGTTAGATATGGACAGGGGGAAACTAGACCAGCTCTTCTGCTCTGAGATGTCTCCCCTCTACAGCCCAGTCTGTAGGCTCTGGACCCGACGAGCCGCCAGATCTTAACTGGCCACTCCCCAGGAGGAAGCGACTTCCGGCCCTGTCTCGTTTGGTGAGCGGGGTGGGAGACGGCGAAACGAGAGCTTTGCGTCCTGCACCGTGCAGGAAATGGGAAGCGGAACGGCGAAAGTATGTGTTCCTAACTTTAAATCAATTTAGACTCAAAATTAACATAAATATTAAAAAGGCAGGACACAAATTAACTGTGAAATTGCTACTCATTATTTTTTTGAATACCCTAGCAACAGGTGAGGCCAGTAGCCCAACACTAAATTCAGTCGGAGGGGAGCACCTCTCCTTAGTCAAAATAAGATGGAAGAAGCAGCCACATACAGCAGAATGTATTAAGTGAATCTGTTAATATTTATTAACTGATGGGGACAGGGGACTAACCGGCCAACAGGATTCGAGCAATAAGTGAGGCAAAAGCAATAAGATACCTGTCCATCCGAGAAATATGGACTCAGACCCAGAAACCCAAAAATAGTAAACCTCTGCGTAGGTTTGCAGATCAATAACCGGGGCTAGAAAAAAAAAGTTTAGCGACGTTGAAAAGGCTGTCCATTGATAGAGGTCAGTCAATCACATTGGCCTGTAAAAGCGTCAGAGGGTAAATAGGTTAGAAACCTCATTGTGGATGATCAGTAGAACCCCGCCTCCCCATTATCTCCCTGAAATTAAACTACGTACACATGCGAATGATCCAATTATTATGTAGACAATGGCAACAAGTACAAATGGATTCATTTCATCTGTGAGAACGTCGGACCGTGAAATTGAGATGACATTTTAAAGTTGATGACATTACAGTAAGGTGGTATTGCCCCGTTCCTCTGAGGTGAAGATGCGCTCACTCTGTTTAAATTCTACCCCTCCAATCCTGCTCTCAATCACTGTGTTTAAGGTGATTGTGGCTTTTCTCTATCAGTGTGGTTAAGGTGATTGTGGCTTCTCTCTATCAGTGTGGTTAAGGTGATTGTGGCTTCTCTCTATCAGTGTGTTTAAGGTGATTGTGGCTTCTCTCTATCAGTGTGGTTAAGGTGATTGTGGCTTTTCTCTATCAGTGTGGTTAAGGTGACTGTGGCTTCTCTCTATCAGTGTGGTTAAGGTGATTGTGGCTTCTCTCTATCAGTGTGGTTAAGGTGATTGTGGCTTTTCTCTATCAGTGTGGTTAAGGTGATTGTGGCTTTTCTCTATCACTGTTTAAGGTGCTTACTGTTTGTCTCTGTCACTATAGAATGAGGTACTTGGGACCTACATCTAACCTCTACTGGTCAGTTATGGGTTCTTTGCCCACTTGTTTGGGCTTTCTCTGAGAGAGTAAGAGGACAGTATGGAGAGGAAGCTAAACTGACATCTTATATAAACCAAACTAATTAACAGGATTCACCAAAGGCAAACTATATATGTAAAAAAAAATACTCCTGTCTCTTTCAGCTCTGCAGCTAATCACCTCGTTCGGTGGAATAAGATTACAGTTACCGTTAAATTAATTGGCGCAAGCGGTGGGCCAAAACACCTGTGGTATGAATTAATTAATAGAGAAAAGACAGATACTGAGGATTAGCATATATAGGATAAGACATGAAGCAGGAGACCCTGATAATGGTGTTCTCCTTGCGGGGTAAACACTCCTGTGCGCAGACGATTACACGGGACTCTGATGCTGGGGAGCTACGAGGCGCCTTCGCTCTGACGGGAGCGGCTCCCCCTGGAATTCGCTTACTCTGGACGAGCTATGCGGAAAGAGATGGGAGATTGCCTTGAACGAACGGATGAGACCTGCCGGTAAATTAACGGCTCCGATTGGGGTTGTGCGATTGGGGAAGATTGGGTGCTGTCGTGGTGATCGCGTTTTTGACAACAAGGGACTGGGGAACAAGCAGTGAAGGAGTGTGTGAGTGTGTGTGTGCGTGTGTGTGTGTGGGCACGCGCACGTATGAGTGTGTGTGTGTGTGCGTGGACATGGAGGGCAGCTGGTTGGAGTGCTGCTGAATGCAATACATTCAAAAAACTTGAGAGGCTGTCGCATGAACAGCTCTGTTTAAAACAAGGCCTCGATGCAGCAACAAGCACCTTCAACAGAGAGACAGAGTGGCAACAAACACTTTAAACAGGATGACAGACAAAAAGCACTTTACACCGTGAGAAACACAAGCACTTTTAACAGAGTGATATAGCAATAAGCACCTTAAAAAGAGTGACAGATAAGCAGCAAGCACTTTAAGCAGTGAGAAAGAAACAAGCACTTTAAGCAGTGAGAAAGAAACACAAGCACTTTAAACAGTGAGAAAGAAACACAAGCACTTTAAGCAATGAGAAAGAAACACAAGCACTTTAAGCAGTGAGAAAGAAACACAAGCACTTTAACCAGTGAGAAAGAAGCACAAGCACTTTAAACAGTGAGAAAGAAACACAAGCACTTTAAGCAGTGAGAAAGAAACACAAGCACTTTAAGCAGTGAGAAAGAAACATGAGCACTTTAAGCAGTGAGAAAGAAACACGAGCACTTTAAGCAGTGAGAAAGAAACACGAGCACTTTAAGCAGTGAGAAAGAAACACGAGCACTTTAAGCAGTGAGAAAGAAACACGAGCACTTTAAGCAGTGAGAAAGAAACACAAGCACTTTAAACAGGGTGATAAATAACAGACACTTTTAAGTGCCAAAGCAACATGACAAGCAACTAAAAGCAAAAGAGAGAAACTGAACTAACAATGTCTAACTCTGAAACACATCAGCTCTGAGCTTTGGTTCAATAAATCTGTTTGCTGCTGGATTTGAAGGGCAAGACATAAGTGCACATATTTCCGCAAGTACCTTCCAACAGCCCAGAGCAAGTCAAGCTCTCTGAGTTTAAGTTATAGGTCAGACCAAGTCAAGCTCTCTGAGTTTAAGTTATAGGCCAGACCAAGTCAAGCTCTCTGAGTTTAAGTTATAGGCCAGACCAAGTCAAGCTCTCTGAGTTTAAGTTATAGGTCAGACCAAGTCAAGCTCTCTGAGTTTAAGTTATAGGCCAGACCAAGTCAAGCTCTCTGAGTTTAAGTTATAGGCCAGACCAAGTCAAGCTCTCTGAGTTTAAGTTATAGGCCAGACCAAGTCAAGCTCTCTGAGTTTAAGTTATAGGCCAGACCAAGTCAAGCTCTCTGTGAGTTTAGGGCTCTATATTCTGGCTGGCGCATGGCGTGTGGCGAGCCGTCACACTGGCGAAGTGGAAATTTCCTCATGGATTTTCACGTGCCTGAGCCCATTTAACTCGCCCAAGTGGGAGGAGAGTGTAGGGTGTAGGGTGTGTCAATCCAGATCGCAGGAGCGCAGTACAATTTTGGTGCGCATAGTTTTTTTAGTGGACCAATTTTGCAGTCAGATTAGACTGCGATTCGCGCCAGCGCCACACGCCTGCTCAAACCAAGTTTATGGCATAAATCGCAACCGAGCGTATGGTGAGTTTGGAACAATAGCCAACAACAATACTGTCACTCTCACTCTCAGAATCACATTTCAAGAAAAATCAGGATTGATCCAAATTGGCAGGAGCCGCTCTCATCTCCCCCTCAGTACCCAAGGTATTAGATCAGTGGCATAGCCAGGAATTGTTTTTTGGGTGGGCCTGAGCAAAATTGGGTGGGCATTTGTTTTTGTTATAAAATACACACGCCAACAGACAGCCTATAACAAACCATAATGCAATGGTTGGCATGGAAACACCCCTGTTCCCATGTGAACAAAAATGTTGTCCCCATACAGAATAATCATACACTAAATCACTTGTACAGGGATCGTGTATAGCACAGAATCCAATTACTTAACCTCCAGTGGAGAGGCAAGGAAACTGAACGTAAAAGCTCATGCTGATTAGCACGCACACACACCTACGAGATTATAGCAATATAACTTTCAACAGCCACCTGAGGTTAAAAAGAATGAAAAACTATATATTCAAACAGTATTCAAACTTGGGCCTGCCTGTGATGGTTTTGAATTGGCGTGTGATATTTTCTACATGACAAGACACAGACGGCGGGGCTTGATGTTGAATATGGTTATGTCATCAATGTCCAAAAAGAATAACTTAATTCTGAATATTTCTATGAATTTCCGTTTGTTAAGTCTCTTCAGTTTCCCTGTGCCCTCGAAGTGGAATATCCTGCTTTGCACACATCATTACGATGTCTAATAACACTTTAATGTGCTGGCGGTTTCTCTCTATGAATTAAATGTTCATAGCATCACCAGGTGATTTAGCACCGCAAGACTGCACACTGACTTGGTACTTGTGCTACACGATGCCGTTTGCTGTTCTTGTGTTTTGAACAAGCCTGCTTAAAATACCTCCATTAACATCCTTCTCTAATGAACACAAACTCTGTCTGCATCTCAGGATAGTGTCGGCAGAGTTTGCAGTAGGCTACACGGCATCTCTAGCTTTACTATACTTTACTCCCCTGGTCTTGCTCACATGCTCCACTTTGCTTTCGCAAAGTTCGGCCCTAGTCTGAGCCGCAATCTCCTCCAAGTGTGTCTTTTTTTAAACAAAGTGATTGATAGGCTATTTGTTTTGCCATGTTAGCTAAGCTGATGAAAACTTACTAGTAGGCTAGCAGCTTTCTAAATTGCAGGAAGGAGCTAGACTAGTGATGGCGTATAATTAACCTCTGGCGCCTTTTTAAACAAATTTAAAGAGCTTCTGACAGCGACATGATAACCAATGGCAGCACATTCACCTCCCCATTGGATTCATGAAACTTTCTTATTGTTCAGAAATAAACAGTAGTATGATTTAAATGACTCAAAACGGTAATATCAATAAAAGCTTTGGAGACTGTTGGTAGACAGCGAGTGTAGGCCTAAGTTATTTCAATAGCTGGCGAGCGGCAACAAATATTTTTCAACACGCCGATTATTAAAAAGGTAAAGGCATGTTATGTAGATAACATAAATTGCCACTGCATTCACAATTGTATGTGGTGGTTCAAGATCAATGGGTGGGCAAGGATACTGCCGTGGCTGACTGCGCTCAGTGCGATGAATCTGTGACCATCTGACTCCTGACCAGCCCATTCAACAAAAGAGAGAGTTGGCAGTAGCCTGAATCAAACTTAGGCCCAAATAAAATTGCGGGGATGATGAGGGTCGGTCCGCCAGCTAATATGTATTCTTTTTTTAAATTAAACAATTCTAGACCACAGGACCACTTCGGACTGGAATGGACCGGCCCATCGGGACTCATCCCAAACCTCCCAATGGCCTGTAGCCTAACAGATTAGTGACAACTTGTAGAATGTATTGACTTACACAATCTGATGGCTATCACTGCACTTAAATATCCTATAAAAACAGTAGGACGAGAAAACAAATTGTTAAGTATAGGCCTACTTAGTTTTTGATTTTATACATTATTTTATGATGGTATACAATTGACTGTATATATTATATATTTTTTTGCGCTATCAATGCAACATAGATATATCGTCTTCCACTGCAGTGGTAGTGGGAAATTGGCGGTAGGCAGGGTTGCAATGCGCACGCCTCTTAAAGGGACTGAAGAGAGGTCACTTGATTGGCTACAGCTGAATCCAGTTGAAATACACCCACTGATAAATATTTAGCCCAACCCAACCCATTTTCAACCTGCACAGTGCTCTCCTCGCCTCTCGTCACAAATATAACAAAATTATAGCCCTAAGATTAAGTCTCTAGGTGGTCTTCCCAAACTCTCTTCAGGCCCATTTAACGGTATTGTAGAGCTGCCCTGAGCAGACACAAGCCTCAGGACCAGGCTGCTGATCAGGGGGCCCAAAGGCCCCTCTTCACCCAACCGCACCGCTGATCCTGCCCTTCATCACCGCCTCACTATCAGAGGCTCGTAAACTCTGAGTTATTCACACGTCCTTTTCACCTTATCATATAACCTTCTGTACACTTTATGTGTACAAGTCTCAGTTTTTTTTTTTACTGCTGCCCTGCGGTGCAATAATATCGGGGCATCTGTTGTGAGTGGGACTACGTGCCATGCTTATTTACGGCCGTGTTACACAGCGTGAAGTGCGCGCGCGAGGTGGAAATTCGGCGTATCGGATCGCTCGCGTTGGCCGGTTTCGCCGCTGGCCGGTTTCTCGCAGTCAGAGCCTCGGTTTCCCCTTACGCCTTTCCTGTATCGGAGAGTCCCTTTGACTGCACAAACTCAGGTAACGGCCCTGCTGGCGTGAAGCACTAACACTTCCCAGCAACGTTCTGGTGGCATTGCGGCCGTACGGTCCGCCTGGCGAGGCGATCGTTGACCCCTAAAAGCATTCGGATGAAGCTTTCAGCTTTAAGTCACCTCAGGAGATGCGCTACGAGGGAGACGCAAGCCACTTACCACGGAGAATAGCCCCCCCAAGCATGAAATAAAACATAATGGGATTCGTTAATAGAAATGAGTCAGGAAGAAAGCTCTTTATGTGTATCTGCGGCGACTTATTGCGGAGCGCGGCGACACGTGCGAGTGCACAAATCTCGTTAGGAGGAAAGGAATTATTCGGGCTCGGCGCGCGGAGGCATCCGGAAAATATAAATGAAGCGAAGGGAAATTTAATCACCAGGCATCACTCACGTCGCCTCAGTTTGCCTGCTCGTCAATGGCTTGGAAACAAAGTGCATTAAGGCGGACTGGGCCTTTGTGGATCCAGACAGCCGAGCCGGTGAAAGAGGCAGTTTATTATCTCTCTAATCAACGTCCGCGTCCGAGCAGCAGCCTGATGATGTCATCCGTCAAAGACGCTCCGGGTTCCACGATCCGCCGCTGTGAAGTCAGGAACCTGTTCGTTGCGCTGTGTTACAAGCTCAATCTGTGACAGGATCGGCTTAGCTTTAGTTCTCCCTCCATAAAACTTGTTTATTGAACAACACCTATATTTTACTTGGCAGACACCTCATCAGGGGTGATGCCTTAAATATCCATAAGGCATTTTCCCTAGCCTGAATTCTGCTATAGCTCATTGTGTCTTGGTTTATTTTATACATTTACACTCGAATGACCTGAGATCAGGGCCTCATTCCCTGTGCATGGATAACTCAGTTAGCCAGCTAGCTGTGCAGAGTAATACCCGGAAACGAGCCGAATATGGAACATATAGACAAGCAAAATCACCGGGTTTTACTCAGCCCAGTTAGCCAGCTAATTCAGTCAGCCAACTACGAGGAACAGGGCCCAGGGCCGGTGTGTATGCAGGTATTTGTCATCACCAATTACATTGGCAAAATGAGCTAATTAGCTGAATACACACTAGATGATACTGAGTAAAGTGAAAGGACGTCAAGCAGACGTAGGTGTAAACCGGCGGTGTGGCAGACCAGGGTCTCAGCCGGCCATGCTGTGAGGAACATTGCCCGGGAAAGGTGTCGAACGCGTTCAACAGTTCCGTTTGCGTCGTTCTGCGGCGGGTTTTCAGTACACCCTGCGAAGATGCACGGCGCAGCGGCGACACGGATTTCAGATACTTCTAATTTCCATTGGACATATTTTACTGTCTGTACTGTCTCATTTTATACCATTAAGCTAATTTTATATCATTAAAGCACTCAAGCCTGCTACGAGGTGCGTGTTCTTGCTTTTCCTCCACGTTCATATACCCTTTTTAATTATCTGTGTCATTATTGTATTTATGTTTTCCCGCCCGTATTTGTTATTACTTTAATATCTCTGTGTAACATGCTTTTAAACCTCTGCTGCTGTCTTGCGCAGGAAAAGAGATTTATCACGTTTGATTTCAGGTGACTTTCTGGTTAAACAAATAAATACATAAAAATTTATTCATAAGATTGACAGAGTGTAACCGCACCGTGTGAGAGCCCATAATAGTGCCAGTGGGCGGGTGCAGTGAAGGCAGAGTCTGAGATCCAGCTCCTCCCACTCAAATTTCACCAGCCTATAAAATGTGACCCTGCCCCGGGGATGCTGTCTGCTGAGTCGATTACGGCCCCCTTCCAGGGACGTGTTATGGCCTGTCACACTGTGTCTGGATATTAAGGAAACCAGGCAGGAGAGGAAGAGTACTTGAGCCCGTCGATTCAAACACCGATGTCGCTGTTTTTATTGGGGGTACTAGGGAGGGTTTTTGCCACCGTCTACATCTAACTCATTTTAACGTTTAGAGGCTGGCTGCTGATGAAGTGCTGCTGATGCTGTCCGGTCGGGGAAGACGGCTGAACTGAGAAGCATTTCCTCCACACGTATGGGTTAGACGCGGAGCCCGAACAAAGATATCCGGACTTTCACACTCCTGACTGAAAGGCAATGGCTGTGTCTCATGTGTTCTCTGTGTCTCAATTGCTAGCAAATGGCTGACCTCCTAGTTAGTCCACTTGGTAGGGAACTAGTGGACCACTTCAAAGAGCCAATACTCCCACATAACAGTGAGGTCATTTTTGTGTAACTGTAACCTTTAAGAGCGTCACAGATCCCTGCCGCCCGTATGACCCTTACCTCGTACTCAAACTCGTCCGCCCTCTCTCCACTTGCGGGGGGTGTGAGCGAGGTACTCTGTGCCTTCGTAGAATTCCTGCTCCACGGTCTGCAGTGAGTGACAGCTGTCCAGAGATAGAGAGAGGGGAGAAAGGGGAGAGAGGGGGAAGAGGGGGGAGGATTAAACTCTTAAACTCATAATCTTGGGGAAATAAAGTGTCAGTAACCTGCAGAGATCTTTCAGCTGTTTGAAGCCGGGTTAAAGTATTTCAAGCAGCTCGACTCAGGTCCTCAGGTCTAGACAGTGACATTTTTTTACTCCCCGGCAGCTCTGAGGATGAGTAAGAATGTTACGCAACCAAAGAGTTGACGCTCGCTCTGATGTTTAAAGGATAAGTTCGCTATTTTGGACCTTGGACCCTATTTGCGGTCTGTCTTCCATGAACCTGACACATTGAGTCCATATTTTCGCTGATCGGTCCAGTATTGAGCTAGCTACAGATTTCCTCTCACTGGGCTACAATAGAAGTCAACGGGGCAATTAGAAATGTTATGGAAAAACAACGATAAATGTGCTTTCATGTACAATAAATGAGACGGGAAGCTCAGGGTGTATTGTTACCGGTCTCAGTATGCTCTCCTGTGAAATGTATCTCAATCCAAACATTTTTACGTGCTTGGCATGGCTTGGAAGTAAGCATTTCTCTGTTGCTTGTTTTCGCTGCTCCCGTGGAGTACTATGTGTCGGGGGTGGGGGAGCGGGAAGGTGTGCCGGCCGTTTACGAAACTATCTATGTGAGCAGTCTGCGTTTGTTTACCTGCAGCAACGTAGGCTACAATTTCCACAAAAAACTTGGATGATGGATGACTATAATGATTACAAAGACGAAGAATTCGATTTTGACTTTGACGTTACTGGCTACAGATTTGAGCCAGAATACACGGACACGGAACTACAAGAGATGGATGATAAGAGAGCAAGAGAAGAGAGAGAGGCTGAAGTTGCGCAGGTAATGTAAATTATTACAAATGATGATTACAAACACTGCGTTACAAATAGTTCTGCTGTAGGCTACTAGCTAGTAAACTCCAACGGGAGGTCAGGATTTGTGATCAACTGCTTATCAAGCGGCCTTTCTACAACGTAGCTAGACTGCGGAAGTTTACAGTGCGAGGTAGTGCGGTCGGAGAAATAGTTCTGTTTCAAATGGAACTGTTGTTTCAACGTTCGGTTTGCGTTTGCGATAGCCTACATTTCACAGGAGAGCATACTGAGACCGTAAGAATACACACTGAGCTATAAAAGCACATTTATCGTTGTTTTTCCATAACATTTCTAATTGCCCCGTTGACTTCTATTGTAGCCCAGTGAGAGCCTACAGGAAATCTGTAGCTAGCTCAATACTGGACCGATCAGCGAAAATATGGACTCAATGTGTCAGGTTCAAGGAAGACAGACCGCAAATAGGGTCCAAGGTCCAAAATAGCGAACTTATCCTTTAACTCTATAAACTTCACCCCTAGTGGTTGAGCCGCATCCGTCTCAATTACAGTATTCATGTTTGTCTGAAATTATAAACTACAGCTTTACCCTGTAAATTTTGACGCAGTATTGTTTAAAAGGGTAGCCTCTTGCGAAAACCTCAGCTTCTCCAGTTACACTGCAGTGTAATAAATTAGGAGGGTGTTATTAATAGCCCAAAGCACTTACGACCCTCCTCTCACCATAGCCACCGACTGCATAAAATGCACCGTTTATACGTACACGCTAAGAAAATCATGTTCACGTATAGAAACAATATAATTTTTTTAAAACGTTGTACAAATGAACATTTGCCGTTTTCCCTTGCTTACTGTACTACATACAGTACCTGATGCACTTTCGGTTTAAAAGACAAATTTTTTTCTCCAAAATCTCTCGTATAAATATGTTTAGGAAACCAAATACTTTACCAGTATATTCAGCTACAGCTGTTTTCTGATTAACCCTGAAGAGTTTATTTTGTTACATTTCGCCAAAGTCCCGTACAGTCGACATTTCCACAGCTATCTATCGCACTTAGGGCTGAAATATGTTGCTGTTGTTGTGTAAAAACACACGCGCTTTTGTATGTTTTTTTAAAAACGTATTTAAATATATTAGGCTACTTATGTTATGGTTATTATGTATATACTCTATGTGACTATTCTGAAATAAATGTATTCTGTTGCAAATTCTGAATGATACAGCTTCTTCTTCAATTCAAACTTTAAACCATGGATGTGCAGAGAATATTTTTTGAGATATTGACATTGAAATAAAACTAGTAGAAACTAGGTGGAAATGTCCTTTCCTCTGGAGGGCCAAAGTAAATGGAGTTAAATACAAGCCAGCGCTATGAACATGGTCAGCATGCACAAAGTAAATGGAGTTAAATACAAGCCAGCGCTATGAACATGGTCAGCATGCACAAAGTAAATGGAGTTAAATACAAGCCAGCGCTATGAACATGGTCAGCATGCACAAAGTAAATAGAGTTAAATACAAGCCAGCGCTATGAACATGGTCAGCATGCACAAAGTAAATAGAGTTAAATACAAGCCAGCGCTATGAACATGGTCAGCATGCACAAAGTAAATAGAGTTAAATACAAGCCAGCGCTATGAACATGGTCAGCATGCACAAAGTAAATAGAGTTAAATACAAGCCAGCGCTATGAACATGGTCAGCATGCACAAAGTAAATGGAGTTAAATACAAGCCAGCCCTATGAACATGGTCAGCATGCACAAAGTAAATAGAGTTAAATACAAGCCAGCGCTATGAACATGGTCAGCATGCACAAAGTAAATAGAGTTAAATACAAGCCAGCGCTATGAACATGGTCAGCATGCACAAAGTAAATAGAGTTAAATACAAGCCAGCGCTATGAACATGGTCAGCATGCACAAAGTAAATGGAGTTAAATACAAGCCAGCGCTATGAACATGGTCAGCATGCAGCACACTTGGGCCTTGTGGTCCAAGTGAAGCCTGTCCATCCCATGATAGCCCACAGTCACTGGCGTTAAACATTTAGAAACCAGCACAAAGAACAAAACCCAATCGCTGAATAAAAACACCCAGAGCAGCAACCGCTCGTCTGAGCGTAATGCGAAAATTGAGGGGAATTATGAATTTGAAACGGTCAATTATCTGTGGGAGGTTGTGCGATATTAATCATCCACTTAGAAATGCCCGTTCTTCCAGACAGCCTCCATTAACTCCAGCTTAATTTAGAAAGCCCTTGAAAAACAACATTTACATGTCACTATCCCCTGGGAAACTCGGAAACACGGATATTTTACAATGCTCAATGCATTCATGTCCGCAATTTATTTCTCTTTTTAAATTATGAAGTATTTTAAGTGCTTCTTTAGTTGAATTTGTCCCTTTTTTTTGCAATCCAATATACATTTTATGCATAATATAATGAAAATGCATGTGCATTCAAACGTTTAAATGCCGTTAGCAAATACCATGCCATTTCCCCATACTAATTATGTATAATCTGTGTAACACGGATAGATCTCCATTAAAAGAGACGAGAGAAAAAAATCTAAAGTCTAAACGGACTATGAACACGCATTTAGAGTGTTTCTGAAGACAATGGCCTGGATTCAATCAACATCTGTCCTCAATTTTGACCAACAATTAAATTCCAGTTTTATTTTTTTTGTTCTTCACAAACACAGTTTGGCAAGTTTTCGATTTTGTGAAGACAAAGTGTAAGGCTTGCGTTTACTTGGGAGTCAAACTTAAGGACAAATGTTGATTGAATACAGACCTTAGTTGCTTTTCTTCAGACAGACTGACGAGTACAAAGGTCACGAAAATTAAGTCACCAAACTGTGTTTGTGAAGGAAAGAAAAAGGTAACACTCACTAATTTGCAAACCAAAGTTAAGGACGGATTTTGATTGAATCCCAGCCACTAGTCTACGGTGCACCTGGCCAGCAGTTGCATGGTTTTAAGTGGGGGGGCAGTTGGTCTACCTGTCAGACAGCAGGAAGGGACAGAGGTCCGGCAATGGGGGAGTGGTGGGGCGGAGCTTGGAGAGGGCCATGATGTGCTCGAACGTGATGTCGGTCTGCGTGCAAACGTCCACCAGCCGCGCTTCCTGAGAGTTGCCATGGCTACCCGAGGCGGGGTTCCGTCGCAGGACCTGCACCACAATGGGGTCCCTGGCGCTGCGGAAAACCTCCACAGCCTCCTCGGGCGTGACCTTAGAGAGGTCCCTCCCGTTCACCTGCAGGGGAGAGGGGCAGCGCCTGAAAATCACACCACTTTGCAGCACATACAGAACATCCTTTGATGGGAATTCAATGATTCAATGATCTTCAATGATCAATCTAACAAAACAGACTATTTGTTAATGAGACTGAATGTAGCTGTAGCAAAAATGAAGGAGACAGTGCTCCATATGCTCCATAAGGAGCCAAAATGGAGCAGACAGTGGCAGTCAGACAGTGAAAACACCACAGGGAGCAGGGCAGCTCGCCATAGTCATCCCGTTTCACTCCTTTGTCTGGAATATAACATGGCAGTAACAAGATACAATGAAAATTAAAACCGTGAATTGAACAAAGTCCTGAAAATCAGTGTAATGACCTGAGAAATATTATTAATTACAGAACCAAAAATAGGAATTTTAATGGAGATAGGAGATCTGAACAGGTGTGTGCTGGCAGACGAAAGCAAAAAAAAGCAGCCGGTGCGAGTCCCTGGTGTCAGTCTGGGCGATGCAAGCTGAGACAGACAGATGGATGCACCTTATGAGAATGCTGGGGTCATAGATCAGCAGCAAAACCAGTTCGACCTGGTTACAGCTCAACACCAGAACTGCTAGGTTACAGCTCGACACCAGAACTGCTGGGTTACAGCTCTACCTGGTTACAACTCGACACCAGAACTGCTGAGTTACAGCTCTACCTGGTTACAGCTCGGCACCAGAACCGCTGGGTTACAGATCTACCTGGTTACAGCTCGGCACCAGAACTGCTGGGTTACAACTCGACACCAGAACTGCTGGGTCACAGCTCGACCTGGTTACAGCTCTGCACCAGAACTGCTGGGTTACAGCTCTACCTGGTTACAGCTCGGCACCAGAACTGCTGGGTTACAGCTCTACCTGGTTACAACTCGGCACCAGAACTGCTGGGTTACAACTCAACACCAGAACTGCTGGGTCACAGCTCTACCGGGTTACAGCTCTGCACCAGAACTGCTGGGTTACAGCTCTACCTGGTTACAGCTCGGCCCCAGAAGTGCTGGGTTACAGCTCTACCTGGTTACAACTCGACACCAGAACCGCTGGGTTACAGCTCGGCACCAGAACCGCTGGGTTACAGCTCTACCTGAGGTGCGTTCAAATTCAGCGAACAAGGCGAACGTTTGCAAACTATTTCAAACTTTTTCCGTTAGCTTTGTGTTCGCCGCAAACGTTTGCAAACATAAGCGAACGGTCTGAAAAGGTAGTTTGCGGCGAACAAAAATGGACGCTGGACTGAGGGAAATGTGTTCCCAGATGGAGATTTCAATTGAAGATACCGGTAAGTGTTACCATAATAATATAATAATGTTACCTAGCTCTAACAGTCAAGTATCAACAGTCACGTTAGCTAGCGATATCAATAGTTACTGTAACATTGATAACTGAAGTTCGGTAACATTATCTTAACTTAGCTAACGCTCGCTAGAAGAAAAAGTATATATAATAATAAATAATAATAATGTTAGCTAGCTATTTCGACAATCATCAATGATGACAGAAGCGGCTGTGAGTACAAACTGAAGCTCTCTTCTTGTCGCCATGTCTGTTTATGTTTAATGCAAACAATTTGGAACGTTCTTAAAAAGCTGTTCAAATTTAACCGTTCAAAGAAAACATGTTTGCCACGAACGTTCGCCTTGTTCGCTGAATTTGAACGCACCTCTGGTTACAGCTCGGCACCAGAACCGCTGGGTTACAGCTCTACCTGGTTACAACTCAACACCAGAACCGCTGGGTTACAGCTCAGCACCAGAACCGCTGGGTTACAGCTCTACCTGGTTACAACTCAACACCAGAACCGCTGGGTTACAGCTCGGCACCATAACTGCTGGGTTACAGCTCAAGCCGGTTACAACTCAACACCAGAACCGCTGGGTTACAGCTCGGCACCATAACTGCTGGGTTAGAGCTCAAGCCGGTTACAACTCAACACCAGAATCACTGGGTTACAGCTTGGCACTATAACTGCTGGGTTAGAGCTCAAGCCGGTTACAACTCAACACCAGAACCACTGGGTTACAGCTCGGCACCAGAACCGCTGGGTTACAGCTCGGTACCATAACTGCTGGGTTAGAGCTCAAGTCGGTTACAACTCAACACCAGAACCACTGGGTTACAGCTCGGCACCATAACTGCTGGGTTACAGCTGAAAGCCATTTCCAAATAAAAGAATAGCATAACAGTGAGACAAAGGGAAAACAGCAGCATTTCTCTGCCTCTCTGTGCTGCACACAGAGATTACACACAGGAGTTTGGGCCAGATAAATGAACCTTCCTATTGCTGAGGACAGTCCTGGGGGAGAAAAAAGAACAATCACATTTTCACTTTTCTCCAGGGTGCTATTTGACCTGTGTGGATTCCTTGCCTTGTATTGTTCTAGCACGAGCCAATTGAATAGGGGGAGAGGGTTGTTTTTTTAGAAGTGGTGTAATAAGCGCCAGCTGTTTGAATTAATCTGCAATCAACATGTGAATATTAATTAAAGCACGCAGCATTGCTTGCTGGGGGTTTATCTCTGTGAGGTTGTGTGTGGCAGATGTGGTCAGCGAGGTCGGACCGGCGGGTGACGGGTGGCGGGCAGCGCCGGCCAGGCGATTTGCGGGGGTTCTGTGTCCACATACTTCCCTGTGTGGGCCTGAGACAGCCCTGACTATATAGAACTACTGGATCAACCAGCACAGGCACCTCAATCGATGGGGAGGATTCATAAGAGATTACAATTACAAAGAACAAGACTGGTGGCCACAACAACAATAACAACAGAGGGGAGTACTATGAAGCAAGATTAAGGGGTTAGCGAGTTAATTTAAGCTTCAACCCTGGGTTTTCTGTACCACGAAGCCGACTAACTTTTAATCGGGATATATTGCCATAGCAACTTACTCTGCACAGCTAACCTGCTCCGGGGCAGGTTATGTTCAGGCTATCGGATTGAAATGTATAAAAGCACCGCCCTTTGACCAATCAACTCCTTGGTTTTGGAAAAAGGCGCGTCTCCATTCCAAAGGATCCTGTAGAGATGTGGGAATCTCTTTGCAGGGCGAGATTAGTGAGTTCCGTAAAGGACTTTCTGAGTTTTTTTATGAATAAACGTTGGTGTGATTGCTTCAGCAAGATGCTGTATCAAGTTTAAAGTTTAGGAGCTCTAGAATGTAGTAGTACAGTTGTCACAGTAGAAATAAACTGTATGACAATGTACTGAGAGTATAGATGTATTTGTTACGAGTGGTAAGGTGAATAAAGTATTAACTAACAAATTTAACCTACACAATGAGCATTTAAATTTTTTATTTTTTTTTGAAATCTCCTCCCTGGCTTTGTTGGAGGCAACGGTGTCGCTTTTTGCTCTTATGATTGTTTCACGGTCTTCGTATCCGTCCATTATATCTGTCCGTATCAGTCTTTTTTTCCACAGGAGAGAAATACGTTGCTCTAGTACAGCCCATGCTGCACCGCTATAGGCTCGTTGTTGCAGACACTGCACCTTTTATGGGAACGCGCACATAGCTAGATTAAAAAAGCCCGTGTTCACTTAGCAAGTTGATAACCACGTTCGTAGTACCGGTTAAGCCAGATTGCGGTGGTTAGGTTTTGTGAAGCCAGCTAACACAAAGAAACCCTGGCTATGTTAAGCTTCCTTCATAGTATACCCCCCAGGACCAACACCAATAACAACAAGAACAACAACACTAAAATCCATAATAGTAGTAGTAGAACGGATTGAATTTATGTTGCACCTTTAACCTTTAATCTCAAAGCACTTTACTGTGAAGAGGGGGAAACCCCGCCACTACCGTAAATGTGCAGGACCCGTAACGCACTCGCCAGTCGGTATGTTTACACAAGCACTGTCCTGTAACCCGAATCTCCCGCACACGTGCCACGATCTGCATTCCTTCACAGACGCCCAGGCTGCGAGCGAAAGCCCTTCCCGCTGAATTATTAACCTGAGCGTGGCGGGGACTTGCCGAGCCGTTTACAAATTAATACGCCGTCTGCCGTTCGAGCCCCGGCGGTTCAGCGCCAGGGCGGCGTGAGCGGCGTCCCGGATCGGCCTCGTCGGAGCCAATCCTGCGGGCGAGAGCTGGCGCTTTAATTCCAAACTAGTCATTTTGCCTGCTGTTTGCGTTTAAACGTGGATGTGTGTATGTAGCGGCAGCCTCATCCAGACCAAGACCGAGTCAGAGGAGTCCATCTGCGCGAGTCGCATGGAGGAAGGCCCACAAAGCATCAAATGAATCACTTTCAGACAGCATCTGGGAAATCAGGAATCCATCTTGGATGTACTGTAGGACTGTAGTAGAATGCTTTATTGTTTTATATGGATGTTGTGCGAATCTATGATTTGTATTATGGTTCTAGGTTGGCAGCTTACATTTAGTGTTTTATTGATATTGCAGTTACACTGGCTGGTGTGGAAATGTTATTCACCAGCTTCTGGCACTGTTGCCCACATAACTCTGCTATAATCACTTGTGTTCTCTTCCCTAGCATTGCCTAGGATAAGAGTGTCTGTTAAATGAGTGCAATGCAACTTAACGTAATGTAATGTAATAATGTAACAGCTGAGACTGGAAGCAGGAAGCAGACCCCACCGCAGACAGAAGCTGCAGTCACCCACAGCCTGGAGAATCTGAGGTCATGGTTGCCAGTGCTGGCACTGCGTACATCTAGCATTTATACTCCTTCCATCAAACAACCGTTTCTCCTCGCAAACTGAATCTCTGTGTTTCACTATACTCAGTATCTTTCGAATGTCTTGCTATTTCTTATTGGATTAATTATCATTAGCTTGTTATTGGTTGGCATGAGTTCACTTACATTTAGCGCATTGTTGATGCTGCTTTCTTGAAGTCAGGTAATGTTATCATAAAGACAATTTCAAGTAATTTCTTTCAGTGCTGCTGTTCTCATTACTTTCAGCATAATTTACAGAAATACATATTACACACACACACACACACACACACACACACACACACACACACACACACACACACACACACAAACACACACACACACACACACACACACACACACACACACACACACACACACACACACACACACACACACACACACACAGTGCTTTTAGGGGTTTCACGGTTATTGTTTTTTGGGCTTGATGGATCATACAAATGGCACAGGGGTGTTCAGTGCATCAGTACGATTCACACTGAAGCAGAATGTGCTCACTTTGAAGTGCCTGCTGTACGGATCACTGCTGCAATTCAAAGGACCATCAGGCCCAGCCTTGAATTCATTCAGCGCCAGTCTGATCCCCCGTCGCTAGGCAGGAAGAAAAAAAAAAACATGCACATCCGAAAAGTCGAACTGAAAAAAGCCTCAAATGAAGATGAAAACTCAGAGAACATGCAGAAAAGCACATTACCGCATTGGAATGTCGAAAATTGGTAAGATTGGCAGAATTTGACTGCCATACGAGAGACCAGACAGTAGGGGGGGGGGTTGGAGGTCTACGAATTTCCCGGATCTTTTTACTGGTGTTCTGTGTCATTGGAGCAGAGCTGTAAGCACTGGGTGAGAGCCTGTGATTGCGGTGGCTGATTTATATACTCATAAGGCCTTTACCGTATCGCACTGTATTTCATAAACGCGCTTACTAGTAAAATGAGACTTACAGCGCTGTGAAAAGGAGCTCCGGCCTTGTGAGACGCGGAGGCGGTCACAACGTTAGGCCTCAGGAATGACCTGACGAGGCTCTCGGCATTCCCCTTGTTTCCTGGACACTCTGGGGTTTTGTTCTTCTGTCAATCAATCAATTACATTTTATTTATATATACTGCAAAAAATATGTCTTAAGTGTTTTAGTCTTGTAATGAGACTTAAAGTCTTATATTTGTTCCTCAAAAATGGAAAATATTAGCTTGTTTTAAGTTACTTTTTGCTTGACAAGTGAAATTATCTTACCCCACTGGCAAATCTTGAAACGAGTAAAACTCTGGCAGATAGTTTGTCCTATTTAGCAAAAAAGTAACAGAGCTAAAATTCTAAAGTCAAAATATAAGATTAAAATGCTTGTTAAATTAGTTTTTTTCAGTGTAGCACATTTTTACAAAGGATTTGTTACAATACGCCTCACAGTTTACCCTGGCCTAAACCCCAACAGAGCAAGCCAGAGGCAACAGTGTCAAGGGAAAACTCTGTTCGACATGTAGAAACCGTGGAAGAAACTGCCGTAAAAAACAGGTTTCTGTACCAGCGGAGGTTAAGTTGCCACTGCTATCATGGCGGTGCTGATCTCTGCAAGCCTTGAGCAAACCGTGCCGTGAGACCGCTGGGACAGCGCTGCACCATGAGAGCTGCACAAGCGCTTTTCCCATCATGCCCCAGTCCACTGCGGTGTCCTGCAGGACAGAGAGACTGTAAAGTGTTTAATAAGGGCCGCCAGGACAGATGGTTGCTCCACCTGAGGAGCGGTTTGTGTAACAGCATTAAATTTATACTATTTCAGGGAGGCCGCGCAGTGCAGTCTCGGCTGAATCAATCCAGACACCAGGCAGCCGTGAGTCTGATTATTGGCGTCTGGCTGTGGTTTGTGCTCGATGTGGTGTTGTGAAGAGAAAGCTCATGGATGGGTGTTTGGAGAGAATGATCAGTGGAGGATCAGTGGAGGATAAGCTTGGTTGAGCCGAGTGCTTGTTCTAGTTCCGCGGGAGGTAGGGGATCTTGAAATGTCCAGCTCTGCGTTTCTACCAAGCATGACGGGCCTTGTAGCCACTGCTTCAGCCCTTGCTAGCCACTCCTCACAATGAGAAATATGATTCACCCGCTGAGCTAAAAACTAAGGTCTCCAGCCAAGGGAACCCATCACATTCTTACAGCTTCACAAGGTACGTAGGGGAGCATTCTGATGCTGACGCGCCAACTCACGTCTCTGACCTCACGTCGAAAGGATTCAGAGGTTACGGTTTCTTGTGGTCTCAAAGGAAAGTGATTTTGCTCTAGACAGAAACTGACACGAATGACTGGGAACCCTCTGCTTTGTTTCAAGCTGCATTGAAGAACTTCAAAGCGGGACAATGAGCCCATTGCGCGGGACACAAACACTCTGCATGAGCCGAGACGTGTGCGAGAGGCGTGGGGGTCGGCTCCCTGACGTTAGGCCGGGGGGCAGCGTTGCTTGTTACCGAGCAGCGGCGGCCCATGATATTTAAGGAGAGGGTAAGATCAGTGGGCCTCATTCACCAACCATTCTACGAACAAATTTGTTGTTAAGACTTTGTTAAGAACATTCTGGCATTCACCAATGTTTTCTTACTTGGGATTTTTTCTTGGGTAGAACAGAAGCTCAGAACATCAGCAAACATCAGTTAATCCCAAAATGTTTGTAAAAACGTCTTAAAAAACGTCTTAAAGAAAGTCTTAAGAACATTTTTGTTCGTAGAGTGATTGGTGAATGAAGACCAGTGAGTCCAGTGGCAGGATTAACATTTGAAGCCAATGTTTGTTTGTTTTCATTAAAAAAATGCAGTTTGGCGAGTTCTGCAATCTTTAAAATGAGCTTGACAAGCTGTATTTCAGGGTTGCAGTGTAGTATAATGGTTATAGAGGTTGTAGGTCTGATTTCCGGGTAGGACACTGCCGTTGTCCCCTAGAGCAAAGTATCTAACTTGAATTGCTTCAGTAACATCTGCATAAACGGATATTATATAAAAATGCAAAAGTTGTGCAAGTCCCTCTGGATAGAGCGTCTGGGACATGCCTGTAATGTAAAAGGAAAACGTAACGCCTGCACTGTTTCAGTCACAGTTCAGGATAAAGGCTGGCTAAACTCAGGCACTTCTCTCCAGCAATATAGCAATTAGTCCAAAATGCCAGTGAGCATAAAAAAGGCTGAATGTACATTAAATCCAGAGTGTGAGACAAAGGGCCCGCCACCCAGAACGGGAGCTGGAATTTGTTGTCACGGCCCCTAAGCCAAGCACCCTTCACTAATTCAGCGGCTTTCGCTGCCTTAAATTAATTTATAGCTGTTAATACGGCTCTGGGAGAAATGACAGCACTGCGCAGGAAAGCTGTCTGGGTGACAAGGTGTCGGGTTACTGCAGTCCTGCAGGGATGCCCTTCCGATGGTAGATGGAGAAATTAGAAGCTAGCGACTGACGAGCCTGCGAAGGCCGAACTCGGGGATGTCCGCGAGTTGCTCCGCCCACCCCCCGCACAGAGAGAGAGGCGGCTCGTAGCGTCAGTCTTGAGCTGCTCCGTTGGGTATCTACAGTGAGATCTTTTACCCAAGGCAGAGGCAAGCATTGCTTTATGATGGTGTTAATGACTTCTGACTAACTGCGAGTGCGTGTTTCACTCTGTAGGGAGTTCCCTGTTAACTTGATGAATTTCAGCAATGAAGCCTGGTGCTTAATGAGTCCCGAGGAGATGAGGGAAAGAAACTTCAGATCATTTTTCCGATACCTAAATTATCGACTGAGTAACTGAGTTACTCAGTTGATAATTTAGGTATAGGCAATAGCACTGAGACCACTGAGAGCAGTCAGTTACTCAGTCAATACTTTAGGTATAGGCAATAGCACTGAGACTGGTCAGTTACTCAGTCGTTATCAACTGAGTAACTGACCGGTCTCAGTGCTATTGCCTATACCTAAAGTATCGACTGAGTAACTGACCGGTCTCAGTGCTATTGCCTATACCTAAAGTATCGACTGAGTAACTGACCGGTCTCAGTGCTATTGCCTATACCTAAAGTATTGACTGAGTAACTGACTGCTCTCAGTGGTCTCAGTGCTATTGCCTATACCTAAAGTATCGACTGAGTAACTGACCGGTCTCAGTGCTATTGCCTATACCTAAAGTATCGACTGAGTAACTGACCGGTCTCAGTGCTATTGCCTATACCTAAAGTATTGACTGAGTAACTGACTGCTCTCAGTGGTCTCAGTGCTATTGCCTATACCTAAAGTATCGACTGAGTAACTGATCGGTCTCAGTGCTATTGCCTATACCTAAAGTATCGACTGAGTAACTGACCGCTCTCAGTGGTCTCAGTGCTATTGCCTTTACCTAAAGTATCGACTGAATAACTGACCGCTCTCAGTGGTCTCAGTGTTATTGCTATTTTTTAATAAACTGTTTTGTAATATTCACTGCATACATCTGCGTAATGACATTTGTCATACAATGCAATATGCTGTCATGAAAGATTATATCAGGGATTATGTCATGCTTATGACATCTTTGTGTGCCAGAGATAATGCCATCAAATAAAGTCACCTCACTCTCTTACTGTTCCTTTTCGAGCCTCTTAAGGGAAAGCACAACAGGAAAGGGAGAAGTGCTACCAGACGGAGTGAGAAGTGGAGCTGGAAACAAAGCCAGGATGAAGACAACCCCCTTCCCAGGCTGTTCACCATTACACATACACGGCAAAAAATATATTCTATTACTCCCCAGGAGCGGTAGAATATTATTAGATGAGGAGTCTGTTTATGCCTTTCTCAGGGAGAGCCGAGGCATGATCTCTCGAGGGCGAGAATATATTAAGCAAATCTTTTCCTTTGGCTGAGAAGACACTCGTTCATTGCAGAAAGCGAGTAATTATGAAAACACTTTGAGGTTTATAGGGAAATGGCTCTAGGAGTAGTTTCCATCTTTCCTGGGTGGTACACGGTTACTTCATTTAAGCAATGATGTCTCAAGCGCTGGGTGATATGAACAATGAGCAGCAATCATTATTTAATTTGTGACTAATGCTACTGTCACATACTAGGGCTAGCCCCAGTTTGCACCGTCAGCCGACACTCAAGCTCAAATAAGAATGCCCCCTGTGCGGTCTGGAGCTTTGATCCGCATAGTGGCACTTTCCAAGCTGTGATCCCTTCTCTACCTGTTACCCTCTCTGCTCCCTATGTGTCTGAATGAAATAAAAAAATAAGAAAAGAGGGCAGACTGGCCGCTCTCCTTAAAAAAGGGTGGTAACGTTTGCGATAAGTCATAACGCACTCATCGAGGCCCTGAGGGTAACGTTTGCGATAAGTCATAACGCACTCATCACGGCCCGGATGGTACCGTTGGCGGTAAGTCATGATGCACTCCTCACGGCCCTGAGGGTAACGTTGGCGATAAGTCATGACGCACTCATCGAGGCCCTGAGGGTAACTTTGGCGGTAAGTCATGACGCACTCATCGCGGCCCTGAGGGTAACGTTGGCGGTAAGTCATGATGCACTCATCGCGGCCCTGAGGGTAACGTTGGCGGTAAGTCATGACGCACTAATCGCGGCCCTGAGGGTAACGTTGGCGGTAAGTCATGACGCACTCATCGCGGCCCTGAGGGTAACGTTGGCGGTAAGTCATGATGCACTCATCGCGGCCCTGAGGGTAACGTTAGCGGTAAGTCATGACTCCTCCTGCCGGACCTTCAGTGGGCTGTATGTGGACTCTCGGGGGCACACACGGGGGCGTTTGTTCCAAGAAATGGCGACTCAACAGGCACAGCGCTTTGTTTCACCGCCTCTCTGCCTAAACTCCCAATCCCCTCATTACCACACCCCTTCTGAAATAAAACACTCTTTTCTGCCATCCTTAGCCTGACCTGCAAACCTTCAGCCACTTTGAAGCAAAGCAGAATGTGTACAGCACCGCAAAGGTTTGTCAGGTTTGCTGTGAAAGTCCCTGAAACAGTTTTTGCTTGTATTTTCTCTGTGAATTCCTTGGTTATTGTGGGAAGTACTCTTGGTACAAAGTACTATAGCTATTAGGTAGGTATGCTTCAAAAATACCTGCACCTAGAAAAATTAAATGTTTACGAATGCCTTTCAACCCCACAGCTTAATTGGAATGTTTCCCATTAACCTTTAACTGCCATTTTCAATTCTCAACACATTCTGAATACTTATGCAGAGCCAACATTTAGCCAAATTATACCATTTGATCGACATATAAATACTAGCTCTTGTCCAAGCAGTGGGAATTCCACCACATAGTAATGACTGTCTGTATAATTAACAGGTTGCTCAAGAACCAGTCAGTTATGACAAACTGCATGACTGAGCATGGGAGCAAGGCACTACTGAACAATTAGCAGCCTGACGCATTCAACACAACACAATACAGACTGAGCTGTCGCTTACTGGGGTGCAGCATCTCTGCTCTTATGAAAACATGGCACGTCTCTTACAATGTTACAGCAATACCACTCCGACTCAAACACATTAAGTGCAGCTCTCATAAGTTTAGCTTTTCCCATGTAAGCATATCATGACTAGTTAAGTCATGGCCAGTCAAAAGATTTCGGCTGAGCCCCAATCCAGCCCCCGCCCCAACTACATTACCCAAAGACCCTCTGGTGCGAGAGCCTGGCTGTTTTTTTCAGTTTCCTTGGAGAGCCAGCGGAGATTGCCGTGTCAATGGCCGGCCCTCGCCGTTTAATTCCCGGGCAGATTTACGGCCTGGCTGAATGATGAGGAAGCCTGTGGACCACCAGGGCCCGGTGTCTGACTGCAGTGCTAAGCTTTAATTGCCAGTGAAACCATCGGAGCACCTGAAGAGAAGGCCGTCGCCGGGCTGCCACGGTGCCACACTCCAGCCAATCTGTCTCAATCGGGCAAGCAGAAGGGCTGTTAGGGTTGGGCCTGTCATCAAGTCTTATTCAGAGGGAGGTTAGACTGACATCTGCACACGTGTTCTTGCACACTAAGTGGAAGGGGGCAAGTACCCAGGAGGGTCTTCTCTGGCAACCCACAAAATAAAAAATAAGAATGCTTTCAGGAAGGGTCTCTCTTTGGCAACCGGCACAAAAAAAAAGTAGTTTCACAAAACTGTTCCTGGAACTTTACATCGTATCTTTGTGCTCTCAATCTTTGATGAAATTGCAGGTACGAAAAGTTCAAACCCAGCTAGGAGAGAAAGGTATTGACTTACTGACTTCTTCTAGAAAATAATAATACATAAGGAGTAGAACAGGCCATTCAGCCTATCGAGAACATAAGAACATAGAATACATTCAGCCCATCTAGGCTCATCATTTACCTGCAGAGTAGAGAGTATCCAGCCTGGACGTGAATACCCTGAGAGTGTCTGTCTCTACTGTATGATCTGGCAAGCTGATGCACACATTGACAGCTCTCTGTATAAAGAAATACTTCCTGATATGTGCGCAAAAGTTACCTGTGGCTAATGTCCACCCATGCAAAGAAACTGAAAAGGATAGGGTTTGTGTAAAATCAGGGATACTTTCCTTTCCTTTTTAGCAATGATGGAGTGTTTCCACAAGGAAGAGGGAAGAGGCAGCAGGTGGGAGCTTATCCCAGAGGATACCTTGAAAGTGAATGGGTGGGGGGTGTGGAGAAGGGATCTTGTGGCTGGGAGATGTTTCTCCAGACAGCCAAGCACAGTGGGTAGAGTTCCGGCTGTGCTTTGGGTTTTAAAAGCAGTGAAGACTCATGAAAGACTCAAAGAAAAGCAGGCAGGGACATTCCGCCATGGAATTCGGTCCCATTGACTGCAGGAGCAATGTGTCGTACACGCATTTCCTTAGAGTCCTGTAAATGAATCAGCCGAAGATTTTCACAGCTTGCTGGCAACTGTTATTGGGCTTTTCAATGGATTTGGTGACGGGGAAAAATTACCTTTGCAAAACACTTGCGCTGCCCGCAGTTTTTGCCTGCGTTGATGATAAAATGAGTGAACGCGAGCGACATCATTCACCATAATTATGGAAGCATTCACAATAGGCTCAATTACAGTGCCTCATCCCTATAGAGCTTCATTGTTACAAGAGCCGTGTAATCGTGTCAGTATGACAAAAGCTCTTAAGCTCACATCTCGCCAAGTCGTACAACTCTCTCGAGTGTCCAGCAGCCGTGATCAATATTCACACCGCCGGAGAACCAAACGGTCGCAGTAACTGCTGTGCGGCTAACAGCCACTGATAAAAGCTCTCGTGTCTAGACTCCATTGTGAAGTGGAACCTTTAGCGGCACTGTAATGCTAATGACTTCCACTACCCCCGGCTGGCTTTGTCAGTTATTCACGTCGCTCTTTATCGGCGCTCTCCCAAGGGCCCCGGTAGAGCGGGTGGGGGGCGGCAGGCCGCGTCCGTCCGACGCCACTCGCTCGCTAGCGTCTTATCGGGCCAGGCACAGGGTGCACACCACAACTCGCTCGGCCCCCGGGACCGTGCTCCCCCAAGTCCTCCAGCCCTTTCCCATCATGCCTCATTCCTCTTTGCCCCCTCTCAGGAAGAGAGAGGGGGGGGGTTGCCTTCTACAAAGGAAGGGGCCGTGACTTTTCCGTGAACTTGTCCCGTCAAAGTGAACTCCATTCTGCCTCACGACTGGAGCTCCATTCCGCATCTTTCTTTCTAAATGTCATGAGTAAACAATAAGGGGAGGTATATTCATGGGGGGTCCTGAGAACCGGGTGAACACCCACAGGCCAGATTTGTGGAATGTGATCGTATTTGTACAGGTCCCATCCCCTCCCCAGGCTGTCCCGTGTCTGTCCAATCGAGCGTAGGCACAGAGGAAACGGTGCGGAACCACGGCGAGTGTTAAATATTATCATTAGAGCTTCTGCTCCTACAAATCACACGATCAGCAGCTTACACTCACAATCAGCTGCTTCAGTGGGCCTGGAGCTCAGATAGAGAGACTCTATATGATGGATGACTATAACACAACACACACACACACACACACACACACACACACACACATCACCCATCCAAATGCAACTTCATTCTAGTCACTAAGTTCCCCCGAACAAATCAAAGGGACTTTGTGTCAAGCAGTAGCGCTGTCTGTTAGAGACTTTCAGTCACCCACAACTCTGCTCAGACTCTCCTCCAGGTGGAAGTCCAGATGAGAAATAGTGTTGTATGCTCTCTAGACTGTAGCTGCTGAATTACCTGTTCCCTGCATCAAACCTTCATACGGTCTTCATATGATCTTATGAAAATTAGGGGGCTGGACTGTTGCCCCACCATCCAGCTGCAGTAGATCATTTAATTTAATTCTGCATCAAATATTCATTAAAACAGGGATTGTGATTGAACAATTAATTTTACAGTAAGGGAGTTTCATAGGGAAAATGGAGTTTCCATTTTTCATGTGCAGACACGTTCATGCTGCATATAAGCATATGACACCTGCATAATTTAGAAATATGACTTGTGGAAAAAACCTACATGACAATAGCCTGTACTGTTACTCAATCAAGGTACTCGAGTGCTGAGAACTGCTGGTTTTTCACCCTCCTTTTGGCCAATCAGTAGCACTAATTGTTTAGTTCATCACCTGGGAGAAAAGAAAACCAGGGCCGGATTTGAGGGCAAGATTTGAGTATCCATGGCCTATAGTCTGTGTTATAGGGTTGTGATAGAAGTCACTCAAAAGTAAGACATGCTCAATAAAGCCTTCATCTATTTGCTCCTGAAATATATATTTTTTAACTTGAAAGAACAATCGATTTGATTGGACAATTTCCATCTGCCACGCTTCTTGGGTTCAAAGAGCTAGATTTACACAGAAGGCCAATCTCTCCGCTGACTTAATAAGAGGAACCAGACAGATGACACAGAGATTTGGGGTGGCAAGTGGTAAAACTCGTTTTAAGGGAGCCCCTCGCTCTGGGTCAGGGGCTGAGGGGATTGAGACGGGTCTGAAAAGGTCACCTGTGCACTTATTGGGATTTTTTTAACAAATGGAAGAGGAAAAGGTCAATTCATCAGTTCCCTGTTAGATCCCTAAATCCCATCCTAAAGGGGATTTAGTGGACCGGACGATAAACTCATTGTGAGTATATCTCATCATGTGACTGCTAATGTGTACAGAATACATATTGCACAACACAACAGTAAATATATACATAACTATAGTATATATACTGTACATACAGACATACAAATATATACATAAATACATACAGGTATATAATAACTATTTGCACAGCACTTTAATTGTAAGACACAATACTATAAAGCAGATTAAAAAAAAAAAAATGAAACCACATTGAACAAACCAAAAGTTTGAACGTTTTTAAACAAAATTAGATACATTTAGATACATACACAGCCATGTCACTTATAGACAGTATTCACACACTACAGGGTGCTCTTTAAAGACCCTTGGTTACATTACAGTTCCCAGTAATTGGTCTGTACTCAGTGACACTGGCCTGATAATTGACTTGGAGTGGTCTGTCAAATTTTCTTTGTCTGCTGTAGTAGGTAAAAAAAAAATCCAGGGAAATGTTTGTCAGCTATTGAAAATGCCACCCATAAGATGGATACTGTGCATTTCTCTGCAATCAAAAGGTCTGACTTTGAAATATCTTGACCCAGATTAAAACCAAGAAGATAGCATCCATTATGAACAGAGTCCTGGTTGAACAGATTAGACATCATCAACCGTGATTTTTCCAGTAAATGTGCCATCACTCCATTTTAGAAATGGTTCTGAGGCCCATGCTATATCTCAGGGTAATCTTCCCGCTGGACACTGGATCAATCAGTCCACACATTAGTCTTCCTCCCTGCCTTTGTTCTCTTCTATCCAGTTTAATGGGTGAAGACCATCGTTCAGAAAAATGTAATGGGGGCACAAGATGGATGAAGGCATTTGTAGCTAACAGTCAGAAGACAGAGTGAGCTCCAGTAAGGGCGACACAGGCAGGCCAAAGTTCAGCAGTGTCAACGTGCGTGCACACACACTCACGCAGACACACACACACACACATTCACACAAACACACACACACACACACACACACACACGCACACACGCACACAAACACACACACAGACACACACGCACACACACACACACACACACACACACACACGCACACACACGCATTCACACAAACACACACACAGACACACACACGCACACACACGCATTCACACAAACACACACACAGACACACACATACACGCACGCACACACACACACACACACACACACACACACACACACACACACGCATTCACACAAACACACACACAGACACACACACACACACACACACACACACACACACATAACCTCTCTGCAGCACTCACAATCCCAGCTCTCTCCATGTGAAGCCCTGTTGTGGGCTTGTGTGCGAGCAGCAGTGAGGGTTAGTGGCCCAAGCCCACATCACCAGGCACCTCTCCCTGACATTTCACTCACATTAGGCCCCTCGACTAGCTGGCGCTCTCATCCACATACACTCACAAAAGGGGAGAAGTGCCCGATCCGGCTCATTTGAGCGCCGTCTCCTCCTCTTACCGGAGAGCTCCAAATGGAGTCCGCCGGGGTGGGAACGGCATCTGCTGGAGGGACTCTGTGCAGCGCAGGGGAAAAACAGCACTACTGCAAGTGCATCCATCCCCAAACAGGTCTGAAATGTGAGGTACAAGGGCCAGCTGCACCCCCTTTCACAAACAGATTTTACAGCACTGCACTATGGTACCCCAATACTACTGCAGTACCATAATATTAATATAGTACCCAATATCACAGAGAGAGAGAGAGAGAAAGAGTAAATAAGAGTGAGTATGAGAAGAGAGAGAGGGCGATAGGTGGGGAGAGAGCAAAAGAAAGTGTGGGAGAAGAGAGAGAAAAAGAGTAAATGAGTGAGTGTAAGGAGAGAGAGAGAGAAAGAGTAAATGAGTGAGTGTAAGAAGAGAGAGAAAGAGTAAATGAGTGAGTGTAAGGAGAGAGAGAGAAAGAGTAAATGAGTGAGTGTAAGAAGAGAGAGAAAGAGTAAATGAGTGAGTGTAAGGAGAGAGAGAGAAAGAGTAAATGAGTGAGTGTAAGAAGAGAGAGAGAGAAAGAGTAAATGAGTGAGTGTAAGGAGAGAGAGAAAGAGTAAATGAGTGAGTGTAAGGAGAGAGAGAGAAAGAGTAAATGAGTGAGTGTAAGGAGAGAGAAAGAGTAAATGAGTGAGTGTAAGGAGAGAGAAAGAGTAAATGAGTGAGTGTAAGAAGAGAGAGAGAGAGAAAGAGTAAATGAGTGAGTGTAAGGAGAGAGAAAGAGTAAATGAGTGAGTGTAAGGAGAGAGAGAGAAAGAGTAAATGAGTGAGTGTAAGGAGAGAGAAAGAGTAAATGAGTGAGTGTAAGGAGAGAGAAAGAGTAAATGAGTGAGTGTAAGGAGAGAGAGAGAAAGAGTAAATGAGTGAGTGTAAGAAGAGAGAGAGAGAAAGAGTAAATGAGTGAGTGTAAGGAGAGAGAGAGAAAGAGTAAATGAGTGAGTGTAAGAAGACAGAGAGAGAGAGAGAGAAAGAGTAAATGAGTGAGTGTAAGAAGAGAGAGAGAGAGGCTGCGCAGAGAGGACAGGTTTGCTCACTATGTCATATTCAAGAGGTGGGGACAGAGCTACATTTCCTCACAAAATGTGAAAAATACCCAGTGAGGCAAGAACACTGTACTTCTGTAAAATAAAAGAATTTGAGATGCTCCCAGAGGTAGAGGCGCTGCCATTCCTCATGGGGGAGAAGTGGGACTGTGTGGCTTTGGCAGCACAGTACATTGCCACTTGCCACAGTCAGTAATGTTAATATGTTAATACATTACCAATTTCATGTGTTTGTCTTTTAGATGTAGAATTTTATTTGTTTCGTTAGTGAGCGTAATCAGCTCATGTTTACTGTAGTTCAATTTGCTATGGCTTATCTGTTATCTGTTATGTCAGTCTATGCTTTGGCAATGTAACTGTACCCTTGCCATGGCAATAAAGCTTATTTGAATTTGAGAGAGAAAGAGAGAGAGTGCGAGTAAATGAGTGAGAAGAGAGAGAGAAAAAGAGAGAGAGACAGGCAGAGAGACAGAGAGAGAGATGCTCATCTGCTAGTGTTAATGTTGGTGACTCCTGGCTCAGCACATGAAACGCTGCTGCTTCGCTCCCTGCAGGTGAGCTGCTGATAGCACAGCCCCACTGACACACTTTCAGCCACACAAGAGAAACTCGCCCGGCCAACGCCACTCGCGCTGCGATGCTCCGGGAGGGAAAACGCCAGTTTCCGCGAGGGGGGGTGGGGGGGTGGGTGAGAGGGAGGTTCGTGGGGCCCTTAACCGATAGGTTGCGGGGCGGACGGCGGAGGACAAAGCGGGCGGGGATCAGACGCTCGAGCGGGCAAACTCATCGCAGCCCATTCTCCCGCTACTCAGTCCCACTCCACACACAGCCAGAGACTCATCCTCACAGCCTCTGCTCTCCAAAGGAAATCTCACCGCTGGACTCAGGTTCGGCAGAACCGTGTTTATTAATGCATGTGCCTGAGATCAACACACTCACAGGATTTCTACAGCATTCAGAGATCATCTCAAGAAAACAGGACCGTTCTTTAACCCCTTCTCAAGCCCCATCTTTTTGCACACAAGCCCAAAAACGGTTACGTTACCGTGCTTCGTACCGTCTGGGGATTTCCAGAACACATAGACTGTATGGAGTCGTCACTTTCATTGAGCCTGTTTTGTATCAAAATCAGGAACCGTTGTCACTATAACCCGCGCCCGGGTATATAAAAAACTTCCCGCGTGCGGGCATATTAGCGCAAACAAGTGTTCCTTTATTTCAAACTCCCAACAACACCTTCCACAGCCCTGGCAGCAGCTCCGTTAAACCAGCGCCCAATGCCGTAGGATCTAGCGGGCGCATCACAGTGAATGGCCAACCCCTCCGTGGCCACTGCTCAGGCACCGATTAAAGGTGCCAATCTTTATTTTCCCCTATGCGAATCAGAAAGGGGCGTTTCGGCGGTCGTGGTGTGTGGGTAAAACGCTGGCAATGGGAGGGTGCTGATTGGTCCGTGCTCCAATTCCACGCTGCCCCCTGTGCTGCTGGGACAGGAAACAAGAGCATCCCGTCTTTCACACAGGAAAACTCAAACACTCGCATTGGCATGAGTATGCCACAGGGAATCTCTCAGAGCCACTCACGCACACACTCGGACGGCATCAAACCGTCTCTCACACACTCCAGCTCAGCAGTCTCATGCCTTCTTGCACATCGGCAGCTTTCCAGTGTAAATCCCATCAGACAAATGCAACTAAACCAAAGTGTAAGCGACCAACGTCTCAATCTCTGTCACATACATTTGCTCAACTGACTTATTTTGAAAGAGAGACGGAGAGAGAGAGACAGCGACAGAGACAGAGACAGAGACAGAGACAGAGAGAGAGAACATATTGATTATTTTCATCAGACTAGGCAGAAGTGTAATTTCCCTGATGTGAGAACTCCCTGCAGAAGAGTTCTGACACACACTGCATACACTATTTCAGAGAATGTAGGTGTGTAATGATCCACACTGACTGTAAAACTCTCGGGCTGAAGCTTGACTATTCCTGAAGTCCTGCCCTGTTCTCCACCTGAAACTCTACTCAGGTATCTTTGTATCAGGAAAATGAGCCATCATCACCACCTGCAACACTCTCTCACATCCACAACCCAGGAGACACTCTCAGATCAAACTCACATCAAGTGCCATCAATGCACACACACACAAACACACTCACACACAGATACCCACACACACACACACACACGCACACTCTCACACAGATACACACACAAACACACGCGCACACACACACACACACACACACACACACACACACACACACACACACACACACACACACACACACACAGATACCCCCCGCAGGCACTTTCTTACCTGAGCGATCTCATACAGCAGTTTGTAGTGTTCCTCTCTTTTGCGCAAAGTGCACAAACTGCAGCCCATTATAGAGGCGTCTGTATTCCCCCGCGGCGGAACGGCAGTGGAGCGGAAAGGGGGGCACCCTCCAAACCGCAGCTCTGTGTCTCATCGGTCACCCCTGAGTGCGCTTTCACACACACGAACGCGCGCGCACATACACACACACACGCAGCAGCGGAGTCCGTGTCCGAATCAGTGGCGACCGCGGCTGAGGTGCCCGGCTCCCGTCTTTCCCCTCTCGCTATCGCGCACGCTGCAGCCGCGACTACCGCTCATGGCAACGCTCCCCCCTCTTCTCACCCAGCCGCGGCTCGCACGGCAACGCAGACCACAACTCATGAATAATAATCATCTCATGAATAACAAGCAGCTCATGAATAATAACCAGCTCATGAATAATATCCAGAGGATTTTAATTATTCTCAATGTGTGGGGAGGGGCATGAGGGGGAGGAGTCACGCCAGCAGAGGCTGCCATAGGAAAACCTTATTCTGCAAACTGACAGCAACGTCCTAATGAACAAAGATGTTTCAACAGTTTTGCCCAATTTACTTTTGAAGACAAGACATTTGCTTTCTTTATGTTTGTCAATGGAAATGTATTTTACAACTCGATTTTTTTTTTTTTTTTTACTGTACGTATATATTGTGAACTTTTGTCACTTTCGGCATTAAAATAGGTAAAATCTCAATTTAATTTAACTGTACTTAGTCTTTAATCCTACACACAGTGCACGTCTGGTGATGCTGCAGAGAGACTGCCCTCTCTCTTTTTTACACTCAAATATTTTTGGAACAATGTCCAAAAGTCAAAAATGTAATTTTATGCATTTATAACCAAAAACAAAAACTGACGCATATGATACCTTCGACTATACGTATTTGTTTCTGCTTTCCAATTTATAAAGTGGGATTCACTTTGAGCTGATATTTAAATTTATAGTAGAAGACAGCTTAGCCTTGTCGTCAAGTAAGTCCAACAGGCTTGTCAGATTAGTTCATCAAGTGAATCAGATTAGGTGACCTGACATAATATTTGTATTAACTTGTACAATATGCATTTTTTCCATGTGAAAACAGTAATAGCGATTGGGGGTCTCTGCCCAATCCTGTTATTTTCTTCTTTTTTTCTTCTTCTTATTAAATTACACTTTAAATACTCAGTAGTGTACGAGTGTTTGCTAAATGCATGCAATGTAAATACGTATCTCATAAAAAATGCACAGCCAGCACCCGCATATGCAAACAGGCAAAGGTTTTTTCTTCTTTATGTCCTGGACCGTCAATTAAAAAAAAAAAAACTCAGGTAAGGTCATTCAACCGAAGAGTTACACAATCGAAGAGTTACACAATCTAAATATCGCTTGTTCGGAAATGAACACAAGGTCGTGACACAGAAGCTGGCCTGACCCTGGGGTTGGGAGGTCAAGACCTTTCTCTTTTAAATGCTAATGGAGTGGACGGAGACTGCAGGCTTCCGCTCCCCTTCCCGCTCGCTTGCTTGCTCTGCACCTTCACAAGGCCGAACTAAACCGATGGCGCTGGATTCGCCCGCAGCCCCAATCTCTCTGAGCGAATGGGCTCGGTTCAGAGGGTGCCAGCAGAGAGATGCAGTATCGGGCCTCGTTGAGATCAAGTTAACTCTGCAGGAGGTCAAGGAAAACTAAATATAAAGTCAGGCTTGGACCTATAGGAACTGATAAACTGCATGTAAGGGTCTTTCTTTGACCACCATGATGGCCTGTATCTGACTGACTAAACAGCTGGTACAACAACAGTGGGGCTTGTATGGTAGGGGAAACACTGTAAATTATTATAATTCAGCATTTATTTAGTTTGTATTCATCACGTGGTCTTGCTGTTAGTTGTCCTAAAGCATTTATAAAGCATTTCAAGCCTTTCTGCAGTTTTTGAGATTGTAGGAATGGCATAGGAATCATTTCACAGTTGTGTGTGTGTGGGGGGGGGGGGGGGGGGGGTGTCCAAGCACAGAGGAAACCATATGTTGGGACTCTGAATTGTTGAATGGGGGGTCAGAGATAAACTAGTGTTTGCAGGTTTTATTGAGGCCAATCTCTGAATCAATTAAGACTGCTAAAAAACATGCGTTTAAGTTTGTCTGTAATTGATTTCTCGATTTCTTATTAAACAAAGGTTTGGCTCCTTGCCATTTGACTTCCCTTCATTTTACACAAATAGTTTAGTTTCAGTGACCAGGTATCCCCACTTTCAGCAATTAGAACCCCACTGATTTCACCTGACAGTCTATAATTTAACCAATTCAAAAAACGTAATCTCTTTCAAAAGGAATCATTTGCCATAAAGCACATTAAATGAAAGCCTTGGTTGAACTGACTGATTAGAAGTCCTGGGATGTGAATATGTGACAGTTATTAATGACACGTATAGCTACAATAGAGATGAAAAGCTCATTCAGAAGAATTAACCGCTTGACAAACCACAAGTTGCAAATGTGGCTGGAATAAAAACAAAATACACAGGGGCCCCCAGGACATCGTTTGAGAACCCTTGAATTAGAGGAACCTCTGATTTATAGGAACTGCTTCACAAGGTAGGATACTCTGCTTTCCAAACAAATCTGCCAATCCTCTAAATTCTACGTTTTATCAGAATGATGTGGAATTACGTTTTAATTCCACATTATCAAAAAATTTACTTTGATTTCCGCCAAGACAAACTGACAAACTGACAGCAGAAGAGCTTGCAGCATTTTCAGCCTTTTCCCTTTTCCTGCCTGCAGCCAAAGTGGGCCAGGATACTGGTCACAATGTGAAACCTATTACTGTTCAGGCATAGCGGACAGCAAATCCAAACAGAGTAATCAATCCCTGTACAAATATTGGCTCATTTTTCATCACCATGGAAATTGTATTTGATGCAACAAATGTTTTTTTTTTAATGCAAACAGTGCTAGAGACATTTTTGTACCAAGCTTAGCAGCATGTGTCATGTGTGTATGTGTACGTGTGTGTGTGTGTGTGTGTGTGTGTGTGTGTGTGTGTGTGTGTGTGTGTTTTATAAAAAAAAAAATCTTAAATCTGTCCTTAAGGTGTGCTGAAGCCACAACCATTTAAGATGCCGAAGGTAGAAGCAGACAGGTGTAGAGGTCCACCCACGAACCCAGCTGTGTAAGTTTTGCAATCGCCAAACAAACATCAAAATTAAAGCTGGAGTAGGCAACTTTCTCAACTGTCGCAATGTTGTGAAAACATTTTGAATGTCATAACACTGTTGGCCCTGCGCACAGAGAGAGACACACCCCCACCCCACTGCTTCTCCACGACTGAGCAACCAATGATCACAGCGGACCCTGCCCCTTTCATGTTGACTGACAGGCCGAGTTTGCCGAGCAAAAAAGTGTGCAAATACGACTTGAAATAAAATAGATGCGTAAAATAATGAATAGATATTTATTTCATCATCTATTTCATTGCTTATTTATTTATTTCATTTTGTCACATTTGGCCTTCCATACACGGCGTGAGGAGGAAGATGTGATGCGTCTCTCTGCCAGTGCTAAAAGTAAGAAACACTGACCGCGGGGGCCCCAAAGCCTGACCGACCATGTGAGGCCCAAAGCCTGACTGACTGTATAGCCCCAAAGCCTGACTGACCATGTGGGCCCCAAAGCCTGACTGACCGTATAGCCCCAAAGCCTGACTGACCGTATAGCCCCAAAGCCTGGCTGACCGTGAGGGTCCCAAAGCCGGACTGACCATGTGGGTCCCAAAGCTCGACTGACCACGTGGGGCCCAAAGCCTGACTGACCATGTGGGCCCCAAAGCATGACTGACCATGTGGGGCCCAAAGCTCGACTGACCATGTGGGGCCCAAAGCCTGACTGACCGTGTGGGGCCCAAAGCCTGACCATCAGGAAACATGACCATGTGCCCTACCTTTGACCCCAGCAGTCTGAAATTAAAGACCCTGTGCAATCAAAGCCATCATTCATTCACAGTACAATTATACCTAAAATGCCGCAGAAGACAAAAACTATGATATAAAGTTGATATTATTCAATAAAGATTTGAAATTATTATAATTCCTATTTTTTATCCAGAAAGCAACAATGTCCTTACACTACAGAAGGATTTTGGTGTTGGTCATTTGCAGTAGTGGTCTGCCAGTCAGGAATGAATATCCACACAGAAAAGAAATGCCTCCAGCTCTCCTATTTAGAAATGACTCTTTTAGAAAAGTTCACATCAAAGGAAAATTCTAGCAATTTCCTGTTCATAAATGCAGAAAAAAGTATACACTTTTAGCTTGTGGCTTAATGAACTTAAATATGACTGCAAAGGGTATTTAATAACTGAAGCTGGCTTTTTGTTGTAATAGTATTTGGAGGGGGGGGGGGGGGGGGGCAGCATCTCAGACTGCCCGCCCCCTCCTGCTCACTGCTGCCCATCCTGACCCGGGCTGTACCATTTATTTTACTTATTATATTACATATCATATTAGCGCTTGATGCTACACACTACATTGACTGGTGTGGGAATGTTGTTAGCCAGGCCCTGTTGTGCACACATGTACGTATGTTCTCTTTGATTGTAAGATGATAATAGCATCAATTAAACAAATTCATTGTAATTTTCCAATACGGATTGGTGTACCAAGAAAGATTTGGATGGGAACATTAATTAAAATGCACCCATTCCTCTTCCTGTGCTTGGATCTTTTAAATGGTGCCATCTATTATGGTGACAGTTACTACTTTTAAGACCTCATACAACCGTTTTTGTCTTGAAACCAAATGAATTACCCCATTTGTTTGGGGGTGTCCCCCAATCAAGTGAAAATTAATCTCCCAGAGGAAAGACCAATGAGGGAGGAATAGTCACAGGAAATGAGTAAAACAATTACTCCCATAAGCCAATAAGATGTGTACTAAGCACAAACGGTATGTTCCAACGACTGACAGTGAGAGAAAGACTCATAATGAAGACTGAAGCTCACAATGGTTATGTTTACATGCACAACAATACTCCGATTACTGAGAGTAATCAGTTTATGCCAGTATTTAGATTATTGGGTACAGAAAGATATAAGTAATGTGATTTAAACGATCCCTTCAATAATCGGCTTATGCTCAAAGGAAAGAGTGCACTTGCTTGTTTTCATCTGGGATCTTCCATTTCCACCTGACATGCAGTTTCAAAAAGCCGAACAAAATCGGAGTAAGAATACATGCACCAACAAATCGAAAGATTGGGCAAAAATCTAGGTGTCTTAATCGGGTTTTGAATAAGCCGATTATGGCCTTATGCTGATAAAGATAACCAGATAAAGGTGTTTACATGACCATTTCAATCAGACCTGCAAGAGTATTGCCATAATCAGGGTAATGCAAATGTACAATGTAAAATGTAGTGTGCATGTAAATGTACTCAATGAAGACTGGATCTCATAATGAAGACAAATTCATAATGAAGACAAGCTCATAATGAAGACTGAAGCTCATAATGAGATCTGAAGTTCAGAAATGAAAACTGAACCTCATAATGAAGACAAATTCACAATGAATTCTGAAGCTCTTAATGAAGACTGAAGCTTATAATTAAGACTGAAGCCCATAATGAAGACAAATTCCCAATGAAGGCAAGCTCATAATGAATTCTGAAGCTCATAATGAAAACTGAAGCTCATAATGAATTCAGGAGCTCATAATGAAAACTGAAGCTCACACTGAATTCTGGAGCTCATAATGAAAACTGAAGCTCATAATGAATTCTGGAGCTCATAATGAAAATTGAAGCTCATAATGAAAACTGAAGCTCATAATGAATTCTGGAGGTCATAATGAAAACTGAAGCTCATAATGAATTCTGAAGCTCATAATGAAAACTGAAGCTCACAATGAATTCTGAAGTTCAATGAAAACTGAAGCTCACAATGAAAACTGAAGCTCACAATGAATTCTGAAGCTCATAATGAATTCTGAAGCTCATAATGAATTCTGAAGCTCATAATGAAAACTGAAGTTCATAATGAATTCTGAAGCTCATAATGAAAACTGAAGCTCACAATGAATTCTGAAGCTCATAATGAAAACTGAAGTTCATAATGAAAACTGAAGTTCATAATGAATTCTGAAGCTCATAATGAAAACTGAAGCTCATCATGAATTCTGAAGCTCATAATGAATTCTGAAGCTCATAATGAAAACTGAAGCTCATAATGAAGACTGAAGCTCAGCCTTCCCCACCCTAACAGAATGGAGAGGATTACAAGATGGGGTTTGGCATTTTAGGAGTTTGTTAAAGGGGTACATATTATTTACAATTTGCTGCAGGTCTGTTGAGTTTGGATGATTAAGGTGAAGACAGCAGAGAGGGGTGAAAGGTTAGTGGGAGTATTTATTTTAGGTAACAATCTGACAGTTTCCTGAAATTACAGATATGGCTGTAAAAAAAAGTTCAGGTTGTAAAAGTGTGCAAAGCATAGACACTGCTATCATTTCTGCCACATAATAGGCTGAAAAAATGGTTAGATTTCCACCTGAGATAAATGTTAAACCGAGATTGATCCACAAAAAAAGTCTCAATGCATTTACTGTTCAAAACAACTTCTGTCACGGACAGAAAATAATTAAAGACATATCGCATGAATATTTCTGTTAACATCCCCAGATGATTATAACTTAGCCATAAAAAAATGTTCATGGAGGATACGTGCCCATAACAATGATTTCACTGCACACACAGAGAGAATTAAGTCTGAAGTAATTAAAGGATTTTTTCCCCGAAATCAATGGTTTAATTAAAACTGACAAAAACACTGGCATTTAAATACCCTAAAATGTCGTGAGAAAACAAACTGAAAGAGCAATTGAAAAAAGTATGTCCCAAAAGGGATGCAAATGATATTGAATGCCACCTAAAAAAAGATGATACTGCATTAATGCGTGAACATACTCAAACAGAATTATGCAGCACCATATATAAATAAGACACTGAGCAAACAAGGGCCGGGAGTTCTCCTGAGAAATAAATGACTGAACGGTAACGGCACAGCGGCACGCACTCATATTTAGATATGGCCATACATTACTGCTGATAATGTGACTCTGTGGAGCAGATTCTGTCTGTAGCACGAGGCTCAGATGCAATAACTCTCCACTCAGAATGACTTTCTATTCCTGAGGGGGGGGAAAGGGGGATAGGGGGCGGTATTCGCCGTTTTTAATAGATTCTATGACCAAGGCTGCTTTTCTTTCTCTATTTAACAGGATAATTTCCCGCTGGAACTTAGTCCTTGTATAATATCAATGGGTGATGGGTCATAAACTTTAAGTCAATCAAAGGCAGGAATATGGTTAATGGAAATCCTGTCGGTTCTGACTGTGCAACATTGGTACTGGTACATTGAGGGAGCGGCCATTTTGAACAGGACGTCCATTACAGCCTTGTGAGTGCCCTGCAGCAGCAGTTGCCCATTGGCCTGTTCATTTGAGAGGGCATGGCAGTAATTGGCTCTTTCACACGAGAATGGACAGGAAAAGGACAGGGAGCCGGACCGCCCGAGACTCACCTTGGGGTCGTACATCACTTCCTGTCAGGCTGAGTAATGCAGGATTCTGCTGGCTGATCCAATAGATTTTGAAGCTGTGTTCGAGCTCAGCCCTTCATCACCACGGAAACAGACCTGAGTACAGATGAGCCTCTCCACTAGCAGATGTCAAACCAACACACACACACATGCACACACTGAATAGACTGGAGTCAGTGTCCCAGCCAATACTGTTACACAGTTTTCATGGCTGTCACACACAGATGCATGCAACAGTTCCCCTCTAATCACACTTTCTGCAACCGTAGGAGTGACATCGCTCCCCAGATCCACGGTTTTCTCACATAATGAATCAGAAGATCAGCCTCCCCTTTCTGGCGTATGTAAATAAAAAGTATCATTTGTGTATTTAATGCCAATAAGCCAAGGCCAATCTGTCAGGATGAGACACCCCCGGCTCCTCATTTACATGCTGGCTTTGCAGCCAATCGGCTCTGAGGAAGCAGGGTGAATCCTCTGGCCTGACAAGTCTGTTCCGATGGGAATGGAAATTGAAGTGTCAATCATCAGGCCCCAGCGGATTTGGAAAACTTTACTCTGCATGAATAGGATTATGCACATCACTAGAGACCAGCTTTTTGAAAATGTAATTTGCTGGATATAGAAGGGATGGGCTGGAATTAACTGGATATAATCTTATGCTGCTACACAAAACGGCTCCTTCCACCCGACAAAATATATTCCAAAATCTCCAAAAACCAAGAAAAACGAAATCCCTGCCTGTTTTACAATAAAATATGATACAATTTACAAACCCCTGAGCATTAAAATACTATTAGTTTAAAAAATTACAATGCTCCATTTGATCTACTTTTAAATCTAAAACTATGATCAGTGTGTATAATGCGTTTACTCACTAGTTATAACACTTTCCTCACTAGTTATAACCACTTAACCATTAGTTACAACCCTTCAAGCACTATTACAATAATGCAACTCTTTATTCACTAGTTATAAGCCTTTAAGTCGTTTTTTTACTATTATTTTACAAATAATCTGGCGCCCAACGTGGGGTTGATCATATCAAATTCCCACGCTAATTTGTAATGTCCAATTAACGTGCTCGATCCCTAAAGTGTAGACATCCGTGGTTCTCCGACAAAACAAAGAAGCTGCTTCTTTGCTAGTCATGTTTCACACCATACAAATGATGCTGAAAGTCATCAAAATCATGCAGGTCCACAAACTGGCATGGATAGTGTGTCACTAATGATATGTCATCACCTCATAGTTGTCCATTGCAAGTTCATCCACCATTTCACTTCCTGGGATTAGAGGCCCCCAAATGAACGAAGCATGAAAACAACATTACTGTGATCAAATAAATATATGTAGGGAACGGAATTACATTTTTTTGTCAGGGAGGGCAAAGCGTCGATTTACTTACATATTTACTAAGGCAATGACAAGATCATCACAGCAGGAAGAAGGAGGGGCGAACCAATGAATGATGCGGCCTTTGGCCATGGTGACATTAAATTTCAATTACAGCCTGCGTGAAATTGGATTCCCCCACTGAGTGATTTCGGGGGGTTTTGCTGTTGGGGATTCATTACTCGGATGTGATCCACAGCCATGGGAATCCCTCCTTACCCCAAAGAGACCCCTGGCTGGCGTGAAGACCGATACTTTCCTGGTTAGCGGATACCGCCTGATCTGATTAAAACGGATTAAGGCTTCTCCCGCCTGGCCAAATCACGTGTAAGCACTGCTAAATCACGTGAAAACATTATATTGACTTGCCCTGTGCAATGCCGTCAGCTATAGTCAGAACTGACACTGACACGGTCCTTTTAAGGCACTGGTCCAGTGTGTGGAAAGGCCCCACAGTCTGGTATCTGTTAAGGCACTGGTCCAGTGTGTGGATGGGCCCTACGGTCTGGTATCAGTAAAGGCACTGTTCCAGTGTGTGGATGGCCCCCAGGGTCTGGTATCTGTTAAGACACTGTTCCAGTGTGTGGATGGGCCCCGTGGATTGGTATCTATTAAGGCACTGTTCCAGTGTGTGGATGGGACCCACGGTCTGGTATCTGTAAGGCTCTGTTACAGTGTGTGGATGGGCCCCATGGTCTGGTATCTGTTAAGGCACTGTTACAGTGTGTGGATGGGTCCAAGGTTTGGTATCTGTAAGGCTCTGTTACAGTGTGTGGATGGGCCCCATGGTCTGGTATCTGTTAAAGCACTGTTACAGTGTGTGGATGGGTCCAAGGTTTGGTATCTATTAAGACACTGTTCCAGTGTGTGGATGGGACCCACGGTCTGGTATCTGTAAGGCTCTGTTACAGTGTGTGGATGGGCCCCATGGTCTGGTATCTGTAAGGCTCTGTTACAGTGTGTGGATGGGCCCCATGGTCTGGTATCTGTAAGGCACTGTTACAGTGTGTGGATGGGCCGCACAGTCTGGTATCTGTAAGGCACTGTTACAGTGTGTGGATGGGCCGCACAGTCTGGTATCTGTAAGGCACTGTTACAGTGTGTGGATGGGCCCCACGGTCTGGTATCTGTAAGGCACTGTTACAGTGTGTGGATGGGCCGCACAGACTGGTATGTAATCCAGACCGTGCCATAGCCAACTGTGCCCACAGGGCAATGCATAATTGGCTCTAGCACGGTCCAGTGTTGGGAGGGACTCAGCATCTCCTCCTGGACCAGCGCACCCGGCTGGTTGATCTGGCGCCCGCAAGTCCACCTGTGGGGCTACGCATAAGAGTATTTTAGCCAACTGTGGCGTGAGTTTTGGAGGCGATCACGTGCTTGTCTGCGCTCTCCAGAATCGACGGGGGAGGCTGGTAGCAATGAGCACTGACAAATATGGATCAGCATTTCAAATGGGGAAAAAATCTGGGGAAAAAGCATTCAAGAAACGTGGTCAACACCGCCTTAAATATCATTAAGAAGAATGTTATTGGCCACTCTGTATTGGTACAGACAATTTTATGCCAAATAGAGCTCTTTACAGCTGGGCTCATAACTAACATTGAATATAAGAGAACGCTTATTTGTGAAATATGATATTTAATCAAATCATGGTAATATATTACCTTTAAAATTACTTACATTTATTAAGGCAATTAGCTATGGTTTTACAAAATTTCTGGTTCATTTGCATTTGTTACTGACAAGTTATTCCCCAATGCGCAACGCTTCAGCATCTGACCGGCTTCTCCTTGACGATGGCGTGACACACGGTGTCTTCTTTTAACACGAAAACTCCAGGGCTTACTTCATACCATGCCGGTACGCCCCCATTTCTGTCACTAATATGGAAATTGGGGGGCTGTCGAGCCTGTCGACAAGCATTGCCGGGTACACTGCAGCAAGCGTGTGAATGTATGCAGTCATTATGCGAGTGATGCGCTGCCCTGTATACGTAACAGGACCAACTAAAGCCAGTGGGGCTCCAAACAGGGTACGCTGCATGCTAGGAAGCAACAGAAACCGTGCAAAAATAAATTATGTGAAGCACGCTTGCATGGCTTCAAGCAATGGGGCCATGCAGTGTTAAATTCAGAATTGAAGAACAGGAAGTGCAGGTCTTAATTTTGACAGTACGCTGTGACTTTATGATGCTACACATAAACAGCTAGCTATGAGGGCGGAAAGCGATCCCTCTCTTGTGTATCTAAACGTGCAGCTGCGGGAGTGAACAGAAGAACAGACCCTCGCGCGAATGCTTCCTGAAGAGAGCCGCGAAGCGCTTCACGATGCTGAGCGGCACCGAGCGGAAATTTCCATTGATTAAACCTCCAGGACCCTTGCTGTCGTTGTACTTTTTAATAATGAACGGATGTGCTGCCATATGGCTGGTGCGTACAGGAGCGCCGGCATTAGACCGCAGGTAGCGCACACTGAGAAGCCTCTTTCAACATGCACAAATGGCTTCATCTATCTGGGTGTCGGGTAACAGCTGCATCGGGGAGGACTGTCTCCAGACAGCACTTGTATTTCGGCGGTTCTCTCGTATGAATGCATAAAAGAGTGTTTCCTCGGCCTAACCCGTGTAAACGCGGCTGAAATGTGGGCAACGTGTCCTTCGGCACTGACAGACAGGGCGGTTAATCCGGGAAGGCGGTATGGTCAATAGGCCGAGTGAGGTGCTGACCGCTCAGTGATTTCCCAGGGAACAGATTCCCGCTTGATGCAGAGCTGCCCCAGGGGACAATGGCGGATTTGGACCCTTCGTGATTTGGGTCAGCGAGGGGTCAGAAGTCACGCTCCCCCAGCCCCCCCAACACAGTGCTGAACCTGGCCTGGGACTGGGATATATTCTGGATCTAAGTTTGACCCTATTAACTTTCAGTTGACCCCCATCCCCTCATCTGATTTCAGCCTTTGTCCAGGTGGTAAGTCTGAATACCAGTAAATGCATCAAGAAAAATATTTAGTTCCATTTCTTTTGTATGTGTGTTGACATCAAGGAAGACTTACTCTCCCCAAAAGTTCCCTGGCTGCTTCCAACAGTGCCTGACACTGCAATGCAAACAGCCAATTTATCCAATTCTATTGGCTCTTGTAGCAAGATGTCTGTAATCAGAGCCAATAATATTCAGCCTTCTCAGTGGTGAGTCAAGGTATCAGATTTTGGGAAGGTGGAAACGTGGCAATGCAGACCCTGCCCCCAGACTACCCCCAGGCAGACGAAACAGATAAACACGTTTTCCACATTCCGGGCTTCCTGCCATGACAAAGGGGAAGGATAAATTTGCGGGTGAGCTGAAGGCTGACACGTGGACAACAAGGGATGGCGTGAGATTTCTGGTGACAGTGGGCACCCGTGAAGGCCTGCTGACGATCACAGAGTCGCCTCTGAGTGACCACAGGCTGTGACCCCCCCTGGTTGGGGGAAGCACGTGTGTCAGTGGGGCTGCATTAGGGTTTATTTCCCCGTTTGTTGGCTGTATAGAATTTGACGGTATCAAAGTTTCAATGTTCATTTGCTTGCTATCTGTAGGTATTGAGAACAGACACATAGGAACTTTCTCTTTGTAAACTACTACAAAAACATGCAGGCCGATAAATAAATAAATAAATAAATAAATAAATAAATAAATAAATAAATAAATAAATAAATAAATAAATAAATAAATAAATAAATAAATAAATAAATAAATAAATAAATAAATAAATAAATAAATAAATGTCACTGTGGTTGCACCTGTCTTTGCTGTTAAACACCCAAATTTGAAGTTTACACTGCTGGCAGTAAAGGCAGTTTTTATGGGGGGACCAAAAAATACGGGTGTGGATACCGGGGGTCCAGGGGACCTTCATTTGAAAGCAGGGTGAAGTGAAAGCCGACCCCCCAATTTACCTGCCCTCTCTAACTCAGACCCTCCCTTCTACCCCTGTGGCCCAATTCAAACAGGATATTAGAGCTATTATAGTTATTGTTATTATTATTACTGTTATCGGTATTACCCGACCAGAGTGACACGCAGGACCCTGGATATAAGGGTGGGGGTGGCCCAATTTGTTTAATGAGCGGGGAATAAAAGGCCTCTTCCCATTCTGCATTAATTCGCCATCAATCACAGACGAACTGTCACCCAGCTAGAATATTCCGTCTGGTCTCTAGGCAGGCAGCTGGGACCAGCGGCTCAGAACGGCTCTCATTTCTGCCCCTCCAGCGCTGAGCCAAGGGGAGAGAGATGAGGAAAACAAAACAACTCGCCGGGGGAAAAAAGAAAAGAATAAGAAAAAGAATTATCTGGCCAGCCCTGAACCGATCTGCACTGGTCTCCCAGTTTTCAGTCCAGCGCTAAAAAAACACGGAGAAATTTTCATCAAAATTGATGATGTCAGCCACTCATCTTTAGAGGCTAAAGAAATGTATTAGGAGAATTGGACGAGGGCGATTGGATATCCATTTAGGTGGAAATCTAATTTAAAGGGCACCCGTCTCATTTTGTTCCGCACGCAAATGTGATTTGTCACACCTCCCGTTGCTCCTGTTTAGCAGAATTAAGACTTAATTTGATCTTCTGAGTCATGTGCTCGAGTGGTTTAAGCGGGCTCTTTGTCTTCCAAAAACAACCGACTGATTTTGGCAGGACTGCGTCTACCGTTCTCAGTGTCAGACTCAGAATATTCATTGAAATTTTTTAATAAATCAGTCACACACAGCACTCATCATAAGTGGATTCAAACTATGCTAAAATATGAGATATGGGTTCTCCAGAAAAACCATCCTGCTCAGTGGCTCGCAGTCTGTGGCTCAGCCCCATCCCGTTTCATTGTGTCTGCATTTATATTGCAGCCATAGGATGAAAAAATAAATAACTAAATAATGATGAAAGAATCATGAAGTATTTACATGAACCCACACCACTGCTCCTTAATCCTGAGCTAGCTGCAAACCGAAAACACTTACAGAACACTTACAGAACATTTACAGAACATTTAGAATTTGCGTGCAGTCCACAATCACTTTGACTGTCAGTCGGAACCATTGTGCTTGCATTCCAAATCAATTCACAAGCATGCGGCTAGACCACGGCTGCATGCTGGTTACTTATGCAAGCGATTAATTTAGCGCCTCGGCAACCTGCTACGGCCCTGCGCTCATATTTCTCCCGCAGAGCGCCAAGTGACCGTTCACTGACGGCGGCAGCTCGGCCGACGCAAAGAGGGCAGAGTGGGTAGGACCCTGAGGGCCATTAGTGTAGGAGAAGGTCAATATTAAATATATTCCGTGTGAACTGAGCTAGGTGTCACGTGTTGGATGCGCCCGAACGCTGCTACAAGCTATACTGCGCGCAGTACATCAATGCCAGAGGTCAGAGCAGAAACCTGGGATCCAACAAAGCTGGGAAGACCCTGTTCAACAGTAAAATGAACAGAGCATAGAGAAGAAGTCCGTACTGTTATTCCAATTACAGACATACATACTGTAAAAAAAAAATACAAATGCATTACAATCAGGGTGTGCCACATGCTAGTAAATTTGCTTGTGGCTGGCAAAATGTTTACTCTAACAGCCACTTTGGCTGGTAACCAACCATGTTGTGTTATATTGTAAAAGGTAATGTGACTGGTAAAATGTTGAGAATGGCTGGAGATTTTTAGAATCCACAAGCTACTCTGGCCAATGGGTGAAAAAGTAAATGTCATACCCTGATTACAATTACTGTATAAGACAATTCCTTAAATACAAATTCCCTTGAGACTGCTTTTTCATTAGTAAAGGCAGATTCAGGAACTGTACAGTGACGTAACTCAGTAAAGACACTGTTAGGTTAAGGGTTTATAAACGTCCAGCTTTCTATGAGACTATTCCTCCAAAAGCCAAAATGGGAACTTGACCTCTGATCATTCTTCATGTGTGGGTGCGCTCTGTGTGCGGTACACAGTTTTGTTCTGTTAGAATTTTTTCTTCACAAAGATTACAGTCATGTGGTCCTCAAACAACCGACTGGCTCGCTAGTTAGTTAAATTAGCATTCCGTCTGGTTTACCTTGGTTGTGAGTAAAGATTTGCCACTTCTGTCACTGAACCTCTTGCTAGCAAGCAGAGAGGATGGGTGAAACGCAGCCGACCATCCGGTTAGTCAGTACTACAATCTGCAGCGTACAGTACCAACAGTGATGTCATTTTCATCAGGGATTCACCGTTTCCATCTCTAAGCGCTAACAAATGCTTGTGTGTATGATCAGAGTGAATTACCTTGGAAGGGAATACAATTTCACCTGTGGAACAGACAATGGAATGTGGAACATGTATCGGTACGGATGCCGTTTGAAAGAGGTTGACCGTATCGTAGGCCTACTCTTATGAAAACCGGCTGAAGGTGCATCCTGCAGGAACTAACAGAGCGCACATAAACACACACCAATATCCAACGCGGAAAGCTAAAATCTCCCCAACAAAGGGGTGACTCGCGCTCAGCGTAGCGTTAGCTTCATGTATGAGCTAGGCTACTGTAAGATACATGCCAGAGGCCCTTTGTCTACCCGTAATTAACTGTCAGTCGGAGTTCGTACAATAGTCCCAATTTACAAATGTCAGCACAGCTAATTAAGAATGTTAAAGGTGGTCTTAATGAACAAAACCCACTCCACCCTGTGAACGAGGCTGTCTGTTAGAAACCCTGTGTCTGATTAGCTTCAATTAACTGCACAATGCCAGATATTCCTTTTTAATGCAAATTCCTCTGGCTCCTCCATTGGTAAGTGGCGTTATCTCTTAACGGGGCGGGATTCCATACTGTTCAGAACAGAAGAGAATGCAAAAATGAAATTAACCCTTGAATAAACCCCCCCCCGCCTCCACGCCTCGGCAGGCGGAAATGAATCTGCAGCGTTTCACGTCGTCCGCGATGCTCCCGTCACCGATATTGCTTCATTAAAGGGGGCCGTGCATGAGCGGAACGCAGGCTACAGCCCTGCAGCAGACATCTGCATTTCTATTGTGTGGGGAACCCCGCTGTATCCACGCAGAATGCCTTTCAGGAAAGTGCAAATATGTGGGTCATCAGCAATATCAGCATTTCATTCTCCCTCTTCCACTCTGCTTCTCTATCCCTTCAAATTCAAATATGCCTTATTTGCATGACAGGAGAACTTGTCACTTATGTGCATATATTACATTAACAACCCCCCCCCACAAAATAAAAAAAACCCCAAAAAGTATGTCCCCCCTTACCCTCCACTATACACACAATTTACACTGTCTCTGCCTCACTATATTTCACTGTCTCACTCTGCCTCACTATATTTCACTATCTCACTCTCTCACCCTCTCACTATATTTCACTATCTCACTCTACCTCACTATATTTCAGTCTCACGCTGCCTCGCTATATTTCACTCTCTCACCCTCTCACTATATTTCACTATCTCACTCTACCTCACAATATTTCACTGTCTCACTCTGCCTGACTATATTTATCATTCTCTCACCCCCTCACAATATTTCACTGTCTCACTCTGCCTCGCTATATTTCACTATCTCACTCTCTCACCCTCTCACTATATTTCACTATCTCACTCTGCCTCGCTATATTTCACTATCTCACTCTCTCACCCTCTCACTATATTTCACTATCTCACTCTACCTCACTATATTTCACTGTCTCACTCTGCCTCGCTATATTTCACTCTCTCACCCTCTCACTATATTTCACTATCTCTCACCCCCTCACAATATTTCACTGTCTCACTCTGCCTCGCTATATTTCACTATCTCACTCTCTCACCCTCTCACTATATTTCACTATCTCACTCTGCCTCGCTATATTTCACTATCTCACTCTCTCACCCTCTCACTATATTTCACTATCTCACTCTACCTCACTATATTTCTGTCTCTCACTGTCTCAATATATTTCTCCCTCTCACTCAGTCTCACTATATTTCTCTGTCTCTCACTCAGTCTCACCGTGCCTCAACTGTTTCACTGTCTCTCTCCCTGCCAAAAGTAGGGCAAAGTCTCAGAGCAATCCATACTTCACCATAGAGGTTCCAAATAAATACCATAGAGGGAGGGTTTCAGTTAGCAGGGTATCACCCGACTCTCCAGGAACTATCCCCTCCGCAGTCCCATGCCGCGACGGGACGGGTCTGCTAACCCGATCGGGCACAGGAACGTTGTGAGACAAAGTCAAACATGAACCCAAAAAAACTGGTTGGAATGAAAACAGGAACACACCTGGCCTCCAGGAATATAACTGTGGTTCTACGACAGTCGAGTAAGTGAAGAAAGTGAAGACAGTCGAGTAAGTGAAGAAAGTGAAGACAGTCGAGTAAGTGAAGAAAGTGTTCAGCCTGCATTTTCTGAACCTGCATTTTTGAACCTCCCATATAACTCAGGTTATAGTATTTCTATGGTTTTTAATGGCATTTTTTAGGTTTTAGTTTTTTTTTTTTTTTTAGGTTTCATGTTTCTCTTCCCAGGAGTTGTTATGGATGGAATCTGTATGCATTCAGAATTTATATTTGTATATATTGGTTTGTGGTTAGCGTAGTTAACTTGCTCGTGTGATGTTACAGATATACTCACTGGTGTGGGAAAGCAGTTAGTCAGTTCTGGCCCCGTTACTCATATAAATCAGGTGAACGCACTTATTTTCTCCAATGGGCTGTGGACGAGAGGTTCTGCTAAATGAATGTAATGTAATGTAAAAGCAGAATTGCCCCATTGTGAGGTATCCAATAAGGCAGGACTGTGACCCAGAGCTCATAAAGAATCCATCACTGAAGGGGCACATTATTCAAAGGGAAAGCCTCTCGGATTGTAAATGACACCTCATATCCACTCCATAACTCCTTTACAGAACACTGTTATAAAAGCGTTTTTACGCCCTCAACAATATCCGTGGTAAACCGGAGGCTGCGCTTTGCTTTCACATTCCACTGATACGACTGGTGCATTCCTGAACCTCCTGGTAATTAAGCAGGCGTGTCAAAGACTATTTTTCCACATAAACGGGAAGGGCAGGAAAAAAAATTATGGTTAAATTGAACTTGAATTGAATTCATAATGTGGCTCAACATTTTTTTATTAGTACCCCTTCATTAAAAACTCTCAGACAGATATCTTTGGATTTATACCAAGTCATATTAAATTGACTGCACTGCCAAAATATTAATGGCATTTATTACCTGGTGCTTCTTGAAAGAATTATGGAATTGCTTGCTCTGTATATATGTAGGTTATTAAATAAATTATCAATTAATTCTGATATCCACTATCTCATGAAATTAGTTGTCATGAATGTCAGCAGGTCTAGAAAGCATTACATGATGATTTTGGACAGCTGTTGACTTTAGGTCCCTGCCTGTAGAAATGCCACCAGCTTGTCTCAGGGAGAGCTGACCTACAACAAGGACGGGTCACTGGAGAGATCCTTAAGACGACCATTATTCAGAAATCCCATGACTGTAATAACCTCTGGTTATGGTGCCTCAAGTTAAACAACCATGACAATCCACACTGCATCCATAAATACCAGGGTGGCTGGAAAGCATTTGCACTCTAGAAAAAAAAAGTGTTATTTCCCAAGGCGATACATATATTAAAGGGAGGTGTCAAAAAATCCAGCATTTGAGATGTCAATTATGCTAACAGGCTGGAGATGAACGCAGCCGCGATGCCGCGGTGACTGGCGTAATGACGCCTGAATCCCATCGCTCAGACTCCAGGTTACGGCCCCGAGTCCCAAATTGAAAACTGGGAAGATAATTGAAGGCGGCCTGTATAAGAAAAGGAAGGTTTGTCAGTAACGGCGAGGCTTGAGGTTCCATAAGTCACGCCATTGCTGTGCTCGGATTTTATAATCCTTGTGTGTGCTTTGCAACAATTTACTAAGTACCCTGGTATCCAGAGTGACTGCTAAACCATTAGCAAAAAAAGGCTGGGAATGTTACGGGATGTGACACCCCTGCCGGACCCATCGAAACATCTAATCGCAGGAACTAATTGCACTAATCCTTCATCCTATTATAGCCACACTGGTACCGCATGGATCATTTTAGCATCAGTGATGCAAGATTTGGCTGAAATGGCTGCATTAATTGCACATTAAAACCATAATACATGGAAGAAGCTTAATTCTTAGTACCAGTTTTACTTATTTATAATAATTTATTGATTTGCAAGGGGTAAAAAAACATCACTGAGGTGTACAAAAATTTTCCTGTCCATATTTATTAACCGTTCTTTTTTTTAACAAAAACAAAAATTCCGGCAACAAATCCTGGAACTTCAGTCAACATCTGTCAGTCAGAATGCTTGTAAGGCAGGCCAATCAGAATGCCTGTCAGTCAGGCCAATCAGAATGCCCGTCAGACAGACCAATCAGAATGCCTGTCTTGCCACACACTTGAGTTTAATTAAAAATTATTACATGATGATTCCAGAACTGCTCTGCAGGCCTTTGTGCCCAATCCAACTTAATTTGAAGGCAACAGATTTTCAATTGCCGCTATCCTGTAGCATATCTTTACATCGACTCGCTGCACCTGCTGCTCCAGCCTCGTAAGACAATCCCTGTGATATGTAGCGCTTTATCATGTTAACCCGTGTGAGCCACAGAATGTCAATTAAACTGAAATCCCTTCCACCCAGAGTAACTGTTTTACCAAATATTGGCACAAAATTACACAAAATATTCTGAACACCACTTTAGCCGTGGACCCTAATTAGCAGATTTCTCCCACTTAGTATATTTGCAATGCCGCCAATTAAGAGTTTCCAGCCATTACAAAGGACTTAGTCTCAATTAGGTAATACATTAATCATGTCCCTCGTGAGGCGCTTCCAATTCAAATTTCTGTGCAAGGCCGTTAGCACATACCAAGCGCTGTCCTAGTGATGCTTAATGTGTAGGTGTTGCCAGGAACAAGGATGCCTTACTACTGCTAATATCAATCGCCTACAGCATGAATATCACTGAAGAACAGTGGTGTCCCTGTTCCCTAAAAACATATCCTTGCAGCAACATGCTCAATTTGGCTGGCCCACCTCCTGACTGAACCAGGACAAGCTGAAGTAGAATTAGGGGTTGTAGTTCTGTTTGGTTTCGCTCTCTCTGGCAGTTCTCAAACGCAACTGGACGCCCCTGGTTGAGAATCCCTACAGCATCCCTCAGGTGATTTCAGTAAATACACGTCTTCGTAATGTGTGGGAAACCTGCAATTTGGCCTTGAGCCTCAGATCAGTTTTACTTTCCCCAGAGTCGCGTGACCAAGAATAAACATTACTATTTTTACTATTATTTTACAATAAGGGAACTTATAGTAATGAAACATGCTGTTGGAATTAATTCTTTTTTTTTTTTAAATACGAAACTGCTGACTGATGCTCTCCAGTCATCTCTTCTCTGCAGGACGATTTTTTCAGTTTGCTTGCTTTGTTCCGTCAGACTGTTGCAGCTCCTCGGCGGGATTCCGATCTGTGCGTTCGCTGCGAGAAACGTGCAAAATGCTGGGTCGACACATTGCAGAGATATTGTGTTCTTGGACGGGACTTTGATTGATGGGCCTGTTTACTTACCCTTGATAAGGCTGCCACATTTATGCGCTGGCTAAAGAACATAACAGAAAATAAACTTCACACTTCCTTGTTCTTCAAGATTCTATTAATTCTACCCACTATGCTACGTATTTGCTGTAAATGTGATTTCTACTGTGTGGTGCTTAAAAAAAGCATTTTTGCATAAAAAACAACTGCTTCCACACTGTAATTAACTTGCTGTTTATCCACTTTCCCAGAAGACCGCTTATCTTCATCCTACTTCATCCTACATCCTATGTCTTCCATGACCTACAAAACAGTATTTAGTAGAGTATTTGAACCTCTGCACATAGTGAACAGACATTGGGCCCCAGTGACTACTGCAAAGCTTAACTTTGAAAAGCGGGGTTACAGGTGGGATTTTTGTTGTCAACTGTTTTCAGGAGCAAAACGCGGGGCCCCTCCGGCCCAGTGTTCTCGCTCTGCTGGTGGTAGGGCCTCAATACGGCTTCCTGTTGGGCCCAAGGGCCCCCTCTTTCAAGGGACACACCTGCTGGCACAGAAACTGAGAATAGGCCGTGGCTTTATGTGTTATAAACAACATTTGAACCTCTGCACACAGTGAGCAGACATTGGGCCCCAGTGACTACTGCGCTTTATGTGTTAGATGCTGTGAAACTGACAAAAGTATGCAGAGTTATCCCCAAAGAATGTAATAGAGGCACAGAATCAGAAAAGAATCACTGTTTATTTTGTCAAGACTGGAAAAAACATCCTCGGCTGCGCAAACCAGTGCTGTAATCACCGTGCAGGCAAGGAACGCGCCGCCATTTGGTGACTCTCTCTAACAGAACAAGCCAGAAGCCCTGAGGTTGAGCGTTGTGGGTATGGGGCCGGACACAGCCCCCAGGGGTACCCCACACTTTAATAATGTAAATGCGTGTAAACTTGTGCAGGATGATAGTGTTTTAGTCCATTTTCTCCAGACGCGTCAATCAAAGCCGCTCTCTCTCTGCACGGGGACACTCGCGAGAGGCGGTGTGTGTTTCGGGGGAGGGGGGTGTAGCGTGACGCCGCAAGCTGTCCCTCTTCAGAAACGTCAAATTTATCCCCTCGGCAGCACTTTGTGCTCTAATAAGTGTTTTTTCCTCAACTTCAGCTTTTAAATTCACCAGGTCAGAGTGTTGTTCTGAGGCTCTCAGCAACCCAATAAACCTTAAGTGAGCTCAGTCAGGAAACGTGTCGGTTCGACGACTTTACCACTGTTGCCGCAGCAAATGTCAAGTCATTAAATTTCACAGGGGCTCCAGTGAATGCCACTGGAAAAGGCTGATAAAATGCTACTACAGGCCAGCTCTTTGATGACCTAATTGCCAGCAGTCTGATTGCTTGTTTTCGTTAACCTTCTCAATCACATTACTGAATAATCATTTAAGGCAAGACAAATAATTTAATTAAACTACTCACACAAAATAAATACATGCCAGTGTTTCCCATTAATGCATTAAACTGTGGCGGCCCGCCACAATTTAATTTCTACCGCCACAGTTTTAAATTGATCAAAAAAAGATATCAAAAATAAAAATTGTTGTACGTGCGTACCATAGCCCTGTTGAACACCCCTCTGGCTCTCATCACTCTGCTCGCTGCCCCTCCCCCCTGCTTCACACAAACGCGCATAGAGTCCCACAAATACACAAGTGCATCTCCGAGACAGAGGCTGTATCTCCTCACGATTCTGAGGAGATTAGACGTGGTTAGTACGTTTGTGAAAGTTAAACCCTCTGGTAGCCTACGCTATAATGGATATATTGTTCAAGCATTAAGCGAGCCAAGCTCTCGACTGTGTTACGATATTAATTTCGCATAAGTTAATGTAACACCTTTGTACAACTTTAGCTAACAAGCTAGCGGCTATAAAACATTTTAGCCGCAACTAAGCTATTGTTATCTCGCTTGCTAACTTGAGAAGCAAAAAAATATATACTAGTTTATGTATATTGTAGCATCTCGTGGAAGATGATACAGATGTTATTCAAGGGAGATATCAGCAGTCAATCAGATTCCGAGGCTTTCTTGTCAATAAACAACTATTTATTGAACTTGTTTTTTTAAATTTATTTCTTTTAATTGTAGGCTAGTTTTCAAGTTCAGTCCCACTTAAGACAGGTTTGGGGCGGAACAGGTTAACATGCATTGTGGTAGTTTCTGTATAGTCTTGTATCTGATCATATCTGTTACGATCCTGATACGGGACGAACCCAAGTGCAACGACCAGGAGACAGATTACAGAAAGTGGAACTTTATTAAGCGTTGGGGTGGTCCCAAAGCTGTACACGGGAGCAAAACAGGTTAGTTAGTTAACACAGGATAGCGTCCAACTGAGGACTGCTCCAAGCCGGAGCTGGACTTGAGGAAACACGGAACTGTTCCAAGCCGGAACTGGACTTGAACGGAGGTGTCTAAAACACCGGAACTGGACTGGAACTGGACTGGAACTGGACTGGAAACTGGATCGGAACTGGACTGGAAACTGGACCGGAAGGTCCACTCAGGAAACGGGAACGGCACGGAACTTGTTCCAAGCCGGAACTGGACTTGAACGGAGGTGTATAAAACACCGGAACTGGACTGGAACTGGACTGGGAACTGGACTGGAAACTGGACCGGGAGATCCACTCAGGAAACGGGAACGGCACGGAACTTGTTCCAAGCCGGAACTGGACTTGAACGGAGGTGTATGAAACACCGGACCTGGACTGGAACTGGACTGGAAACTGGACCGGAAGGTTCACTCAGGAACACAGGGGACGGCACGGAACTTGTTCCAAGCCGGAACTGGACTTGAACGGAGGTGTCTAAAACACCGGAACTGGACTGGAACTGGACTGGAAACTGGACTGGAGCTGGACTGGAAACTGGATCGGAACTGGGCTGGAACAGGACTGGAAACTGGACCGGGTAGCTTGAGTAACCGGGCAGAAAGCAGAGGTTAAAGGCAGGGTGTTGTGACAGGACTGTAGCTGGTGAATGCACCGCCGAGTTGGAAGGTGCGGCGTAGCTCGGGCAATACTGGCGTAAGCCGGCTGGCATGCAGAGGTCCTGGTACTGCAACACGAGTACGGGAGGTACGTAACACGGGGAGGACAAACACAGCTGCGGGAAGACTGGAACTGCGGCGTCTGGAGGTTTTGAAGGGAAACAGGTAAATGCATGCAGCAGCGAAAGATTAGCAGAGATAGCTACCAGTCAGGAAACCAGGCGAACAGGTATGAACCAGCAGGTTCACAAACACTGGACCAGAAACGGGATACGAAACAAACACGGTAGGTTAGTCAACGAACTGGCGCTGAATAGCAGCCAGCCAGGGGTTTAAATAGTGCAGGAAGTGAAGGAGAAAACGAGAAACAGGTGTGATGTTAAATCAGGAGTGATTGCCGAAGCACAGCAGTGAGGAATGTGAGTAACGAGAGGGGCGAGTGATAGGCGGAAGCTAAAGTGGAAAACGAAACCAAAAGTACCCGAGGGAGACGCCCAGTCCACAGCCAGGAGGGAAACACGGACAAGGGATCCAACATGACACGGAAGGAAACAAGGAAAACATGGAAAACGGACAGGACGGGAACGGAACGTTACAGTACCCCCCCCCTCAATGTACGCCACCTGGCGTACCCGGAGGCCTGGTCTTGTCAGGGAACTGTTCGTGGAAGTCTTGGATTACTGAATGGTCCAAGATCAGGCTCTTGTGGAGCCACGACCTCTCCTCAGGACCGTACCCCTCCCAGTCGACGAGGTATTGGAAACCCCGGCCCCTGCGGCGGATATCAATAACACGGTTCACCGTGTAGGCCGGGGCGTTGTCAACAACTCGGACGGGAGGAGGCGGGATGGTAGGGGTACTGAGGGGGCTGGAGGAGACAGGCTTAACCTGGGACACATGAAACACAGGGTAAACTTTGAGGGAGGCGGGGAGGGAAAGTTTAACAGACACCGGGTTAACTAGACAAATGATGGGGAAGGGACCAATAAAACGGGGCTGAAGCTTTCTGGATGAAGAGGGAAGGGAGATGTTTGCAGTGGAGAGCCAGACCTGCTGACCGGCCCTATACTGTGGGGCTGCGGTCCTGTGAAGGTCCGCCAGACGTTGGGAGCGGGAATTGGCGTGAAGGAGTGCGGTGCGTGTGAGTCTCCAAATGTTTTTACAACGAAGGACATGGGCCCTAACAGAGGGGACAGCTATCTCGGCCTCCTGGGTCGACAGAAGAGGGGGTTGATAGCCTAAAGCACACTCAAACGGGGATAGGCCAGTAGAGGCACTCTTAAGGGAGTTATGTGCGTACTCGACCCAGGGGAGAAAACGGCTCCAAGAGGCAGGATTGCGCACTGTAACGCACCGCAGGGCGGCCCCCAGGTCCTGGTTCGCCCTCTCTGCCTGACCATTAGACTGGGGATGGAAACCCGAGGAAAGACTAGGAGAGGCACCCAGGGCTGCACAGAACGCCCTCCAAACTCGGGAGGAGAACTGGGGCCCACGGTCTGACACGATGTCAGAGGGGATCCCGTGCAGCCAGACCACGTGTAGCACCAAGAGCTCAGCGGTTTCAAGGGCGGACGGGAGCTTGGGGAGGGGAACAAAGTGAACCGCCTTGGAGAACCGGTCCACTATTGTCAGAATGACGGTGTTACCTTCTGACAACGGCAGACCGGTTACGAAGTCCACACCAATGTGACTCCAAGGACGGCCAGGGACGGGGAGGGAAAGGAGAAGACCGGAGGGAGGCTGGTGGGAAGCCTTGCTCCTGGCGCACACCGAGCAGGCCAGGACGAAGGCACGGGTATCCCCTTTAAGGGTAGGCCACCAGAAACTCCTCCTGACGAGGGCGATAGTTCTGGCGACACCTGGGTGACATGCCAGGCACGAGGCGTGAACCCATTCGAGGACCTGGGAGCGGACGGAATCGGGGACAAAAAGACAGGAGTTAGGGTTATTGCGGGGGTCCGGTTGGGAAGTCTGGGCGGCCTTCACAATGCCCTCAATCTCCCAGGAGACCGCAGCCACCACACAGGAGGCCGGCAAAATGGGCTCCGGATCAGCAGGACTGGAGGGAGGGGAAAAAATGCGGGACAGGGCATCTGCTTTAATATTACGGGAACCAGGGCGGAAAGAAACAGAGAAATTAAAGCGTGCAAAAAATAACGACCATCTAGCCTGACGAGAATTGAGCCTCTTGGCAGATCTTAAATAAATGAGGTTTTGATGGTCGGTAAAAACAAGAAAAGGGGTACCTGCCCCCTCCAGCCAGTGGCGCCACTCCTCAAGAGCCAGTTTTATCGCCAGCAGTTCCCGATCCCCGACATCGTAGTTCCTCTCGGCGGAGGACAGCCTCCGGGAGAAGAATGCGCAGGGATGGAGCTTGCAATCAGAGGCGGACCGTTGAGACAGAATGGCCCCCACGCCGGTGTCGGAGGCATCCACCTCAACGACAAACTGCCGAGAAGTGTCAGGGTGAAGGAGGATAGGTGCTGAGGAAAACCGAGCCTTGAGTAGCTCGAAAGCTCGCTGGGCATCGGAATTCCAACAGTAAGGCAGGGCAACGGAAGTGAGTTTAGTCAGGGGAGCAGCAATGGAACTGTAATTGCGAATAAAGCGGCGGTAGAAATTTGCAAACCCCAGGAACTGTTGAAGGTGCTTGCGGGAGGTGGGTTGGGGCCATTCTGTCACCGCCTTGATTTTCACAGGGTCCGCCCGGATACTGCCCTCCTCGATAATGAAGCCGAGGAACGGGACCGTGGAAGCGTGGAAGGAACATTTCTCAGCCTTAACAAACAGCTGATTCTCCAACAGCCGCTGGAGAACCTCTCGAACGTGACGGACATGCTCCTGCGGGGATTGAGAAAAAATTAAAATATCATCGATATAAACAAAAACGCTCCTCCCTAGGAGGTCCCGCAGGACGTCGTTCACCATGCTCTGGAAGACTGCTGGGGCGTTAGTAAGGCCGAAAGGGACCACCAGGTATTCGTAGTGGCCCAACGGGGTATTAAAAGCAGTCTTCCACTCGTCCCCCTCACGGATACGCACCAAGTGATACGCATTCCGGAGGTCGAGCTTGGTGAACGTCACAGCTGGAGAGAGGGCTTCAAAGGCGGTGTTAATGAGGGGAAGAGGGTATTTGTTACGGATGGTGACCTGGTTGAGGCCCCGGTAGTCGATGCAGGGTCGCAGGGAGCCATCCTTCTTCCCAACGAAGAAGAACCCTGCACCGACTGGGGATGAAGAGGGACGGATAATACCCGAAGCGAGGGAGTCGTGGATGTATTCCTCCATGGCTAGTTTCTCCGGTCCAGACAGACTGTAGAGGCGTCCCGATGGCAGTTTAGCTCCAGCCAGTAGGTCAATGGCGCAGTCATACGGCCTGTGAGGAGGTAAGGACAGAGCACGTGATTTAGAAAATACTTGCGCGAGGTCGTGATACTCGCTGGGAACATTCGTTAAATCCGGTATAGGTTGCATGGAACAGGGTTTACTGGGCCCCGGAGGGGGTAGTGCAGAACGGAGACAGCTGGCTAGACAGTGGGCACTCCACGCCAGGATGCGACCGGCTTTCCAGTCAATATGGGGATTGTGGAGGCGAAGCCAGGTCTGACCTAACACCAGAGCAGATTGTTGGGAGTTAATCAGTAATAGCTGAATGGACTCCCGATGATTGCCAGATAGAACTAATTGGATAGGAACGGTGGAGTGGGTAACTAACCCCAAACTCCTACCGTCCAGAGCTAGAGCTGAAATGGGTGAAGTGAGACGTTCCGTGGGAATGCCGGCCCTCCTGGCGAAGGTGATATCCATGAAGCTGGCGTCAGCTCCGGAGTCAATTAGGGCCGAAGAAGATAGGGTCTTGTCCCTCCAAAGGAGAGTAGCCTTGAACATGAGGCGGTCCTGGGCAGCATGGTTGGGAGCGATGGGGCTCGTCAGTACGCCCAGTCTTACTGGCGAGCCCCTTCTTTTGGGCGAATGGGACAGGAGGCGATCTGATGGCCAGGCTTGCCGCAATAGAAACAGGATCTGGTGCGCTGACGGCGCTGACGCTCCTCGGGATTGACCGCAACTCTGCCCAGTTGCATGGGCTCTTCCTCGGACCCGCCCGTAGGCGCCCGAGATCCAGTGATGGAGTGTGAATGAACATTAGAGACGACGGAGGGCGAATGACGCCCGGAACTTCCTCCCCGCTCCCGGGCCCGGATGCGGAGACGATTATCGATGGCTATAGCGAGGCTGATGAGGCTATTAAGGGAGTTGGATTCCTCCCGAGTGGCAAGCTGGTCCTTGAGTTCCTCGCTGAGAGCTTGGCGGAAAGCCCCCTGGAGGGAGGCGTCATTCCATCCTGACTCCGCGGCGAGGGTACGAAACTGAATGGCCATTTCTGCGACACTGCGGTTGCCCTGGCGAACTTGAAGCAGACGCTGGGTAGCGTCACGTCCACAGGTCGGGTGTTCAAACACACGTCGCATCTCTGCCGTAAAGGCTGCGAAGTTGCTGCATAACGGAGCCTGGCTGTCCCAGATGGATGTAGCCCACTCCAGGGCGCTCCCTCCCAGGCTGCTCATAATGAACGCGATCTTGCTGGAGTCAGAGGCGAAGGAGGAGGGCTGCATCCGAAACACTATGTCACATTTAAGTAGAAATTCACGACATCTCCCCAACCCCCCGCGATATAACTCGGGGTGTTGTACACGGGGCTCACGGCTGGAAGTGGGAGCCGGTGCCTCCGGATGGGGTTCGGGAGAGGAAGGAGTAGGGTTGGCTGGAATCCGTAGTAGCGGTTGGTGGAGCGAAAGTTGGGATACTTGCTCCGTGATGCCCCTAACTACTTCCAGCACATCATCCAAACGGCGACCCTGTTGGTCGCTGATCGCAGTTTGGCAGGAGAAGGCGTGGCGAATCTGTTCCAGATCGGCTGGGTCCATATTGTTGGCCAGTTCGTTCTGTTACGATCCTGATACGGGACGAACCCAAGTGCAACGACCAGGAGACAGATTACAGAAAGTGGAACTTTATTAAGCGTTGGGGTGGTCCCAAAGCTGTACACGGGAGCAAAACAGGTTAGTTAGTTAACACAGGATAGCGTCCAACTGAGGACTGCTCCAAGCCGGAGCTGGACTTGAGGAAACACGGAACTGTTCCAAGCCGGAACTGGACTTGAACGGAGGTGTCTAAAACACCGGAACTGGACTGGAACTGGACTGGAACTGGACTGGAAACTGGATCGGAACTGGACTGGAAACTGGACCGGAAGGTCCACTCAGGAAACGGGAACGGCACGGAACTTGTTCCAAGCCGGAACTGGACTTGAACGGAGGTGTATAAAACACCGGAACTGGACTGGAACTGGACTGGGAACTGGACTGGAAACTGGACCGGGAGATCCACTCAGGAAACGGGAACGGCACGGAACTTGTTCCAAGCCGGAACTGGACTTGAACGGAGGTGTATGAAACACCGGACCTGGACTGGAACTGGACTGGAAACTGGACCGGAAGGTTCACTCAGGAACACAGGGGACGGCACGGAACTTGTTCCAAGCCGGAACTGGACTTGAACGGAGGTGTCTAAAACACCGGAACTGGACTGGAACTGGACTGGAAACTGGACTGGAGCTGGACTGGAAACTGGATCGGAACTGGGCTGGAACAGGACTGGAAACTGGACCGGGTAGCTTGAGTAACCGGGCAGAAAGCAGAGGTTAAAGGCAGGGTGTTGTGACAGGACTGTAGCTGGTGAATGCACCGCCGAGTTGGAAGGTGCGGCGTAGCTCGGGCAATACTGGCGTAAGCCGGCTGGCATGCAGAGGTCCTGGTACTGCAACACGAGTACGGGAGGTACGTAACACGGGGAGGACAAACACAGCTGCGGGAAGACTGGAACTGCGGCGTCTGGAGGTTTTGAAGGGAAACAGGTAAATGCATGCAGCAGCGAAAGATTAGCAGAGATAGCTACCAGTCAGGAAACCAGGCGAACAGGTATGAACCAGCAGGTTCACAAACACTGGACCAGAAACGGGATACGAAACAAACACGGTAGGTTAGTCAACGAACTGGCGCTGAATAGCAGCCAGCCAGGGGTTTAAATAGTGCAGGAAGTGAAGGAGAAAACGAGAAACAGGTGTGATGTTAAATCAGGAGTGATTGCCGAAGCACAGCAGTGAGGAATGTGAGTAACGAGAGGGGCGAGTGATAGGCGGAAGCTAAAGTGGAAAACGAAACCAAAAGTACCCGAGGGAGACGCCCAGTCCACAGCCAGGAGGGAAACACGGACAAGGGATCCAACATGACACGGAAGGAAACAAGGAAAACATGGAAAACGGACAGGACGGGAACGGAACGTTACAATAACTTTATGAACATTTTTCATCAGACTACGTTTGCTGTTGAAATTAACAAAAATTTCTTCCAGGGGGGCATGCCGCCAGAACTCCCTAGACCAGGGGTGTCCAATCTTATCCGAAAAGGGCCAGTGTGGGTGCAGGTTTTTGTTTTAGCCCAGCACTAAGGCACCTGATTCTACTTTGCAAGGTCTTGATTGAAGCCCATGATTAGTTCATTAGTTGAATCAGGTGTTTTATTGCTGGGCTAAAGCAAAAACCTGCACCCACACCGGCCCTTTTCGGATAAGATTGGACACCCCTGCCCTAGACCGTTCAGGGTCCACCCACCACAGTTCCAGAAAATCCTGTGGGAAACACAGCATGCACAAGAGATCTGATGACAGCAGTTCCCCAGTAGGCAGAGGGCTCTGACAACACCATATTCTTTCAACACCAAAGTACTATATCGTGTGTCTGAATAAATTAAAAGATTATTTCCTCATATCTCTTTGAATATGCTGTAAAGTACTAAATAATTACTCCATGCTGCTGCTTTTGAACAATAAGCCTTGCAAACCTAAAGAGTATGAAACCATTCGATTGCGGAGTGATTAGTGACGGACTAAAAGAGGTGCTGTGCTACTGGATGTGTTGAACACGACAAGGTCAAGAATCAACAAGATGGATAGATCCTGGAAACACACACACACACGCACGCACAAACACACCAAATAAAAACAAAGGCAAATGCATGTACCCAATAACACACATACTACCATACAAACAAACACCAAAGTAAACATACATACACACACCAATAATATCGGATGAAACTTCATGCATTTTAGGGAACATTGTCCGACTTTGCCAGGATGTCCAACCTTCTTGGGAATACCATTTTCCCATTATCAGTCCACATAGTGACAGGCACACACAGGCCACAGGGCCAAAAATGCAGGACTGAGAGGATACAGAAATTTACTGCAGTGCCTACAACACTTTAGGCACTGCAGGTCTTTAAAAAACTTGGCAAGACTTTCTTAGATTGTTCCTTTGTAAAAAGCCATGTAACTCATTCATCATTAGTACATAGCACCTTCATCAGCACTGCATAAACATTCATAAATGCTTACAATGCAAAAAGACATGTCATGTTTTATGTCACCATAACACGAGTGTAAGTGACATTACCATAACATATGAAGTCACACACCATTTGCCTATTTGTGGGTCACTAACACAAACATATATGAATGTTTATGTAGTGCTTATGAATTAGTTATAAAGCGCTTACCAAGGACTAATCATAGAAAGTGTGACTAAAAGTTAACAACTCACAACCACGTTCCAGACTTTAAAGAAATGAAACCGGGACAAAGTGACGCCGTGGCGGTAAAGTCATAAGCGTCTTTGATAAATAATTACCTTTAAATGGCTCTTAATGACCCAGTTTGGCTGACTCTGCCTTTGCTGATGCGCTTTAATGAACCGGTGCTGGGGAAGAATTTACAGCCCGCAGCCAGGCACTCAGCACTGTTTGGATACGCAGCGTGCCCAAGGCCGTGAACACTCCTCCATCTTCTCCACCATGTAAGAGAGCACAACCAAGCACCGCTGCGGAAACAAGCAAATATAAAATAAACTTGCTTTCCGGGCTTTTCCAAGGCACAATTTACAGAAAAGGACTTCGTGTGGGTCGAGTGTGCCGGGAAATGGGAGCGTTTGTGCGTTTACGAGATGTTAGTGTGTTTAATTTCCTAGCCACGTACATGTCTCACTGCCTTGGACAGTGTCCATGGATACGCTTTCCAATGAACAGAGAGCACAGATTCAGAGCAACAGATTGCCATGCTGACAGAAGATGCAAAAAAAAAAAATTGCTAAAGGGCCACAGCGCAACCAAGGAGCGATGGGGAAAATAAATTTTCTTTTTGGCATGAAGAGTGAAGTTAGTTTCACCAAAAACCGGTTAATCCACGCATGGACATATACGCGGTCTGCATAAGAAATGTTAGCAAGATGCTCTTCCGCTAACTGTGGCTTCTTATTGAAAGCCCCACCCTTAAAATATTCATCAAGACCTTCACCTCATAGACCAGCAACCACCAGAGTCTTCCCAAAGAATCATATAATTTGTACTCGTCTTGCACACCAGGGTCAATAGTTCAGCCTTTTCACTGTACATTGCAGACTTGGAGACATTAATTTTGGATGTGTTATTCCAAGACTAACAAGTAAGATGATGATCATCAGTCAACATTCACAATGGGCTGTGTTCAGTGTCACCGAATCTGTAAATCATAATAAGTAATGCCATAAATAATTTCATGATTTATACATTTAGACAGCGACTACCAAGTGCCAGAGTCATAGAGACAGAGAGATATAGAGACATTCTCATGCACAAACCATCTCATGGCACTTGTGTTATCTATCAATATATTAACACGGACCGTGGATATGTCAATACAGAGAAACAGAGAACACTGGAATACTTAACTAGCATCCTTGTACGATATTAAGAAATAATTCCCACAGTGGTTCTGCCTAAGGTTTAAAATTATTTTTTAATATTTCACAGTCCCAGTGAATGACGTTAATACCTGCTGGCAGAGTAAGTTCTGGAACTCCGGCCACTCTGCTCTGCATTCACTTGTAGGTGTATGTAAGCATTGCACTGCATATAAAATAATTCATAATGCCAGTTTTAATGATGCTTACAAGCTATCACTGTACGAAAAATAAAAAATTGTTTTCTCAAGGTTAGCAGATGCTTTGTTAATGGTCTGTCTGTGGTTTATTGATGAATGTCTTCAAGGTTGAAACTGAACAAGAACTATTTTTGGTTCCCAGAACATTCTGGGTTGAAGAGGTTCCCAGCACATAGAGTATATCTGTCTTGTTTCCTGGTTGTCCTTTGAGAATTGGTAGTATTGTTTGTAACTCACAAGGACCATTGCAGCAATGTTCTTAGAACGTTGCCCAGCATGATGATCAAAAGGAATTTAAATTGTGGATAATCAGGAAAGTCAATAATATTCCAACACTCTCAATAATTACATGAAGAACATGTTTTTGACACTGATTCTGCATGCCGTTTGTTTCCATGACAAAAATACAATCCGTCAGGGGACACTACTAGTCAGTTTGTATGCAAAATGCCTGGGAACATTGTTCTGAGGCTTCAAAGCTTGCTTGGAACAAATAACACATTATACAACCATTTGGTTGTGCAATAGTGTTATAGTGAGAATGCTCCCCAAAGGGGAATCAATGTTACAGAGAAGTTTCCTGTTAGCTGGGACCAGAGTGCTTCACAGGCTGTGAAAATGTGGCAGGAATGCCTGTTAGCGCTACGATACTGACAGTATAAAACGCTGGGAGCTTAGCTGTCAGGTGCATATGAGAACCCCGCAAACATCCATCCCTCAGTGTGAAGTCGCAGCTCATAAAGCAAGGGGAAGCCAGTGTCTGAGGCATAAACAACAAGCCGTTATCGGGGCACGACTCAACTTAATAGGAGTGTTTACCGAGGATCAGTTTTGCGGTTTGGCTCATGATGGATAAGGTTAGGATATGGTCAGCACAAAACTGATCCCAAATTAGCACTCCTACTCAGATGCATGTTATGAATATGGGCCCTGGCCTAGTATCAATTTAGCCTTTTACCTACTGAGGATCTGATTTACTAAGACCTTTAGCATGTGCAAAATATTTTAGCACACACAAAACTAATAACACAACCAATGATTTGTGCAAAACAAATACCATGACCGATCATTGGTCATGTTATTGGTTTTGCCTGTGCAAAAAGGTTTTTCACATGCTAAAGGTCTTAGTAAATCAGGCCGTTAACGTACAAGGTGGGGATATGGACAGGGGGAAACCTGATGCTAGAACAGCGCTCCTACTCTGAGATGCTGTATGTATAACTGATCCCAGATCAGCACGCTGAGATTCATCCACTCCGAGCTGCTGTCTAATATAATAATGGACCCAGGTGCTTTAACCCTTTGAAGAGTAGGTTTTTTTGGAATGTTTTTTTCAAAATTCAAAGTCAGTGTTCTAGAACTCAATTGCCCTCAATTATCAGGAGTGATTGTTACATCAGCATTAGAATGTTCAGTGAAGAACATGCTAATCACATAGGCCAATTTGTGATCTTACACCTTAAAAGGGTTAAAGGCAGCCCTGGGGAACTGACCCAAAAGGGCCTGCCAAATTCAGAAATGAATGAGGCAGCGGCGAGGCTAATGCGTGGTTCCTCTCTGCGCATCCTCACAGACTCGTACAGGACCTGCCTTTACCGCTGCCATTCAGGTAGCTTTACATTATTCATCAGATCACCTTTCTTGCCATTATAAAATGCCGCTAAATTATGGAAAATCCATATTTCATTCAAATTTTACAGCATGCCACTGTGTATAAACATAAATAAATCTATGGTGTCTACGGATGCTGTCTGACGTGGACGGTTTTTAAATGCAAAACAATGATGAGACAGACTAGTATGCATTGGCCAGCAAATATTCAATATATTCTACAGACCAACTTAGCCCACGCGATCCTGTGTCTAATGTGCTACGGTCTCTTCAGAATTCTAAAACAAATTCTGCAACACTTCATGCAACACAACCTGAGATTATGTATAATCTGTGAACAAATATATATTGGCAACAAGAGACACACCCTATCCTGATTTCCAAAAATTGCAACACGAAAATAATAAAAGAAACAGACTGTATTATTATTACTATTATTTTGTGTCGGTTTGTTCATTCTCCAAGCCATTCTGCATGGAAAAAGCTCTATCAAACAATAAGCAAAACAGTAACTTTCTCCTGCTCGATTATTTGAACACCTGCAAAATACCTATCGTTTCCTTTGTTTGGCTTGGAGTCATTTACAGTATGTCAGAGGGGACACATTTTGGAAAACTAAAGAGGGGAACAATGTCCTACCAGTGACAAGGACGGGTAGCTTCAGGCAGGACTCTGATGTGGGAACCGTCAGTAGGGTCAGATCCCAACCTAATTAATAACGGAATGAAGTAAATATTCAGGTTTGTCACTCCTGCCAGACTCTCAAGAGCCTCGACTGGTGGGGATACAGTGAGCCTCGACTGGTAGGGATACAGTGAGCCTCGACTGGTAGGGATACAGTGAACCTCGACTGGTAGGGATACAGTGAGCCTCGACTGGTGGGGATACAGTGAGCCTCGACTGGTGGAGATACGGTGAGCCTCGACTGGTGGAGATACGGTGTTCTGTTGCTTGTGTGATGCCATTCCTTCCTTTCGGTAGACCTGGTGAAGTTTTAAACCTGAGCTGGGAGAGGTTCACATTAATTAGAGCCTTGAAGTGCATCTCTTCTTCTTTGACAATGTCATGTTTTTAAAAAAAATAAAAGCTGTTATTTGAGACTCCATCGTGGGCTTCTGTTTAATGGCACATATGTAGCCTTCAGTTCAAGACTGCTTCTTGACACGTTACACGGCGGGATCCCCATTTTTAATGATGATGGGAAGGATCTCTTTGGTTCATACAGCCACAAATGTTACAATAATGTAAAGCTCAGTTATACAGATTTAAGAATGAGCATTCTATGATCTTCCACAGAATGTACATTCTGCCACCTGCTGGTAGCCCCAGAAATTGCCAATTTTTCAGACAAAAGGGAGAAGAAGAGAAACAAAGGCCTGGATAACCCCCCTGTTAAAACCATTTATGTTTATTTATGTATGGAGACATGTGTGTGTGTGTGTGTGTGTGTCTGTGTGTGTGTGTGTGTGTGTGTGTGTGTGTGTGTGTGTGTGTGTGTGTGTGTGTGTCTGTGTCCACCTTGGGTCGGCACGTACCTCGGTTTTTGATTTAAGTTAAAACAAGACTGTAATTGTTTGCAGTGTGTGCCGAAAGTCCCGTATCAAACAATTCAAACGAATAAATATACCGTTACACCCCTAATGTCCATGCATGCATGCATAAGTATGAGCTGTGTATTTGATTAATCTCTGTAAGAAGCATATCCTTAACTTTTTCCGACAGCTCTGGAGCAAACAACTACTAATACATGGCTATCCAGGCTACAAGCACCAATAACTCAGTTTTATTTTCGGTAGTCTGGAGCATGTACATGGTCTAGGAGGGAGAAGATTGCAAATAGCTGGCCTCTACATAAAAACAAAACAACTGACTTTGCACTGCTCTGTTTCAGCCATTATGGGCAGCCTCTCAATATGAAGAAGGTGTTGCTTTTTATAGAGCTGCTTTGGGGTGTTTGTGCTAACTGACTAATTCATCCATTTTAGAATTTATTTAAATCTGTCTGACATTGCTATTGGGCCAATAGAAGGCCTCGGACATCCCTGACATTTAAAGAATTTGTGTGTGTGTGTGTGTGTGCGCACACGTGTGTGTGTGTGTGTGTGTGTGTGTGTATGCACTTGAGGAACCTGAGGGATCATGGGAAATAATGACCTACATTAACGCAGAGGGGCAGTGAGCAGCACTCATGAATCATAGTAAATAAATCACTAACAGCATGAAGGCTAACTTCAGCCAACAATTAAACTATGAGGAACCAAAAACATCTGGGCTCAGACAGTAAGTCGAAACATATGAAGACCTGCCACTATGAGGGCAATTCAGAGCCAGGTCTGATACTATGAGGGCAATTCAGGGCCCTGTATGTTACTAGGAGGGCCTTTCACAGCTCAGTCTGTGACTATGGGGATATTAAAGGGCTCAGCCTGTGGGGACGCTGCGGTGATACAACGGTAAGAGCGCCGACTTTCAGTCGGTGCAGTTGTGCTCTGAGGATCGGGGTTCGCGCCCCGGTCCTGCCAGATCCGAGCATGGCCGGCGCCCTGTGGGAGCGGCAATTGGTGGCTGCCTCCGGGTGGGGGGAGGGGCCCGGAGAGAATCGCTGCGCGCATAGCGGCCCTGGACGAGCTGGAATCACGGTCAGGCTTGGAGGAGTCGCACCCTGAATAAGGACGTGGCGACCTCCGTCTACTACCGGCTGACGGGGTTGTGCAGTGGTGATTCTCTAGCGGTTGCTACACAGGGGGAATTGAATTAGAATAGTGGTTCAATTGGCTACTAAATTGGGAAAAAATCTGAAATAAATAAAAAAAATTTTAAAAAGGGCTCAGCCTGTAAAATACAAACTTTTTTTCTTCCCGTTCACAACAAATGCTCACGAACATTAACCAATAGCCTAAAACAAAATTGCAGCCAAAGAGGAAAATACCAAGAACAAAAAGTAAGTCGGCAAACATTTGGCTGTTATCATTAATTTTACTTAATTTGGCTGTATTATCATTAATCAAATGTAAATTTAATTGTTCCTAACTTTTCAAAGCAATCCACTGGTAGTTTGTGGTGAAGATCGCTCTCCTCCTTAATTAAATCAATGTGAACCAAAAAGAATCAATTATCTGCGAACAAAAAGAACCTTCAGTTCAAAATCATTCAGCAGTAACTGTTACACGGAAATATGTCCCGTAAAGATTCTCCTTGTTGTATGCACGTGAGCAGCAAGACAAGAAAAGCAATGCGCCAATACACTTTCTGTCACACACCCCTCAATAGAAATGTAGCAGAATACATAAAAGCTTGCAAAATTCATCAAATACTGTATTTTTCATAAAATTTAACTGCTTCAGTAAAATATGCAGGTAAAAATGGATACTGTGGGTAAATGGTAGCTGTGTAAGTTGTTTTGGATAGGAATGTCTCATCATAAGCAAATAAACAATGCAGAAATAGTTGGTTAATATGGGTTGCTGGTATCTTGTCATTATGAGTGCCTACATGCACAGCCCCTGCACACAGTACATTTAGGGTCTGATTTACTAAGACCTTTAGCGTGTGCAAAACCTTTTAGCACACGCAAAAATAATAACACAACCAATGATTGGTGCAAAACAAATACCATGAGGTTTTTCACATGCTAAGTCTTAGTAAAGTCTTAGTAAATCACACCCTTAGTGTTAAATCACCTCTGACAGAGTACATTTTGCTCTGATATAGTACTTTGTGGACTCATACAGCCGCTGTTTGTGCTTTACTGTGGCAGAATCCTTTCAGTGACTGTGTCCTATAAGAAAGAGGAAGCCAAAGGTTGGGGTTTGGTGAAAAGCCTTATATGAAATGTTGAATCTCCGTCAACGAGAGAGAGACCAACTCCCCCTTATCTCAGAAGCACTGAGGGCTCAAATAAAATCCTTTGTTAATTAAAAAAGAAATTCATCATCGTTTGAGAAAATATATTTCCCTTTCTGTCTGAGAGAAAAAAAAAAAGGAAGGAAAATTCAATTAGATGTCTGGCTTCCCCTAATAAAATAGGAGAACTTGTCAGTTTTCATATCCTTGGAGGTCAGTCCATATGCGGCGCCGTCAGCCTGTCTGTATCAGATGTTATTCACGGGCCGATCTTGGTTGCTGTCCCGAAGATGAACATGGAGTGCTCTTATGCAAGTGCTTTGATGACTGTTTGTGTGCAAGTTTGAAGATTAATTAAAAAGAAAGGGGAAAATAATTACGATTTTCTGACAAAAGCCTTGCGATGACGTGTGTGTACAGGAATGGAACTTGCAGAAAGGTTACATGGGTGATTAATTAATCACCATGGAGCAGAGGTGTCAAACTCAACTCCTGGAGAGCCGCAGTGTCTGCAGGTTTAACTCCAGTCCTGGAGGGCCGCAGTGTCTGCAGGTTTAACTCCAGTCCTGGAGGGCCACAGTGGCTGCGGGTTTAACTCCAGTCCTGGAGGGCCGCAGTGTCTGCAGGTTTAAGTCCAGTCCTGGAGGGCCACAGTGTCTGCAGGTTTAACTCCAGTCCTGGAGGGCCACATTGGCTGCGGGTTTAACTCCAGTCCTGGAGGGCCACAGTGTCTGCAGGTTTAACTCCAGTCCTGGAGGGCCGCAGTGTCTGCAGGTTTAACTCCAGTCCTGGAGGGCCGCAGTGTCTGCAGGTTTAACTCCAGTCCTGGAGGGCCACAGTGTCTGCAGATTTAACTCCAGTTAAAAAAAAGAGGCCCGCACTGTCTGCAGGTTTAACTGCAGTCCTGGAGGGCCGCAGTGTCTGCAGGTTTAACTCCAGTCCTGCAGGGCTGAAATATCTGCAGGTTTTTGTGGTTTCCTTTCATTCGATAGCCAATCTAGCCTGGGAGACAAGGTGTGTAGAAAGACAAGTGCTGTAACACCAGCATACACTGCAGACCCCTGGGACTGGAGCCTGATGTCATCACAACAATCCAATCCAGTTGTGAAGCTATTCTGATGTACAGAATACAATGCCGCATGATTAAATCATGTGAGCCATTCTTACTTCACGGTCCGTTTGTTTTGCTCTAGAGTGGGGGGGGGGGTTTGATGAACAAATTCACACAATGAATTTGTTCATCAAATGGTTAACTCTCGGCTCCGAACTGGTTGCTGATTATAAGGTGAAAACAAAAACCAGCCGACCCTGCGGCTTTCCAGGACCAGGGCTGCAGACCTCTTCTCCAGGAAGTAATGCAAGCTTCTTAAAAAGCAACACAATCCCTTTAACTACAGCAGTTGAGACATGATCAAGGCTCTTTTTACACACGGTACCAGAGCTCGCTCTTTCAGACAGCCTCAATTTAACAAAAGAGACAGTTCCCACAGGAGCCGATTTATCCATTTCCTGTTCCTGCTCAAGAACATGAGATTTCCAGAAGCTTCTTTTGATCCCCCACAAAGGGACATCGAGGAGTGACCTCTCCCTCCTCAGTCCTTCAGAACAGCTAACGTGCTAACCGACTTCAAAGCAGGCGAGCGCACCGGCGTTACTCTGAATCTCTGCACGAAAGGCCAGGAATGTGCTTATGCACTTAAGGACTGAAAGGTCACTCCTTCCACCCAGAATGAGAGAATGGGCTGCTGCAAGGCCGCTTTGCTTTTGATGCGTTTACACTGGTGTGGTTACAGTAATGCGCTAACGTCTACAAATGCCCTCACGCACCTGCTGTATCACATGGGGATTATCCCTATGTTCAGCACCCATGTACACGCGACTCTTTGATTGCCATCACTGCTGCTGCTGCCCCCCCCTCAAAGGCTTCCAGAGCCCTCCTGTAATTAAGGCGTAATCCCAGGGTTTGCAGACCGCAGAGACCGTTAATGTAAAGGATTGGGACCAGGCTGCGACATGCGGTCAGGCTTTCTTTTTCTTTGTTGCATTTTTTGAGATTGAAGAGGGATTGTATGTACCTGTGCGACAGGGGTGAAAGGTCGAGTTTGAGTCTGAGCTCAAAAGTAGGCCAGGACGGAGTAACAATAGGGACAACCTGGTGGAAGTTCTCACGCGAGGCTGAGCTGTACCACCGGGAGACCAGCTGCAGGAGCTAAACTGCAGGTGCTAAGCCAGTGACTCACAATCAAGCTTTCTAGCCCAGTCCACATTAAAGAGGAAAACACGCAGTGAGACTTCACAGAGGAGGACTTCTTTCTCATGCTACTCTTCCTGTAAAGAAGAGAAGAGCCTCTGCATGCTGTAAACCATTAAGGGCTCAGCACTGCGCTGTGGGTCACGAGTACCACAAAATGAGCAAGTCCAGGTGAACAGAGGAATGCTCTGGGCCTGTGAATCATAGCCCTGCTGAGTTTGACTAATACCACCTGCAGTTCCTCTCCAGACAGTGGGGTTAAAGCAGAACAATGGTCAATGCTCAAAAGCTGGTTGTTCTGCTGCATTGTATTATGTCTATTTCAATATCTTACCATTTTAATATCTATTGTCTCTCAAATTCATCTGAAGTCCAAAACATAAAGGCTCGAACATGCATAGGAAGACTGAACACAAAATGAGTTTTAAATTATTTTAATAGAGGACAAACAGACGGCTAAGTTTTCATCAGTGTTGCATACAATGTTTCAGCCTAATCGGCTGAAAAGTCTGGTTTTTGTCAGTTTTTCCTAATCATTAGCATTTAGCGTTCAGTCATCCTGTGCGTGTGTAGGCCTTTATGTTTTAGACTTAATGTTTTGTTGGTGATGCGCACTGCGATGTCTTGAGCAGAGGGATTTAAAAGTTTTTTTTTTTTTAATTAATCTTGTCATTAGTCTAACACAGGGGTTCTCAATCCTGGTCCTGGGGGACCCCTGTGTATGCTGGCTTTCGTTGCAACCGCAGTTGCAATCCCAGAATTTTAACAAGCTGTTAATTTTTCTTAATTAGGTGCTTGTCATGTTTGGAGGAATTATTCACCCTCTTAAGCCACATTATATCAGAAATAGCTATGGATGCCATGTAGAATAAACACCCCATGTTCACATTGTACTATATTATTTAAAAAAGATAAGAAAATTATTTAACAGATCCATTTAAAGACTGATTTGAATCAATAGGCTCCTAATTGGTGAAAGTGTGGACACATGGCCACTAAAATTAACCATTTCGTAGATAATGAAGAATTCAAACACAAAGCAAATGATAACGAGCCAAACCTGCATTGTCTTAAGCTTAAAGAAAAAATTGAGTTAAACACATGTGTTCAACAACCTAATTAGGAGCCTATTGATTCACTTCACTCTTTCATTTGAGTGAAAATACATTATTTTGTAACCTTTTCTTATGTAATTGTTGCAATATAGCACAATAAGCACAATGTGAACATGGGGAGTTTGTTCTACATGGCATGCATAGCTATTTCTGACATAATGTGTCTTAAGTGGGCGAATAATTCCTCCAAACATGAAAAGCACCTAATTAAGAAAAATTAACAGCTTGTTAAAATTCTGGGATTGCAACTGCGGTTGCAACGAAAACCAGCATACACAGGGGTCCCCCAGGACCAGGATTGAGAACCCCTGGTCTAACATATCGTGTTTTGCTTTTATTTTGTGGAGCACTTTGCTGTACTGTTGGAAAGGTGTTATAAAAATTATATTTTATGTGACTGGAATAAAAACAAGATCCCCCTGGTCATTAAAGATCCAACGGCCCTCAGACTGGAAAGATTAGGGGTGTCAACCCTTGTTTCCTGGCAAAAGTCCCCCAAAAACATATACAGCAAAGCGTCTACATCTGGCCACTTTATCTGATTGGCTACACAATGCCTTACATTGCCTTCCCTCCCACATTGACTCCCCAGTTTGTTACTGTAAAAGAGAACCATGTTCTCAGTTAGTTATATAAAAGTAAGATAAATAAATAAAAGCTCACAATCTTCTCTCTTTAGCAAGACGGTCAAGTCGCATGACAGCTTCTTCAGTGTCCAAATGAAGCCTAATTCTTTACAATTTTGGGCATTCCAAGAATGAGGAAATATTTCTAAATTATGTTTTTTTAATTTATTTATTTAAAAAGGCTCGAGTTGCCCAACTTTCTCATTTCAGTCTTTCATTCAAACATCTTCCTGCCTTCCACTTACCAAAAACAATTGGCCGCAATCTACACCCAGGACCAGAAATAATGGAGCAGCCCTACAGTGTGCAAATACAACATACATAATCAGCCAAAGAAAATAGGCAAATGTGTGCTAAAATGGGTCGGTCCCCATACAAAACATAATTAGTCACATTCAAGACCTCCATGGCTGACACATCCTGGCACTGAAAGGCACTGACCCTTATTTCAGGTCAGATGAGTAAGAAGCGGCCACACGCAGCACGCTTTGGAACAATCCCAATGGTGGCCCAGCGGTGGCCCAGCGGTGGCCCAGCAGTGGCCCAGCAGTGGCCCGCTCACTCTGATGGGAGTTTTAACAGCGTGGCCCTTGCGGAGGGTCAAAGGGCTGAAGCAGGGCTGAAGCGAGGCAGAGGCGTGTACCGATTCCTGCTTTTCCGAAGGGCATCGACTACAAGCAGGAATTTAGGCACTAAACAAAGGCCCGAGGAGGCGGTTTGGGCCCATCACATAGAGATGGATTTAAATTACACAAACGGGCTGGTGGGGGTGAACGCTGTGCCTGGTGGTCGCTCGTTTGCAACTCTTGAATAAACAGGTTTGGCTCTCAGTCTCAGAGTGGAACATTTCATTCTCCGACAGTGTGTGACGGCACCAAAACCACCCGGTGTGCCAACTGGTTCCACAGGAAGTGCACTTGGGTTGAAACCTACTACACACGTCAGAGCTCGTCGAAACCTTCCACCGCCGAGCCAGTCCTTCTCTTCCATCTCATCATCAACCTCATACAAAATTACACACTGAAACAATGCCGTATAACACTGCCTTAGACATACACACATTCTGGAACAGAACAGTGCAGCCCTACCTTAGACATACACACATTCTGGAACAGAACAGTGCAGCTCTGCCTTAGACATACACACATTCTGGAACAGAACAGTACAGCTCTGCCTTAGACATACACACATTCTGGAACAGAACAGTGCAGCCCTGCCTTAGACATACACACATTCTGGAACAGAACAGTGCAGCCCTGCCTTAGACATACACACATTCTGGAACAGAACAGTGCAGCCCTGCCTTAGACATACACACATTCTGGAACAGAACAGTGCAGCTCTGCCTTAGACATACACACATTCTGGAACAGAACAGTACAGCTCTGCCTTAGACATACACACATTCTGGAACAGAACAGTGCAGCCCTGCCTTAGACATACACACATTCTGGAACAGAACAGTGCAGCCCTGCCTTAGACATACACACATTCTGGAACAGAACAGTGCAGCCCTGCCTTAGACATACACACATTCTGGAACAGAACAGTACAGCTCTGCCTTAGACATACACACATTCTGGAACAGAACAGTGCAGCCCTGCCTTAGACATACACACATTCTGGAACAGAACAGTACAGCTCTGCCTTAGACATACACACATTCTGGAACAGAACAGTGCAGCCCTGCCTTAGACATACACACATTTTGGAACAGAACAGTACAGCCCTGCCTTAGACATACATGCACTCTGTAACAGAATAATACCCCCCCCACACACACACACACACACACACACACACACACACACACACACAGTAAGATAATGATACGGCCTGATAGAAGGATATTGGTTTGCTTTATAATAAGGGATTTTTAAAGAAAATTTTACATATACATTATTTATATATATTATAAATTTTGTATTTAATATAAAATTTATTATGTTTTAACCATGAACCCACAACAGAACTTTGCAATAAAAGCAGTTTTCCTTTGTGAGAAAGGTAGAGACTGAGATGGAAACCTCAAGCCTTTCACATATCTTGCCTCACTACATAGCTTTTGGCAATCCAGCTGAACAATTCATTAAGTTAAAAGTTACAGGGAGTCCGCATTGTTTGGGATGATAACACGCCCACTTTTAGAGACTCCCCAAAGACAGCTGTAAGCCAACACCTACACAAATGTCAAAGGAGCGACAGCTAAATAAAGATGAAACTAAACGCAACATGTTTTATTCATCAACCCACCTGGAACAACCCACCAGGGAAACAATCAATCACGCACAGTGTGATTATTACTTTCTCCGTCCACACAATGCATTGAAACATTATGCATTAAAGGTGGCTGGAGGCTGTCAGCTAGTTCCCTCTATTATCTCAGCATTGTGTTAGGAAGGAACATAAACACCGTTCCCAAGTGGTCTCAATTAACCCCAAAAGACATACCGCTAGAACCAGGGGTGTCTAATCTTATCTGAAAAAGGTCCATGTGGGTGCAGGTTTTTGTTTTAGCCCAGCTCCAAGACACCTTGATTGAAGACCTTGCATGATTAGTCAATTAGTTTAATCAGGTGTCGTAGTGCTGTGCTAAAACAACATTGGCTCTTTTCGGATAAGATTGGACACCCCTGGCTAAAACAAATTCTCAACCAGGCTTTATAAGATTGCGCATAAATTGGCATAAAGAAAATCGGGATGCTACGAACTTGGGAAAGTCAATTTTAAAAAAAGCAGGAATTGGAGTCAGTGCTTTCACCTGGAGGTGTCTGAAATTAAGAGGTGCTGCTAGTTGAGCATGAAAGCGTGGTGGGGGGGGGGGGGGGGGGCAGATGAAACCTTTTCACCTATCGAAACTGAACGTGTGGCAAGAGGTGCCTACTTTAATAGTAATAATAATAAAAAGCAGTGAGAACCCAATTCTCTGTTCTCTGATTCGTTCGGCCCAGTGGACGACAAACAGAAAAAGGATTGTTTGGATGTGGATACTATATATGGCAGACCAGCTGACTGCTGGATGCAAAGACCTGAACCACAGCCATTCTGCTGTGGCTGAACACAGCTCACAGGTCTTAACCCGCAGGAGTGATTCACAACACAGTCTCAAAGCTACACATAAAAAAAATAGAAAAACTATTAGTTTACAAACTGTGTGACCTCCCGCTACAAGGTTAAGGAAGTGGCTGGTTCAACCAGACCATGAAACCATGAAAGCGTTGTCCATTCTATGGCGGAGCCTCGGGAGATTAGAGGCGTGTGATTGGACCCCGAGTGAGATTGGGACAGGGCATATGATCTCTCCGACCCCGCCCCCTGCCTGAGGTGGAGCGGGCCGGGGCTTTGAGTGGGCGAAAGAGGATGAATGGGCCTTCCGTGTCACCCCTCACCTTTTCAATCCATTCACAAAGACCCCCCCCCCCCTCCGATGACCGTTGCAGTCTCTGCTTTAGCCGAAACTGACCCTTTCAAAGGCTGCGGTGCACACAGGTGTTCCACAACACCACTCCCAAAACCCAGCACTGGGGTGGGGCACTGTGTGCAATGGCTTTTTTTTGTCTGGCTGAGCAGGGGTAGCTTGCACTCTTAAGGCCCGTCCACACCAAGAATGATAACTATAAATATATCGTTTTAAAAATCATTCTAACTCAAGTGGATGGTGGAGTCCACGCCATATCCACAACGACAACGACAGTGACGAACGATATCGTTGGGATCACTTTCAGAGCAATTTGATGAACGATAAAAACACTGGCAGCCAATCAAAATCCATCGGAAATGACAAGCTGCCGACACAGCTGGAGCGTGCAGCGCAGCGCATGCTTGGTGCCACTGTTTACAGAACGTTATCGTTCACCAGTGTCGATGTGCACATCGTTGTCGTTGGAGTTATCGTTATAGTTATCGTTCTTGGTGTGGACGGGATCTCTTACGTATCCACTTGCCTCAACCATCAGTCCTGTTTGAAAGGCATTTGCTCTGCTGACACTAAAATAAAGTTGCTTAGTCCACAAATTTGCCCCATTCTTCTGAGTACACATTTAATTCTTGTGTCCCGTTGCACATATGCCAGTCAAGATCAATTAATTTCCATCAAATTTATTCTGGGTCAATATTTGCTCATTATGAAAGGTTATATCCCCGTCCATTACGGAAATGGGCTCATGATAAAACACAGTGAATACAGATTCCCTAGGACCTTGCTATTACCATGTAGCTGTCTGCTTCATTTGTCTACTGACACCAGGCTGGCCATTGGAGGACGGGCTCCTAGATGGGCTAACATTACCATTCCAGCAGTAACAGCACAAGGTGCTTCACAAGATTTCATGTATTTTGTGAAGCACCTTGTGCTGTTACTGCTGGGAAGGTGCTATACAAATAAATTAATAAAGATATTTTATTACGATTTGAACCAAACAACTACTTTCACCGTGGTATTCACAATACATGGAGAAACCAGCACTGTGTTCATTGAAGATTTCGGACAGTACTGACACCAGCACGGTAGGCTACTAAACCAGAGCTAGGATTCCTGTGTCCACAGACAGTCAGTCAGCATTAGCCTTTAACTTTGTTAGTGCAAGTAAACACAAGCGTTACACTTTTCCTTCGCAAACTCAGTTTGGCAAATTTGTTTTAGGGATGGCTGAACTTGTCAAAATGCATTTGTGCAGAAAAAGAAAAAAGGATTTGCATTCAATTTCAAGTCAAAATGTTCACAGAATCCAGGCCAATGAATTCCAAATACCCTCAGCAGACAAAAAGATTTAATTTTTAAAAGAAGCAGGGTTGATACATGTTTATTACCAGAGCTGAGAACACCAACCGCACTCTTTTAATTAACGTTTAAGAATTTCATACAAGGCAAGCGTTCAGACAGACCATTGACCATAATGAATTCCCAAAATGAAATACTGGTATACAGTATTTACACCAATGACAGTGTGGAAATCTCGACACTGCCCCACCCTATGGGCCTTTTGAAAATTTATGTATAATAATGAAGATATTTAATATAAACAGTCTGATGATGTGTCAACAAGATGATAAATTCAGTAAGTCAAAGATACTATTAATGTCTTCAGATTGCATGACAAATATTTTACAATTTATCAATCTTGTTGAAAAACACACAGAGGAATATAAACAATTACTGAATCTATACAAAAAGGTTATGGATTTTGAGGTTATAGGTCCTGCTTCAGTGGAAGAAGTTTACTCAAAAAGTAATCCACAGTAGAATCTGTTTAATTAATCTTTTTTGATATGTTACTTAAATTGAGAAGAGTGGTTAGAACAGCTGGATAAACTGTAGGCAAAACAAGTGTTTTTACACTGTATGGGGTCACTGTGGTGTAGGAGACCCCGCCTTTCTGAGATGAACCTCTCCCATCACTGTAAATAACTGAAATTTGCGAAAGGTACTATACAAACGCAATCCGTTATTATGTACTATTATTTACCTGACATAGCGTTCCACCTCTGCTTTTGAAGCCCACCGAGTCTCGTTCTCTCTGGATGGCGATGGGTAGGGAATGATCATGTCCACCCTGCATGGAATCAATTGTTTGAAAACATAAGATAATAATATTTGGCAACTGTGAAGCCCAACGCAGAATAAAACTTAAGAGGCCTGCCCTTGGGGTAGTTTGAGGTCATTATCAAAATAGATTAGCATATAACATAAAACCATACCAACTTATTTGTATGACAATGGCATATAGCTATACGGAGGGCCGTAGTGCTAAAACGCCAGCGGTTACTGCCACCGAAAATATTAAGTTGTAGGCTAATCATTCGTATATTAATAAAAGGTAAGCCACTAAAATTCACATTTTATTACGGCTACTCGTTTTGGGTGTCTTTCTCAGACGTCGGAAACAAAAAGCTTAATAGACTAGGCTATTGGCTATATTGCAAATATCTGTATATTTAACAATTTTACTCAATTTCTGAGGTAATTTTTTCCTCACCGTGTAACTTCCAGTCACCAGTTGCTTGGTTATGTTGATATGGACCATATGGCGGAACTTATTTTGGTAAGCGAGCGCCGCGTTCTGCAGTGAAGACACCCTGGCCAGGAGAAATTGCTCCCTCAAGGCGAACTTGAGTCTCTGTTTCTTGGCTTCTAGCTCCAGTTTAGCGGTATTTGCCTGAAGTACTCCGTTCTGAGCTCGCAGTGCGTTTAAACAGCAGTGTTTTCCCTGGACCGAGTCCTTACGGAGCAAAATGAGCCCGCATCCCTTCTGACAAACAGCCGCTCTATAGTCGCGGCATTCATTCCCCTGTGCATCCATGTCTTTTAAATTGATAATGTCCTCGCATCCTCCGTTCCTGGAGCCTAAAAGTCACTTAAAATGTGTCGCTTTGTAAAAAAAATATTTCCTCGTGAAATGGAGATGAGTTCAATTAGCGTGATGGACTGTAATGAAGTGAAAAGGTCTTGTGAGGTAGCCTGCCTACCTACCACCCAAAAGAATCCAACACTGAACACTCAGCACATAAACCGCATCCCTAGGGTGTAACTTGGTAGTTCTCAAAACTTGAAATCGGAGTCTGCTGTAGCCTATAGACTAAGCGCCGCCGGCCAAATCCCACCACTTTGGAGTAGGCTACTTAGAAATTAACTAAAGTTTTAATGACATTCTGTCTGTCTTTCTTCAACGGACTTCATCATCTGTTTGTAAAATAAGTTTTCAATTAAGGAATTAACCTACTGTAGCATACGCAGTTTTAAAATTGCGCTCCGTTATAATGATCCACTTGGATGGTGTAGACTAGGCTATTGTCTATTGGCATTATATTAACTCGATTTTGCTAGTGTAAATTCATCGTAAAACTGAAAAAGTTGAAAGTTTGTTCCATGAATAATTGCCATGTGTGCCGTGACTAAATTTGATTCAGGTGAGGAGAATGAGCCATGACCTTGTTCCGCCAACAGGGGTCACGCATAGCCTACTTTCTACACCGGTCGGTAGGCTACAGTCTTGAGGAAGAAATATTGCTTAATCAACAGCTATTTTGAGATGAATATATTAGTCCCGTGCTTTACCATAAGATACGTAACTATTCTTTTTCTGTCTGATGTGAATCCTTACAAAGGTAAACTCCACTGAACTTTGATTTGTGTTGTTGCAAACTAAGACAATAGAACAGCCGTACTTGTTTCATCGTTTTTATCTGAGGATAACGTTAAACTATAAGACTTATGTCATATCAATGTTGAAAAGAACACTCTTTGCCTTCAAGAATATTCTTCAAACTTAATGTAGATCTCTACCAACTATTCGGCCCTACTGTATCTCTACCAACTCTTCTGCCTACAGTAAGACCCAAAGATTTAATAGTCTCTTCAGGATTTGCAAAAGGAGATTATGACACATTTGACTTGACATTTTCTAAAATCATGAGAGGGATTAATAATCTTAGCTACAATTTATTTTGCAGGTTGAGATCTGTCAGAAGAGCATAGGTAGTGTGACTAATTCTAGAATTATCCTATTATTTTGGCTCTCAAGTGCTCAAAAAAATACCATTCCTTTTCACAAAATCGCAATGCCTGACCTATTAGTTTAATTGAGAAAAGTATCTTGAAGTTATGATACCAATCAGGTTTTGAAAGAGTTTCCATATATCAAAGTAAAGTGGTTCCAAGAAAAAAAACATCTCATAAAAAACAACAGAAAAATAAATTGTACTGAAGTAAGGACATACAGTGAAATGATACTAGCCTATACAGAATTATGTGGATCAAAAAATTGCTGAATGGAATTTAATGAGAATCAATAACATCTTGAAAAGTGCCAATTTATAAAGGAACAAGTGCAAGGTCAAGGTCAGGGGTTATGCTGAATTTTGTTATATAATATATAATTGTTATATAATATACTATAATTGCAACTGTTGTTATAATTGTAACAAGCGGTTAGTTATTCTTTATTACACTATTAATATCTATTAAAGGATGATGTACCCTCTTAAAGTGGTAGTTCTCTTGTGTTTTTTATACACTGCATGGCCAAAAGTATATGTACACCTGCTCGTTCAACATCTCTTTCCAAAATCACGGGCATTAATATGGAGTTGGTCCACCCTTTGCTGATATAACCACCTCCACTCTTCTGGGAAGGCTGCTGGGATTGCTTTCATTCAGTGAGAAGAGCATTAGTGAGGTCGGGCACTGATGTGGGGCTATTAGGCCTGGCTCGCAGTCGGCTTTCCAATTGATCCCAATGGTGTTCGATGGGGTTGAGGTCAGGGCTCTGTGCAGGCCAGTCAAGTTCTTCCACACTCATCTCAGCAAACCATTTCTGTATGGACCTGGCTTTGTGCACGGAGGCATTGTCATGCTGAAACAGGAAGGGGCCTTCCCCAAACCGGAACTAAGGGGCCTTCCCCAAACCGGTACTAAGGGGCCTTCCCCAAACCGGAACTAAGGGGCCTAGCCCGAACTGTGAAAAGCAGCCCAGACCAAGGGGTGTCCGGATACTTTTGGATAGTGTGTGTGTGTATATACACTACTCACAAAAAGTTAGGGATATTCGGCTTTCGGGTGAAATTTCAGGATGAACCTAAAATGCACTATAACCTGTACAGGTGAAATTAATTTGACCTTCTCTAAACTTTTGAATGCACATGTCCAACTATTCAATGTTTCAGTAATTTTTGCACAACTTGCTGTTCTCTAACAAGGAGCTGAACGGCAAAATTCACAACAGGTGTTTGATCCATGAATCGACCAATAAATTTCCTGATTCAATTAGAATTGGTATTTAAACAGTCCTCTTCATCATGCTGTTCACATTTTGACATCATGAGACCAAGACGACACCTAACAATTGATCAACAGTACCTCGCCATTGCGAGGCTTCAAACAGGATGTTCTCAGAGGGAAGTGGCCACTGAGCTTAGAGTGTCACAGAGTGTCATCAGCAGGTTGCAACAGAGATACAGAGAGACTGGAAGAGTCACAGAAAGGCATAGAAGTGGACGTCCTTTGGCCACATCCCACACTGATGACCGCTTCATTGTGAACAGTGCCCTGCGGAACCGGATGATGAATGCCACTCAACTCCAGGCACATTTAAGGGAGGTGAGAGGCACCCAAGTGTCACGTCAGACCATTCGAAACCGTTTACATCAGCGTGGTCTGCGTGCTAGACGACCTGCAAGGGTACCTGACCACACCACCAGGCACAGGCGTCATCGTCTTGCATGGGCCAGGGAGCATTTACGCTGGACGAGGGACCAGTGGGCCTCAGTGCTGTTCTCTGATGAAAGTCGATTCACGTTGAGCAGAAATTATGGCCGCCAACGATGTTGGAGACGTCAAGGAGAGCGCTATGCATCAGCCACTGTTGTCACCAGACGACCCTTTGGTGGTGGCGGTGTTACAGTGTGGGCAGGTGTGTCTAGTCAATACAGAACTGCCCTACACTTTGTGAATGGTACAGTGACAAGCCCATACTACCTGAATAACATCATTAATCCAGTCATTGTGCCCCTGCATGAACAACACAGGCCTAATTTCATCTTCATGGACGACAATGCTCCAGCTCATCGAGGTCGCATCATTAGGGAAAGGCTGCTGGAGACTGGGGTACCTCAAATGGAGTGACCTGCACTTTCTCCAGACCTGAATCCCATAGAAAACCTATGGGATCAGCTGACTCACCGTGTAGAGGCTCGTAACTCTGTACCCCAGAACCTCAATGACCTGAGGGCCGCCCTTCAAGAAGAGTGGAATGCCATGCCTCAGCAGACAATAAGTCGACTTGTGAACAGCATGAGACGTGGTTGTCAAGCTGTAATTGATGCTCAAGGGCACATGACAAGTTATTGAGACATTGACATTTTTGTTGTGGTATACCCACCACTGTTGTTGGCTTTTGTTTCAATAAATTGTTTGAGATGAGGAAATCACCATTGCATGCTTCTACTTAAATGCCCTACCTTCATGATACGTATAATATCACTGTAGCGTGAACTTACATTTTCCATAAATTTCACCCGAAAGCCAAATATCCCTAACCTTTTGTGAGTAGTGTATATATATATAAAATTTCAGTTTTGACGTATGCTTTTGATTGGCGTGGAAATATTTTATGTTGAATGAAGGATATTTTAGATACTTACAGAAGTTTCTGAAGACCTACTGGCTTTACAATGGCAGGTTTAGGGGCGATCAGGGGTTTGAAGCAAGAAAACACAATTTAACTCCAAGGCAGCTTGTGCAGCAACATTATTTTTCCAGAATAATTTTCCAATTTTCCATTTATCTTAAAATTGGGTGAACTGTCTTACCATTTTAGATCCTAGCAAGATAGCATATTTCTGTTAAATTGCTGTTGGGTGTTTGGACACGATAATGAGACAGTCCCTGCTTTTTGCAGACATACTGCATTTCTTTGGCACAGCATTTCAAGGATGCATTTGGTTAAGGTACCACGCTGTGGTACATGAATGAGCCCCAAGCCATTTTCCTTATAGCCCACACTGTCCTGTGGTTATCCTGGCACACAAGTGAGAAAAAAAGCTGCAAAAGGTCATGAACATGGATAATTTACAATGATACAACTATAATGCTGGTGCAATGATATAAACAGAGGACTAAGACTGTATGTGCGCTAAAAACAAACATACACAGATCTAGTGAACTAATAGCCTACTCACAGCGGTGCTCCCACTTCTCCCAGCCGTCCCGAGCGTGGCTGTGGAAAACTAGGTTCTGTGACTCCTGACCAAGTGAACAACAGACACAGAGCAGCATTTGGTTTTGTTTATATAAACTTTAATTGAGAGGACTGGCTTTATTTAAGCGGAAAGCACAGAGGTTAGGCTTAGGCTACCTACGTTGTTCCCGACAAAGTGAGCTCGTGTGAATCTATATGGCCTATGCCGCGAATGCAGTTTGGAATCAGCTGTGGATTGGAATGTGAGAATTCCAAGCGATAAAGCTTTGCGTTTCTCGCATCATGCGCAATCAAATGTATAGCGTCCTCTGTAGCATAGATTTGGCGTTCATGCATTTGGCAAAACTATTTTTTAAGTGAGTAGATAGCTACGTAGCCTATGTAGTAAAATAGAAGATGCCGATACTGTTGCTACCATATTCACAATGCAGAAGCAGTGTTATAATTTTTCAGATTTGCAGTTGCAGTGGGACATGAAGGTTGTTTCTTTTTGAAGGGTATGGCTATATAAGCAATTTCTACTGTCACTTAAGTGGCACATCTCTTAAAAAGAGTAAATAACAAAGAGAAACATTGACAAATAAAAGGACATTTGATGTTAGGCCTACGTATACCTTACCTCATGGACAGTTTATGTAAAAAAACAGGAAAAACATTGTACAAAAATTAAATTGCAATACATTCTCAAAAAACAGCTGAACAATGATTTCTGCTACCTTTACTGTGTTTGTTTCTATGTAGTGTGAGGAAGTCAGCCTATATAGTGAAAACTACGCCTGTACAAGGTTGAATTAAACTCTTGTCGCCGTCGACATGTCACACATTGCACTACCAGGTGTGTCCAAACTTACCTGAAAAGGGCCGAAAAAAATCAGCGTTTTTCTGGACACCCCTGGTCTAAATAAATGGGCACAGTCAATAATCACACTTGGACAAAAACATACAGATACAAGGTAACTAAAATCACTGTTGTTATTCTCTATGATATAGAGAACCAGCATGTCACAGAAGACTAAAGATTGATTGTAGACTGATTGTTCTCAATGAATCATGTGCCTGTTTCAGGACCAGTGTTCCCAGCCAGCCTGTAACATTCTCGCAACATTGCCGGGACGGTATGGCAACGTTGTGAGCTAAAAACCACCACGCCTTTGAATTCTGGAGATATGAAGAAAACCAGCACAGGAAGGTAGCACCATACAGTCATGAAGCAACTATATTTCAGTATGGCTGTCGCTCCTCATTATTATTGGACACACATGATTACTTTGCTTTTGTGAGCAACACGAAACAACATGTTACATGTTGTCATATCTCATATGTTGAGTGTAGGCTACATCGAACAATATGTCCAGAGCTTTGAATTTTGACTGTATCTGCAAGGAAGCGGAGCTTCATCATATTTAAAGGGGGGAAACAGTTGACCGTGTTAGCGTACTACGTTACGGTCTGTTACTGGGAGATGGCCCCTTATTGAAGGTGATTTAAAAAAATGAACAGGGGAGGTCATACTGTCGAAATGTATGGGAGTTAATGATAGACGGGGGATTGTAAAAAGCAGGTATCGGGACAAATTGTTTGGAATTTGTTTGAATTTAGAGTGAATTTTGGGAGGTTTTGAGGAGTTTTTTAGCGGGAGATAATTCAGGCATCTGGAAACATTGTTTGGAATACAGCATTCTGTGCTGGGGCCAAAGCCTCAGGTGTGACTGTAGGGTCCGCAACTGCTTACTGTTCACAATCTTGTCCCTTTGGAACAAGTCATGTGAATTGTAAAAGATCAGAGTAAGTGTGTATATAAGGCATACTGAACAAGTTAAAATAACTCCTTTAATGCTCCTCTATGTAGATTGTATGTGTACTACAGGTTTCCCCTGCATTTTTACGCTCTTCCCGAATGTTCCCCAAATGACCATTTTCCACAGCCGTGTTACTGCGGGATTGTGGTAAGAGGCAATGTCCTTGTAGGCGCTGTCTGCACCGTCCTCTTCACTTGCAGTGAAGGCTGACATGGAGGGCACTACAATCAGAGAGAGAGCGAGCAGAGGCCCACCAGCAGCAGGGTGAGCACACCCAGAGACTGAGCGCCAAGCACTCCCCCAGCTGTGGGAGAGAGAGAGAGAGCACTGACTTATACACAGAGAACACACTACGGGTTACACCTCTCACACACAGGACACACTACGCATTACACCTCTCACACACAGAACACACTACGCGTTACACTTCTCACACACAGAACACACTACGCGTTACACCTCTCACACACAGGACACACTACACGTTACACTTCTCACACACAGGACACACTACGCGTTACACCTCTCACACACAGGACACACTACGCGTTACACCTCTCACACACAGGACACACTACGCGTTACACCTCTCACACACAGGACACACTACGTGTTACACCTCTCACACACAGGACACACTCCACATTACACCTCTCACACACAGGACACACTACGCGTTACACCTCTCACACACAGGACACACTACGGGTTACACCTCTCACACACAGGACACACTACGCGTTACACCTCTCACACACAGGACACACTACGGGTTACACCTCTCACACACAGGACACACTACGCGTTACACCTCTCACACACAGGACACACTCCACATTACACCTCTCACACACAGGACACACTACGCGTTACACTTCTCACACACAGGACACACTACGGGTTACACCTCTCACACACAGGACACACTCCACATTACACCTCTCACACACAGGACACACTACGGGTTACACCTCTCACACACAGGACACACTCCACATTACACCTCTCACACACAGGACACACTACGGGTTACACCTCTCACACACAGGACACACTACGGGTTACACCTCTCACACACAGGACACACTACGCGTTACACCTCTCACACACAGGACACACTACACGTTACACCTCTCACACACAGAACACACTACGCGTTACACCTCTCACACACAGAACACACTACACGTTACACCTCTCACACACAGGACACACTACACGTTACACCTCTCACACACAGGACACACTCCACATTACACCTCTCACACACAGGACACACTACACGTTACACCTCTCACACACAGAACACACTACGCGTTACACCTCTCACACACAGGACACACTACGCGTTACACCTCTCACACACAGGACACACTACACGTTACACCTCTCACACACAGAACACACTACGCGTTACACCTCTCACACACAGGACACACTACACGTTACACCTCTCACACACAGGACACACTCCACATTACACCTCTCACACACAGGACACACTACACGTTACACCTCTCACACACAGAACACACTACGCGTTACACCTCTCACACACAGAACACACTACACGTTACACCTCTCACACACAGAACACACTACGCGTTACACCTCTCACACACAGAACACACTACGCGTTACACCTCTCACACACAGGACACACTCCACATTACACCTCTCACACACAGGACACACTACGCGTTACACCTCTCACACACAGGACACACTACACGTTACACCTCTCACACACAGGACACACTACGTGTTACACCTCTCACACACAGGACACACTACGTGTTACACCTCTCACACACAGGACACACTACGCGTTACACTTCTCACACACAGAACACACTCCACATTAGGACTGGGAATCCCTGCAGTACGGCTGCTGAATGTCGTTGGAACGTTCCGGCGGCTCTGAAATCCGTTACCTTGGATTCGCACTCTGGATATGGGCCCGTCGCCCCCCTCGCAGCGCGCGCGGATCTCCACCACGTAGTTCCCCTCTGTGGGGACGGGCACCCAGATGTAATGTCTGCCCGTCAAGGTGAGGACGCCAGTGTAATACCCTACCCTCCTGTAGAGAACCTGCAATATGAGGCACATGAGGAAAAGTTTAATTAAAAAATAAGGTAAACGTCATAAAAATATCCAAAATCCTGGGGCTGCTGGGTGCCTCATCCCGTTATGGGCTGTTCTAGTGAAAGGATGGGCCCCAAGGTCTGGTATCAAATCCGCACCATGTCAATGTGGACAGTGGCGGCAGCCCAACACAGTTGGCTCAAGGGTCACCGAGGGAAGGGAGGGCGTCTCATTGCTCGCCGGTGACCCCTGCTGGTCGATCGTGCGCCCGCGCATCTGCCCGTTAAATTGCTTGCCCGCGCTCTCCCAATTCGACAGCGGAGGGTGCAGCGGTGAGCGCCGACCAAGGGACCAGCTTTCGGCTCTCCACCTCAGCACCGGATATAATGTCACCCTCTGATATCTATGATTTGCGCTCAATTTGCGCGGGATTTCGCTTCAGAAGTGACGTCACGTTTGTGCAGATCATTGTGATTGGTTGGAATACTGTTTATTTTGGTTTTGAGTGGTTGGTAGTACCATTGTTTTTGTGTACGATCTCGGAGCATAGGCTGCCTACAGAGACGCGGTTTTTTGACGGCCTGCTTATGGGGCGGGTAGCTAGCGGATCGTGAGGAAAAATCAGATGAATGTGATCATTTATGTTTCCACCCAAAATCGCTGATACAACCTTTAATATAATGATGTTATATTAATTATATTTATTTAAAAAATCACTTATCATTTTTCCGAAGTAATTGTTTTGGTTCTTACCACACAGACAAAGATATGATTTTTTTTTTGTATTATTTATTTTGGCCTATCTGCACCTTCTTTGTTGTACATGTGATTTGACTGAACACAACTGCGCATGTGAGATGAGCGCAAAATGAAAACTTTCTGGTTCGGATGTGCTCCCCATTGGTTTCTATTGGCATAGCTGTCTCTACAGCTCTACATAGCTGGCTCCTGACTGTTTGTTCAATGAATAAAGCGTAAAATAACCAATATGTCTTGTTTGTTCCTTGTTACTGGTAGAGAGTTCAATCATCCAATTCCCCAAACAACTCAAAACAATAGAGTCAATACCAACAGGAGAATACACTGTTTGACATTGGCAGGGAAATTTGGCACATTTCACTTGGGACCCCACCCACATAATCAGCTGTGATGCTCATCCCACAAATGCATGATCCTTCCAAATGGGACATCATTGTAAAGCGAAATGAACAGGCTTTTCCAATGATATAAGATACAATGCTAATAATACAGTGACAACAGAGATATGATCGACCAAACACAAATTTCCAAACTTTTTTTTGAGGAGTTTATATACTCTATGGCGCCGACATATATACGAATGGGTGTTCTAAATTGAGAAGTTAAAAAAAGGGGGGGAGGGGGATAAAAAAAGAAAATAAATAAAACTGTTTTGAAATAGAGTGGAAGCTTTTAGAAACCTGACCTACCTTGTAGCCCTCGACCATGGACTCATTGTACTCATTTGCTTCAACGTGGTCCCAGGAGATATATATTGTGGTCTTAAGGAAGCCGTACCACCAGCTGACTATTTTTGGGGGGCGTCTAGGAGCTGGAAAGGGACAAAGAGTGGATAATCAGAGACAGCCCGAGGTAGCTGTGGAGAACCATGCTATGCTAACCCTTCACAACAGCAGATGTGGAAAGTCCAGGGGTCAGAAAGTAAAAGTCCTGCCATGTGTTTCTCCCACCCATGAACTCAGCCAGTTGATTTAGCTAATTAGTCCATCTCCTGACTGAAGAATTGTATTACTTAGCAAATCCAGGTGATTGGAACAAAATACTGGGGTGGACTTTTACTTTCTGAACCTGGATTTTTAACCTCTGCACAACAGCAAAGCGTTCATTAATGTACCCCAGGGTAAAACAAATATCCCGTCTAGAGCAGCGGTTTCCCCAGCCTGTCATAGAACCAGCCGTTTCCGTTACAACCAACCACTCATGTGCACACATTAAGGAGTTAACAACCTAGTGATTTCACCTGCCACGGCAGAATTGAATCAATTCTTTTAATTAACCTCTTTCAAAAGGAATCCATTTTCATAAAGCTTATTACAGAATTTGGAAGTATTAGTTGATCTGACTCATTGAAAGTCTTGTAATATGAATATGGGACATTCATTTTTCGTGGCATGCATAGCAATTCATGCATAGCAATTTCTGACATAATATGACCTTTAGAGGGTACATCATTTTTACGACAGATGTAATGTAATGTAAATGTAAGACGCCTTACGTGCTTTCTTTGTGTACACCTCAAAGATGTCCCCTGGGGGACCGACCCCAGCGTCGTTGTAGGCCCGCACCTCCACCATGTAGTGCGAGTCCGGCAACATGTTCTCCAGCCTGGTCCCCACCCAGGCTTCATTGTAGATCCGCCAATCCACATTGTAGTCCCAGTATTCCAGATATTCCTCCAGCCTGGTCACGTTCTCCATGCTCCGTTCCAGAAAGATTCGACTGGCGGCCGCCTCGTTGTCATCGTACTTCCTCCAGTACCTCACCTGGAAGAGGGAAGCAGGTCTGGTAAGAGGCATCGTTGGCGAAGACGCAAGGATGCTTTGCCAAGGCCTCTGTCACTAAGGTTAATCCAACATCTCAACTGGCGTTTGAACTTGTATTGTTTATGCTGAGCTATGGAGATGCGTACCCTTCTTTGTAGGACAATAGACTTGAAAGGAAAGAGGCTATTGCGCTGAAATGCTGACGTGGTGAACTTGGTTTGGAATGGCGGAGTGGGGGAAGGGGGCGGCGTACCTGGTAACCTTCCACAGGTTGTTGGAAGACTGGCAGCCACCACACCAGGACCTCGGTGGACGTCAGGCCCCTCGCCCCGACATCTGCGGGGGCCTCCGTGGGCACTGCGGGGGACAGAGTCACCGACACGTCACAGTGCCGCAACATTCCGCCGGTGACGGTCGCTCTGCGCGCGCAAGGCTCTCAGGAGGAACTCGAGGCCCGACCAAATAGTCCAGGAGCCAGACTCTCAAATTTTGGCCATCATGCCCACTTGGAGGGACGATGTCTCAAAGTGATTTTTTGGATGGTATATGTCCCTAGTATTAGAAAATGTATGATAGCATTGCGGCAATGGTAGCTTTCTATGTGCTATCACTCATTTTTTCATCCCTCCATCATTATTTGTTTTTCATGTTTTCTCATCATTTTTCAATATGGCTTCATCATATTCTGCATTGGTTAACTGCTTTTATATGAGTTTTAATTGAAAAATTGTAGAGGGGGATTAGGGCGGGGCTTACCGTCCAGGGAGGAGTAGATGATAGCTGTGAGGCTGTAGGGCCCCTCCCCTTGGCTGTTGTAGGCTTTCACCTTCACCTGGAACTCTGTGGCTGACGGGATGGAGAAGTCTCTGTGCACGTACCGCCGGGCCTCCGGGTCGGCCACCGTCACCTTCCACCAGTCCGTGTAATCGTGCGGCTTGAAGGCCACGTAGTAGCCGAAGTTCCGGCCGTAGTAGTACCGCATTGGTATAGGCTACGGGGGGTGGGGGGGGGGGGGGGGGCGCAGAGACAACATGCCAGGGACGTGGTTAATACCCCATCTTTCCCTGGACTCCCATTGGCTCTGAATGAAGCAGGATGAAGGAGCCATAGCAATAGTCAATTTGATTCCATTTATTATTATCTGAATAGGTGCTTTACTACAGAGAAACGGTCACAAATATGCTTTACAGAGAAACTGAAGGAAAACTGGGCAAAAAGCAGGCCTGAACAAGCTAGTGAGCTCAAAAAAAACCCCGTTTTTCTTCCCCCAGTGGGAAGAAATCTCGGGGGGACCCCGGATATTGAGGGGGAATCCATCCTCCACTGGCCAGCCCAATGTACTAGTAAAGTAATGAATGGTAAAACATATGTAAAACATTAATCCACATCAATATTTTTTACTTGCATTTCCTGCGTTTTATCATGTGCGATGACTCTGCATAGCCATTTATTCATTTTGGATGAAGTTGCAGGAAATTATCTTCCATGAAGATGGTTGACCAGAACATTCACCTACCGTCCAGGTGATTGTCAGCTCTTTGCTTGCCCCCCCTCCTCCCCCGATGTCAGTGGGCGCCACTACAGGAACTACAGAGAGAGACAAACAAGTGTTTTACCCAGGCCCAGCTAACAATATGAGCGCCAGTGTTTTACACAGGCCCAGCTAACAATATGAGCATTACTGTTTTACACAGGCCATGCTAGCAATATGAGCATTAGTGTTTTACACAGGCCATGCTAGCAATATGAGCATTAGTGTTTTACACAGGCTGTGCTAACAATATGAACATTAGTGTTTTACACAGGCTGTGCTAACAATATGAGCATTAGTGTTTTACACAGGCTGTGCTAACAATATGAGCATTAGTGTTTTACACAGGCCATGCTAACAATATGAGCATTAGTGTTTTACACAGGCCTTGCTAACAATATGAGCATTAGTGTTTTACACAAGCTGTGCTAACAATATGAGCATTAGTGTTTTACACAGGCCTTGCTAACAATATGAGCATTAGTGTTTTACACAGGCCCTGCTACCAATATGAGCATTAGTGTTTTACACAGGCCCTGCTAACAATATGAGCATTAGTGTTTTACACAGGCCATGCTAACAATATGAGCATTAGTGTTTTACACAGGCCTTGCTAACAATATGAGCATTAGTGTTTTACACAGGCCCTGCTAACAATATGAGCATTAGTGTTTTACACAGGCCCTGCTAACAATATGAGCATTAGTGTTTTACACAGGCCTTGCTAACAATAGCATTAGTGTTTTACACAGGCCCTGCTAACAATATGAGTATTAGTGTTTTACACAGGCCCTGCTAACAATATGAGCATTAGTGTTTTACACAGGCCCTGTTAACAATATGAGCATTAGCGTTTTACACAGGCCCTGCTAACAATATGAGCATTAGTGTTTTACAATTATAATGCTTCTCTATATTCCAATATTACTTGGGTAAATGTGCATTTGAGCAGCCTTTGTCTAATCTGAAAAGGTACTTTCTGCCAGCCAGTGTCCTCTCTTCCAGTGATTGAAAGTAGGTTGCAAAGCTGTATCTTACACACGTTTACATGCACACTAATACTCCGATCTGAACCCGGTTATGGCAATACTCTGGTTACTGAAATGTTCATGTAAACACCTTTATCCGATAATGTAAGGTCATAATCCGTGTTTTCGAAACCCGATTAACACCCCTGGTTTTTTGGCCAAACTTTCGATTTTTTGGAGCATGTAAACACCTTTCTCCGGTTTCTTTCGGCTTTTCAAAACTACGCATGTCAGGCAGAAGAGGCGGTGTAACGTCAAAATGATTCCACCCGTCAACATTTGCTATGCCTGGGGTTCCTTCAGCATCTCACTTCCAGAACTTTATTATTAAATTTGCATTTCACCGGTGAAAATATATTGTTCAGTGTTACGTGCTTGTGTTTGTACTAGCACATTAAATAACTGAAATTTTCGGGAAATTCGCCAGATTTAGAGATCGGTAAAGCTAGCTAGTACAATAATATAAATCAACCACTACTAGCAATTAGCTATAAATAAGTATCTATAATGACTAGCTAGCTATAATAATAATAATAATAATAATAATAATAATAATAATAATAATAATAATAGCCTAACGTAAATTTTTGACGGGCGGATCATTTTTGTCCTTACAACGGGAAGCAGTTAGTAGCTACGTTTTCCCCAGAGCTGATTATGGAGAGAATCATGTAAACGCGGCTTTTGGAGTAATCACATTTCTTATGTCCATGTGAACGCAATAAGTTAAATACTGGCGTAAGCTGATCGTTTCCAGTAATCGGATATTGCTGTGCATGTAAACGTACTGAGTCTGTTAGAGCAACAATGTTTAGCATATGTTCCCACAAAGGTGATACATGTTTTTATGTGAAATGAGTGGTAGTCCTTGTGAATTTCACCTGATCTCTGCAGGTAAACAGGTCTCTACCAACGCTGGTGTTCTTACCTGCTTCCCAAGTTCGGATTTTTGGTGAAGGGACACTGGGCTCTCCGGTTCCAAAGGCGTTTGTCGCTATGACACGAAACTCGTATTCCGTCCAAGGAGTCAGATTAACCACATTGACCATCTCCGCGGTGCCTTCCACAATTGGAGGAGCTGAAATGGGCAGGGCAGCAGTTAGGTCTTCTCAAACTACACTAGCAAATGTACCCTAGGTAGTATGGACATTCTCTATGTAACATTATGCAACTGAGTGATCCATAAGATCTGAATGATTCTATTTCCTTCTCTCATCTAGGATCAGTTTTGCCTTTTGGCTCATAATGGATAAGGATATGCACAGGGAGACCTGATCCTAGATCAGCGCTCCTACTCTGAGATGAGCCTGCTGTTCTGGTGTGTGACCAGCAGAGGGCAGACTCACAGGTGCTGACGTTATTCCACGCCTCCTGGTCCAGAGAGAGGGAGTCCCTGGCCTGGACGGTGTACCTGGAGATGGGGCTGTGGTGGCTGGCGCCTCGGCTCCACAACAGCCTGACTGTCTTGTCTTTATACTCCTCCACCCGCAACCCGCCCGGGGGCCCCGGGGGGCCTGAGAGAACCAGGGAGAAAGGGTGGAGGATCCAAGGAGAAAGGGTGGAGGAGAGGATGAAAGGGTTGAGACAGGAGAAAGGATGGAGGAGATAGGGGAAAGGGTGGAGGAGAGAGGGAGAAAGGTGGAGGAGACAGGGAAATGGTGGAGGAGATAGGGGGAAAGGGCGGAGGAGAAGGGGAAATGGTGGAGAAGAGAGGGAGAAAGGATGGAGGAGACAGGGGGAAAGGGTGGAGTTAGTGGGCGGACTGGCCGATTAAGTTTCAGCAAAGAGCTTTCATTTTTTCCACAAGTATTTACGGTCTTTTATTCCTTTCTGGCTAATTTCTCTTCTGAACTCTGAGCTTACATGTCAAGACAACTCCTAGAATTTCCTCAACAGGGAAAGGTGTTGTTCTTACAATCACAATCATACCACAACTTTATTTACCCCTTAGGGCAATTTAATTGGGCTGCAGTGCAAAAGAACAACAGACATTATTCAACATACTCACGGAGAGGCACGTTACACACTTAAAAAATTGCATAATTATTAGTAATAATTTCCAAAGGGAATAAAAGTATTAATTACAAGAAAATTATTATTAATTTACAGGTGTAAAAACATGATGAATAAGATCATAATACTGCTATGAAAACTGTATGATAACTTTTTAGTCCTGTTGAGAAGGCGGATCACCTCAGGCACTTATGCGACTCTGCCCCTGTCCATGGCTAATTAAAGTACCATGTCTTGGTGATGCCCCAGGGGTATAAACGCAGCCCTGTGGCTTTGGACACCCTCTTCCCCCAGCCTCCCGCCACGTCCCGCTCGATGCTCACCCTTGACTATCAGGTCGGCGTAGGCGGTGACGTTGTCCACGATGGTCTGGGCGGTGCAGGTATAGCGCCCAGCGTGCTTGAGCTGCGTGTTCCTGATCCTCAGCTCTCCGCTCGAATCGTAGGCCTGTGTGACCGAAACGCACTGTTCTGTTTTGCGTGTTATCTTGGTTTAACGCACCATCTTGGTTTTGCTGCAATTCACTGGAGCCCCAGGAGGGGGCAGTGTGCACCTGGCGCTTCTCGACAGCACAGACGCCAAGATGACTGCCAGGCCAGTGAAACAGCATGGCTTGGACGGCCCCCACTGTAGGGCTGTGGATCCAATGACTGCAGTCTGAACATGCTAAGTGCAGTATTAACTACAATAATTTAAACACATAGTTTTGGGCTTATGTGCACGCATGTATTTATTCATTAATCATCAGAGGGAACAGCTACAGTTACTGCTTGTTTAAATAGTCCCAAACAGGTTGCTGGACCAGCAGTAACTGTAGCAAAATGTATAAATGTATATGTTGAAAAGTGATGATACACTGCCATCTAGTGGTCAAATATAGCAATGCAGACTTTATTTAATCGTCAATGGCTGTCCCTGATTGGGATTAGGAGAAACTGCGGTGGGAAAGGATGAAATGTTTTTTTGGCTTAAATCGTTTAGTGCGGCGTTACCATGACGCGCTCGTAGTTCTCTTCCTCTCGGTCAAAGTCGATGATGTGCGAGTCCACGGACCAGATGAATGTGATGTCGAGGGAAGGGTCATGTGACGCAGCGCATGGCATCTGCGTGGTCTCTCCCACGGTAACTTCAGTGTCGGACGGAGCCACTGTGATCTTGGTAGCCTCTGAAACAGGAGAAATAATATAAACGGACAGGTACGATGATTTGACTATTTGAAAACATACACAAGCAAGGTAAATGGTGTATATGTTAAAAATATTATTAGAATAACACAATAAACTATAAAATCTTTGCAAGGATAAGTTAAAATACACATGAAATGAAAAGATCAAAGATAATTAGACAATTGAATCAGTAAAAAAGTGACTTGCTGTGAATGGACAAAACTTAGCTCACCAAAGACCTCCAGACAGGACTAATCCAATAGCATGTCAATCAAATAAACAGGATTCCAAAAAGTTAACAAGCCGCAAACATCCATTCAGCGCGGATTGGCATTTACGGCTTCATTTATACCTTTGTTGGAGGTCTATTTTTTCTGGCACATAAAAGTGTACATGTGTACTCTGTGCTCGCTCTACACCGGTGGGTGTTGATAATTAGGCCGGAGCCTTCGAGGGCAGACGCTGACGAAGGAGAGCTCACCTGTGATGGTGAGCACCCCGCTGCTGTTGGCCTTTCCCTTGTCGTTCTCGGCGAAGCAGGTGTACCTCCCCTCGTCCGTCAGGGTGGCGTTGAAGATCTCCAGGCTGCCGTCGTCCCAGATGCGCATGCTGCCGCAGCGGAGAGATGGCGAGTGAGCTGCTGTGCTCATGTTCAAATGTAGCTCTTTGGCAACATTTACAACTGTATTTAATGGCAATAAATCATTGTGAGTTTGAATTTGAGAGACAGAGAGAGAGAGAGAGAGAGAGAGAGAGAGAGAGACAGAGAGAGAGAGACAGAGACAGAGAGAGAGGTTTTCTTCATGTACAAGGAATAGTGCTCCTTAAAAATAGACATAATGAGGAAAATCTTATTTACGTATATCAGCAGGAGTCCATTCACCATGTACAGCTAGGTACAGTATAACCCGACCTATTCCACCCTAAAGGATCCATTCACCATGTACAGCTAGGTACAGTATAACCCGACCTATTCCACCCTAAAGGATCCATTCACCATGCAGCGCACAACCCAACTCCAAATTTTTAAAACTTGGAGGCATAAAAAAATAAATGCATTGAGAACTTCAGTCCCTCAGGGATGACTGCATGCAATCAAGCACCTGGAAAAGTTGACTGCTTCTTGAATGCTAGCAGGCAACAAACACTCCGCTGAAAGCAACCCACCACAGATTCCCACTGCACAGGATCTGTAGCCACACCCACCCCTCCCTACGCAGAAAAGAGCGCCACACCCAGAGACGTCCCAAACACATCTTAGAATAACGACAGCCTCATAACAAAAGTGCCTAAGTCATTTTTTGGACATTTTGAGATTTTCTGCCTAAATCACTTGATTTATCATTCGTCAACAGTGTAAAAATGCTCAAGTCACTGCAGGTTGCTGTGCACTTCCTGAACCACTTTATGCTATTCTGCCTAAATCCTCATTGACGTAGAATTGCAGCAGTTTTTTGCCTTTTTCTCAAAACTACAAAAAATGACTTAGGCACTTTTGTTATGAGGCTGTCGATAATAAATATAGGCAGAGGAGCAAGGTGTCTGCAATTTCGTTTTCATCAGAGTTTGCTAGTGCATCATAGATACTGTATGACTGAGCATGGTCATTTTATAATACTTTCTAGGTAAAAATCCTGCATAGTGCAACTGTGTTCCAACTGATCAGTCAGTTAATTCATCTTTATATTTGTACAGCACCTACAAACAAACCTACAGCACCTACACATTTTTCCACAGGGAATAGAAAAACAGAAAAAAACTATTTTGGAAAGACTGGAATATTACTCCATGATCGCCGCTTCAGATAGAGCTAAAATCAGGACTTTTAAGGTTTTTGCATGATAGTTTTTCACTGAAGCCTTTTTTGTTATTAATCTTGGATTGAACTGAATCAATTTTCCCTCTTAAAATCAGCAATGAAACAGGTGTGATCCTCAACCAACCAATCAAAGAACATCAGGTAGTATGTTGGTAACAACCAATGGAATGTTAATGGTGATTTCTGGCTACACTTCTAAGATCCCTGTGGGTATTACCAGGAAGTGACCAGAAAGTATCCACCAATCACTGTCAGTATTGTGCTGCTGGCTGTAACATGCTCCGCGATGGTGCTCCCCCCCACACCCTCACCGGGGAGAGTTGGACAGCAGCTCCGTCCCTTTGCTCCAAGTGATTTTGGCCTTGGGGGCAGCCCTGGGCTTGCACTCGATCACCACACGCCCCTTCTTCGCTCCAAGAAGCTTCTTCCTGACGGGGTTGTTCTCAAACGTGGGGGCGCAGACTTGCGGGAAGATGGAGAACGATGAAGCGTTAATACACAAAGGGAACAGACGTTTGTGTGTGTGCGTGTATGTGTGTGTGATGCTGGGTGTGTCTGTTGTTGGCCTCACCGATGACGCGCAGCTCGGCATTGGCGTAGATGATTCCGTATCTGTTCTCTGCAATGCACTGGTACATCCCAGAGTCCTCAAACGTGAGGCTGCTGAACCTCAGATCACCTTTCCCATACTGAGGAAGAACAACAACATCACTTTCACCCTGTTACTCACTGCACTACTCAACATCACTTTCACCCTGTTACTCACTGCACTACTCAACATCACTTTCATCCTGTTACTCACTGCACTACTCAACATCACTTTCATCCTGTTACTCACTGCACTACTCAACATCACTGTCATACTGTTACTCACTGCACTACTCAACATCACTTTCATCCTGTTACTCACTGCACTACTCAACATCACTGTCATACTGTTACTCACTGCACTACTCAACATCACTTTCATCCTGTTACTCACTGCACTACTCAACATCACTTTCATCCTGTTACTCACTGCACTACTCAACATCACTGTCATACTGTTACTCACTGCACTACTCAACATCACTTTCATCCTGTTACTCACTGCACTACTCAACATCACTTTCACCCTGTTACTCACTGCACTACTCAACATCACTTTCATCCTGTCACTCACTGCACTACTCAACATCACTTTCATCCTGTTACTCACTGCACTACTCAACATCACTGTCATACTGTTACTCACTGCACTACTCAACATCACTTTCATCCTGTTACTCACTGCACTACTCAACATCACTTTCATCCTGTTACTCACTGCACTACTCAACATCACTGTCATACTGTTACTCACTGCACTACTCAACATCACTTTCATCCTGTTACTCACTGCACTACTCAACATCACTGTCATACTGTTACTCACTGCACTACTCAACATCACTTTCATCCTGTTACTCACTGCACTACTCAACATCACTTTCATCCTGTTACTCACTGCACTACTCAACATCACTGTCATACTGTTACTCACTGCACTACTCAACATCACTTTCATCCTGTTACTCACTGCACTACTCAACATCACTTTCATCCTGTTACTCACTGCACTACTCAACATCACTGTCATACTGTTACTCACTGCACTACTCAACATCACTTTCATCCTGTTACTCACTGCACTACTCAACATCACTGTCATACTGTTACTCACTGCACTACTCAACATCACTTTCATCCTGTTACTCACTGCACTACTCAACATCACTTTCATCCTGTTACTCACTGCACTACTCAACACCACTGTCATACTGTTACTCACTGCACTACTCAACATCACTTTCATCCTGTTACTCACTGCACTACTCAACATCACTTTCATCCTGTTACTCACTGCACTACTCAACATCACTGTCATACTGTTACTCACTGCACTACTCAACATCACTTTCATCCTGTTACTCACTGCACTACTCAACATCACTTTCATCCTGTTACTCACTGCACTACTCAACATCACTTTCATTCTGTCACTCACTGCATGACTCAACATCACTTTCACCCTGTCACTCACTGTGCTACTCAACATCACTTTCATCCTGTTACTCACTGCACTACTCAACATCACTTTCATTCTGTCACTCACTGCATGACTCAACATCACTTTCACCCTGTCACTCACTGTGCTACTCAACATCACTTTCACCCTGTCACTCACTGCGCTACTCAACATCACTTTCACCCTGTCACTCACTGCTACTCAACATCACTTTCACCCTGTCACTCACTGCATGACTCAACATCACTTTCATCCTGTCACTCACTGTGCTACTCAAAATCACTTTCACCCTGTCACTCACTGTGCTACTCAACATCACTTTCACCCTGTCACTCACTGTGCTACTCAACATCACTCAACATCACAAGTGCCTTACCGAATATCCATCTTTCAGCCAGCGGATGTAGACCCACGGCTTGGCGTTGGCCTGACATGACAGTGTCAGTTCACTGCCGATGTCTTTCTCAGTGTTGTTGATGTGATGTGCCCACTCTGGAGCAGCTGTGGAGATACAACGTTATGGCAGCGGTTACAGGTGCCTCTAAAGATGGACATGACATCACAGCACAGGTATATTCTGCTATCACTCTGACAGAGCACAGGTAGATTCAGCTCTAACAAGAGACATGAACATCATAGCAGTGGTTACAGGAAGAGCACCAGAAACCCCAATGTAGGTCAGATTAAGAAAGCAAATGTTACTACAAATTAATTAACATTCTTCCTGACCTTTAACTTACCAAATTGTATGTCCTTGACTTTAATTTGAGTTTTTTTCTTCACAAACATAATTTAGTGAGTTTTGAAATTGCCACAATGGACTAAATATTTGTGAAAACTGGTTGGCTGGTGAAGTGAGTTTATGGACAGGTTAGCAGGGCCAGGTGAAGTGAGTTTATGGACAGGTTAGCAGGGCCAGGTGAAGTGAGTTTATGGACAGGTTAGCAGGGCCAGGTGAAGTGAGTTTATGGACAGGTTAGCAGGGCCAGATGAAGTGAGTTTATGGACAGGTTAGCAGGGCCAGGTGAAGTGAGTTTATGGACAGGTTAGCAGGGCCAGGTGAAGTGAGTTTATGGACAGGTTAGCAGGGCCAGGTGAAGTGAGTTTATGGACAGGTTAGCAGGGCCAGGTGAAGTGAGTTTATGGACAGGTTAGCAGGGCCAGGTGAAGTGAGTTTATGGACAGGTTAGCAGGGCCAGGTGAAGTGAGTTTATGGACAGGTTAGCAGGGCCAGGTGAAGTGAGTTTATGGACAGGTTAGCAGGGCCAGGTGAAGTGAGTTTATGGACAGGTTAGCAGGGCCAGGTGAAGTGGGTTTATGGACAGGTTAGCAGGGCCAGGTGAAGTGAGTTTATGGACAGGTTAGCAGGGCCAGGTGAAGTGAGTTTATGGACAGGTTAGCAGGGCCAGGTGAAGTGAGTTTATGGACAGGTTAGCAGGGCCAGGTGAAGTGAGTTTATGGACAGGTTAGCAGGGCCAGGTGAAGTGAGTTTATGGACAGGTTAGCAGGGCCAGGTGAAGTGAGTTTATGGACAGGTTAGCAGGGCCAGGTGAAGTGAGTTTATGGACAGGTTAGCAGGGCCAGGTGAAGTGAGTTTATGGACAGGTTAGCAGGGCCAGGTGAAGTGGGTTTATGGACAGGTTAGCAGGGCCAGGTGAAGTGAGTTTATGGACAGGTTAGCAGGGCCAGGTGAAGTGAGTTTATGGACAGGTTAGCAGGGCCAGGTGAAGTGAGTTTATGGACAGGTTAGCAGGGCCAGGTGAAGTGGGCGTGCCAGTACCTTCGACGTAGAGCCATGCCCTGTGCCAGTCTTTGCCTTTGGAGTTGAGCGCCTCGCACTCGTAGCTGCCTTCATCCTCCGTCTGCACATTGTAGATGTGGAACAGCGCGCCCCCCATTCCCACTTCGTGATTGGTCGGAAGCTCGGCGTCCACCTTCCTCCAGCGGATCTCCGGAATGGGGCTGAGAATGACACCGCGAAGCTCAGCTGTCTAAAGATGTAGACTTTTTGTCCCCGTACCACTTCCTATCCCCAAACCAGTTCCTGTCCTTGTACCACTTCATGTTCCTATACCACTTCCTGTCCTCGTACCACTTCCTGTCCCGTGTCCCCATATCACATCCTAACTCTGTACCACTTCGAGTCCCTGCACCACTTTCTGGCTCTACACACCTCTCCACCCTCACTGTTATTGCTATTGTAATGTTACATGCAAGACATGATGGGAGATGATTGTGAGTGCCTAAACCCATATTGGTACTAATGGCGTAATAATAATCATAATAAGAACACTACCACAAATGTACCGTGTTGTGATTAGCCACTACAAGTAATGACAAATTAAAGACTAAAGAGTCGATTTACTAAGATTCCAAATGAGGGGTTTTATTTTGCGGGCCCAGCCAAAGTATTTGCATGTGTTATCATTTCACACTTTGCGGGTGATCAACTAAGAATCATTATGTAAATTAGTCCAGCCGCAAACAGCCATATTTAAATAAGAGATTTTGCGTGTTTGGAATGGTTACACTGAAAAAAATGTCTCATAAGTGAAAAGACTGGCAGCAATGTTGACAGTGAAAAACCATTTAATTAATGGGGAAAATTTTTTAGGAGATGACTAATTTAATTTTACTTTAATTTTAATGACTTTAAATAATTTTACTTCACTGTTTCTATTACAGTGTAGGTACGGGCTACTGTTTCACTGAACAAACTGGCGGCTCACTACGAACTGTTGCACTGGATGTCTCTTAGTTTCTGCCGGGAGTTACAGATGTTTGTCAGGACTGAAATGATCATAACTATGCTTATTATCTGACCCTGGCCTACACTGCAGCCAAAGGGTCAGGCCCCTCCTACGTACAGGACTTAATCCAGCACTACGCTCCTGCTCGACCACTTCGCTCTGCTGCTGCAGGGCGACTTGCACTTCCCTCCCTCCGTGTTAACGGCTCCCGCTCGTCCCGACTGCGGAGCTTTTGCACCCTAGCTCGCCAGTGGTGGAACGAACTCCCCACTGCGCTCAGCTGAAACCCTGTCTGTTTTCCGTCGTGGTCTGAAAACGCACTTTTTCAGACACCACCTCGACTAAACTACCTATATAGGGCCAATTCCATAGTACTCGCTTCCTGTTTTTGCTTGTTTTCTATTTAACTAGTTTTTTTTAATTATTTTATTGTTCAGAATGTATAGCTCACTGTGTGTACTATTCATGTTCATTACTAGGGATAGCTCCTACGTTCTGAGAAAGTTGTGCTTTGTCGGATCTGCTTTGTAGTCACGTCAATGATCTTCAATATGCACTTAATGTACGTCGCTTTGGATAAAAGCGTCTGCCAAATAATTGTAATGTAATGGAATGTTATTAACACTATTCGTGCCGTTAGTGTCACATAAAATCACATTTTGATAAAGCTTTTATTTGCTTTGTTACTCACTGTTTGTTATAATAGACGTTGTATTGCTTGTTTGATTCAAACGTAGTTACTTTTGTATTCTGTAACACAATTTGCTTCATGATTAAAAATGTATTTATTCTTACTGTTCATGATGCATATATCCACAAATTTTCTTTTTGTGTATTTTGAGCGTTAGCTAGAATGGGCCAGTTATTAAGCCCCCATTGTTACGCAATCATTCCGAATATTGAGTTATGGATATTCTAAACACACCCGCACGTGTCTTGCTACCATGACAGCCATCATCTTATTGATTATGTGTCTTTTAATACCCGCTTTCCATTTGTACTTAAATGCACACACAAATAGCTTCCCCAAACTTGCTTTCGGGCTTAGTAAATCACTTTACACATGCTATTCTATTTGCATTACCTCCTCCCACTATTTTGCGACGCCAGGGGGACGCCAATTTTGCATATACATTCAGACTAACCCACAAAAACAAAAAATCCATGTATCTTTCAAGTTTAACATGCACAGTCCTCTTTGCACGTCATTAGTTGATCACCTCGGGCAATTTTTTGCAGGTGGTAACAGTTCTACATGAGATTTTGTACACGCAAACCTTTAGTAAATCGACCCCTAAACGTGCAATAACAACAAAAAAAATTAAAGACTTTTCAGTTCTGTGTAACATAAGCTTTTAGATAACTCACTTTCCCAGCGCGAAACATTCCAATGTGATGTTGTGTGCCAACAGAGCGTAGGTATCTGGAAACTTCACCTTTATGTCAGCAGAGTACTTCCGAACTGGACCTGGAGAGAAAGATGAAAAATCAAATAAGAAAACCGTTTTTGATCCATAATTTTAGTAAATGTGTGTCATTGTTTTTGAAAATATAACAATTACATTTCAGTCGTGTAATACACTGCCCGGCCAAAAAAAAAGTCGCCATTGCACCCGTCATGCATAGTGCCCACTGTACAAGCCTCTGGAGGCAGTGTTATGATCTGGGGTTGCTTCAGTTGGTCAGGTCTAGGCTCAGCAACATTATGCAGCAATAAAATTAAGTCAGCTAAGTACCTGAATGTACTGAATGACCAGGTTATCCCATCAATGGGCATATGCCAGGATGACAATGCCAAGATTCATCGGGCTCAAATTGTGAAAGAGTGGTTCAGGGAGCATGAGGAATCATTTTCACACATGAATTAGCCACCAGATTCCTGACCTTAACCCCATTGAAAGTCTTTGGGATGTGCTGGAGAAGACTTTACGGAGTGGTTCGACTCTCCCGTCGTCAATACAAGATCTCAGCCAAAAATGTATGCAACTCTGGATGGAAATAAATATTGTGACATTGCATAAGGTTGTCGAAACAATGCCACAACAAATGCGCGCTGTAATCAAAGCTAAAGGCGGTCCAACTAAATATTAGAGTGTACGACTTTTTTTTTGGCCGGGCAGTGTATATTGCAGTGTCTGCCAGCAAATATAATTTATTTATCTGCCAATATATTCTGAAGTGTTGCAATACCGAAATAATACATTTTATTTTAATATATTTGTATTGTTCATTTTGGAAACCTTCTCCATGCCTTGAGCGATTTTATATATCGCTCTCCCTACCTCTTTTTCTCTCTCTCTCTCCCTCTCTCTCTCTCTCTCTCTCTCACCCAAAAGCAGGTGGGAGTTGTAGTAATATATATATATTTTTAAGAGTCTCACTCTCTGACAGAGGGACCAGGGGGATGAACGCGCTGAAGACGCTCTTGGCGATGGAGGGGCTGGACACGAAGCAGGAGTAGTTCCCCATGTCCGTGGACTCCACTTTGGAGATGTAGAGATTCCCCGTCCTCTGGGAGACGAATCTCCGCTTATCCTCAGGGACGAAGACAGGAAACTCGTTCAGCATCCAGCGGAAAGTCAGGTCATCTGCAGAGAGAGATAGAGAGAGAGAGAGAAGGAGAGAAATGCTGATCAATTTACTCTGAGGTTTCAATTAGGGAAATAGGGAGCCACATTCAAGAAACAAAGGTAATCAGCTTTAGATTATTTCATTTTGTGTCTACGGAGCCCGGAAAGTGACACAGAATACAAACACGTATTAGATTTAGCTAATTATTTAGTTGGGAGAGTTAACTTGTGACGGAAAAGTCACATGAATTTCACCTGAAACGTTCATTTAATCTGAAATGACTTCCAGACATTAACTCATGATAAAAAGTAAAAGTTTGCATTCCTAGTTACCATCGGGTATGACATAAGTGACTGCACACAGATGCACCTGGAGACACTGGGCATGCATGTAAATTACAGTCAGATGTTTTAGGCCTCTAAGCCTGTGTAAGGTATTAAATTGTGTGCACGATTTACATTAATTTGTGATCACAATTTATATCTCGTGCACACAGATTGGAAAAAAAAACGAATTCAATGTGACCTGCCAGGCTCTGTAAACAATCAGACATGGGAAACTACCCCTTCAGAAATATTGGCTGTTGGTAAACACAATTCTCATTCACCAGTAGGGGAGTGGGTATAATTAACATTTCTCCCTACAAATGTCCTTAGAATACTCTATGACATTACTCATGTTTCCATTTTGAGTAAGGCATGCACGGGCGCGCAGTGGTTACCTGGGTAATGTGGGGGAGGGGCACACAGAAGGACCGCCCCCTGTCCTTCTTTCACTTGCACTGCCTCGCGTTCTTCAGTGGCGAACATTTCCAGGTCTGAGAAAAGCGGTTCAAACCAGTTACAAAGTGATCAAAAGCCGGTGCCATGACGGATCAATCCATTTCCCCATTAATGGGTCAAAGTTTGTGGAATAGCATAAAAAAAATCAGATGGGACGTCAGTACAGGGTACCAGTACAGAAACACTACATGTAGCTCTGGAGGTACAGGTTCAAATCCCAATGGGGACACTGCTGTTTTACCCTTGAGCAAAGGTACCTCACTCAAATTGCTCTATAAATGGATAGCATGTATAAAAAAAGGTAAGCTTGCTCTGGATAAGGGTATCTGCTGAAAAAATGCATAACATAATTTATATTGGAACCACTTTTATCTCCACTGTGGTACACTGTAGCATTCAATCATGTGGCTATTTCCACAACACTGCTGAACAATCCTAAAACCTATGCCTAAAGGTCAGTGTCAGTAGATGGGGGATTTCCTTTATATAACTTAATATTCCACTTGGGACTGACACATTACTCAAACAAGTCTGATGGAATTCAGTTTCTGAATTTCTACACTCAGGCATTTCTATATTTGACCAAGCCCGTGTTGCTATGTACTTAGGTGACCCGAACCTAGTCCTGGAGAACCACAGGGTCTGCTGGTTGCTGCTGTCACCTTAAACTCAGCAACCAAAGTGCTGGGGTGTCCTGGTAAAATTCAACTGTCAATAAACTGTCTCTCTACATCACCCCTCATCGGACTGGCTACACAATCATTAATTATGATCATTCATTACATTCCCTACCCACGTTGATTTCCCCAAGCCCATCGCTGCAAGATTTCTCAGTTGACCCTCATGGTTAAATAAATAGAATACAATAAATTGTACCGTTTGGGACCCAATTAACCAGGTGAGGGTGAGCCAACTGCTTTAATTGATCAATGAATTGCTTAGCAACAATGAAAAGCGGAAGACCCTGCGTCTCTCCAGGACCGTGTTTGTGGTTTCACAGCCGGGTGTTTTATGGTGTGCGAGAGAGGGAGAGGAGGTGCACGGTGCCGGTGCGGCGACTCACAGCCGAACTTGACGATGGCCTCCTTGCTGAACACGGTCCCGTACACGTTCTGGGCGACGCACACGTATCGCCCCCCGTGCCTGCCTTTGACCGGGTTGGTGATCACCAGGTTCCCGCCCACCAGGCTGTAGTGTTCGTCTGGCTGCTCCAGAAGCTTGATCTCCCAGTTGTTCAGCCTCCACCTGGAACAGAAGAGCGATTCACTCACCCACAGCACCATCAGTTCACCTCCTAGACTATACCATTCACTTATTCATAGCACCATCAGTTCACCTCCTAGACTATACCATTCACTTATTCATAGCACCATCAGTTCACCTCCTAGACTATACCATTCACTTATTAATAGCACCATCAGTTCACCTACACAATACCGTTCACTTATTAATAGCACCATCAGTTCACCTACACAATACCATTCACTTATTAATAGCACCATCAGTTCCCCTACACAATACCGTTCACTTATTAATAGCACCATCAGTTCACCTACACAATACCATTCACTTATTAATAGCACCATCAGTTCACCTACACAATACCATTCACTTATTAATAGCACCATCAGTTCATCTACACAATACCATTCACTTATTAATAGCACCATCAGTTCCCCTACACAATACCATTCACTTATTAATAGCACCATCAGTTCCCCTACACAATACCGTTCACTTATTAATAGCACCATCAGGTCACCTACACAATACCATTCACTTATTAATAGCACCATCAGTTCACCTAGACAATACCATTCACTCACCCACAGCACCATCAGGTCTCCTACACAATATCATTCACTGTAGTGAATTCACTGTAGTAAAACAGTACATGTGAGTGGTGTACGTTGGTGTGAAACGGTACAGGTGAAATGTGTAGATTACTTGTATGTTACTGGTGTAAAACAGTACAGGTGAATGGTGTACGCTGGTGTAAAATGGTACAGGTGAAAGGAGTAGGTTACTTGTATGTGGCTGGTGTAAAACAGTACAGGTGAATGGTGTACGCTGGTGTGAAATGGTACAGGTGAAAGGTGTACGTTACTTGTATGTGGCTGGTGGGTTTGCCCGCGCTCTACAGTTCATGGAGATTTTGGCTTCAGCTGACTCCTCAGGGTAGATCAGGTCCTGGGGCTGCTCCTCGAACACCGGCCCGTAACCCGTGGCATCATCTGGAGGGAGCAGGGGACAGCGGAACCCAGAGTCAGCGCCTCCGTGCAGTGACGCAAACCTAGCCGACGCCCACTTTACTGTGTAGCTGACAACTCCGACAACGCAGATGCAGTGCAATCAAGACACACCGAAAAGTTTTCTTTAAAAAAGACATTCATTACTTAATTTAGAAATGGAAAACAACGTATAAATGTGTCTTGTGCACATTTCAGGATAATGTATTGATAAGCAGAAAAAAATAGTTGGAAGAAACATTCTGAAAAGGAAATACATTTACTATGCTAAATTAGCCATTCCGTGCATTGTAAAATGAGGAAAACATTCAGACAGTTAACTGTCAAGGAAGTGGATCGAAAAAAAACTCTTTAGTCAGTTTTTACATTTTATCTGTTGTGAACAATCCAGAGAGTTCAGAGCGAAACTCGCAATCTTTCTGATGTTGACATCCTGCTCCCACCTCACCTGCTCCCACCTCACCTGCTCCCACCTCACCTCTTCCCACCTCACCTGCTCCCACCTCACCTGCTCCCACCTCACCTGCTCCCAACTCACCTCTTCCCACCTCACCTGCTCCCACCTCACCTCTTCCCACCTCACCTGTTCCCACCTCACCTGCTCCCACCTCACCTGTTCCCACCTCACCTGCTCCCACCTCACCTCTTCCCACCTCACCTGCTCCCACCTCACCTCTTCCCACCTCACCTCTTCCCACCTCACCTGCTCCCACCTCACCTGCCCCCACCTCACCTGCTCCCACCTCACCTCTTCCCACCTCACCTGTTCCCACCTCACCTGCTCCCACCTCACCTCTTCCCACCTCACCTGCTCCCACCTCACCTCTTCCCACCTCACCTGCTCCCACCTCACCTGCTCCCACCTCACCTGTTCCCACCTCACCTGCTCCCACCTCACCTGTTCCCATCTCACCTGTTCCCACTTCACCTCTTCCCACCTCACCTGTTCCCATCTCACCTGTTCCCACCTCACCTGCTCCCATCTCACCTCTTCCCATCTCACCTGTTCCCACCTCACCTGCTCCCACCTCACCTGTTCCCACCTCACCTGCTCCCACCTCACCTCTTCCCACCTCACCTCTTCCCACCTCACCTGCCCCCACCTCACCTGCTCCCACCTCACCTGTTCCCACCTCACCTGCTCCCACCTCACCTGCTCCCACTTCACCTGTTCCCACCTCACCTGCTCCCACCTCACCTCTTCCCACCTCACCTCTTCCCACCTCACCTGCTCCCACCTCACCTGCCCCCACCTCACCTGCTCCCACCTCACCTCTTCCCACCTCACCTGTTCCCACCTCACCTGTTCCCATCTCACCTGTTCCCACCTCACCTGTTCCCACCTCACCTGTTCCCATCTCACCTGTTCCCACCTCACCTGTTCCCATCTCACCTGTTCCCACCTCACCTGTTCCCATCTCACCTGTTCCCACCTCACCTGTTCCCACCTCACCTGTTCCCATTTGCTTCACCATGCGTCAGTAAATATCCAGATATTTGAATAGACTGCATATAAAATGCATATACACAAAAGTTAACTGTGTAAGCCAACCTTAATAAGCTTGCCTGCTAAATGTAATTAAAGCCAAGATGATTTAAAGTTAGTTACATTACATTTACATTTTAGTCATTTGGCAGACGCTCTTATCCCGAGCGACGTACATTAGTGCATTTTCCAACTTGAAACAAGTGCGTTAAAACAACCCTAAAAGGTAAATACGATTTCAAACACCAGGCGCAGTCAGAATGATTTTTTTTTTTTTTTTGGGGGGGAGAGACCACACGATATCAGTCATTGGCGTGTACAACAGTAAGCCAATAAGTAACCTTAAGTATTAAACTAGCAGCTTGAACCACTTAAACAAGGATTCAGAAAAACACAATCAAGGGAGGTCACAAGGAGGTAGGGAGGGGTGGAGAGAGGTGCAGCTTGAAGAGGTGAGTCTTCAATCTGCGCTTGAAGGCAGTCAGACTTTCTGTTGTTCTGACCTCCACGGGGAGCTCATTCCACCACCATGGGGCCAGGACAGACAGACGTCGAGACCGGGTGCTAGTATGAAGTGGGGGGATACCAGTCGTCCTGAGGAGGCGGAATGCAGGGATCTGGTAGGTGTGTAGGGTCTGATGAGCTTTGGAGGTATGGAGGGGCTGATCCTCGGACTGCCTGGAAGGCGAGCACCAATGTTTTGAATTTGATGCGAGCCATCACAGGTAGCCAGTGGAGGTCAATGAGCAGGGGGGTGACATGGGAGTGTCGGGGGAGGTTGAAGACCAGGCGCGCTGCTGCGTTCTGGATAAGCTGAAGTTCCCGTACTGTCCAATGTTTTGGGAAACGGATCTGTTTAATCAGCATCTTTAACCTGCAGGCTTTTTTCGCCTTCTAGGCACTGCATGGCAATTCTTGTTGTTAAGAACAGATTGTTCACTTCAGCAGGTTTCTGACTTGATAAAATGTTGGCCTGTTTTGAAAAACTACCCTAAATGCATTGTGAGGTGAGGTGTTTCAGTGTATACAGACGCCTTCTTGAATGACACTTAGTCATGCAATGAATCATTTGGGAACCTTTCACCTGAGCCACATTAGCATAGCTTCAAAATCCATTGAAAATGGATCCAAGCTAACAACCTACTTCTCAAAAGACAATGTGAACAACTTTTATTATGTGTTATACAGTTAGCACAATGATATGAAGACTACAGTAACACTAACTGATTTCAGCCATTCAGAAATGGCCAGGGTATGGGTTACTCACCTCCATAGATCCTGGGGATATCGAAAAACAGTGCACCTGGAGAAGGATAGAGGTGAAAATAAACAGTCAATTTATTTGTGACAGTACCCGCGCATGTTCTTGTGGCGAACATCCTCTCAGTAATGAATGCCTCATATAGAAAACAAAACTGTCACACAGGGGCGTGTGTGGGTTGGGATGTGTTTAATAAGAGCAGACTCTGTAAATTACTTTGTATGATTATATCAGTTTCACCTTAATTCCAACAGGTAGGTCAACTGAGAACTCGATTCTGTTTTGCAGGGTTGTCCTGTGGAATTACTGTAGTAACAACTCAATAGACCGTATTGCCAGTCAGATGTAGGGGGTGTTTAGGTGGCCAGATTTTTTGCGGAGGCAGTATTTCATGGGAATGTGTCCAGGATACTGGGGTTAACAGCCCTACTTTCAAAAAAGTGCATTGGTAGGGCTTACCCCACCCCTCGTAGCCATTGTGGATTCTGAATAGTTGTGAAGTCGCTGAGACAGTTCTGATAAAAGACGTCAAACCTACATGATGTGGTCTGTGCTGCTGTGATTCAATGCAAGACAGCGTGCTTACCGGTAGTGGAGAAGCACATAGAGAAAACCAGCAGGAGGAGAGCGGGGAGCTCCATGTTCAGGTTTCTCTGTCTGACAACGCCTGGAACAGCACTAAACCAGGAGCTGGTGTGACATCAGCAGGGCTGGCCTAGATTCCTCTGGAATGGAACATGGAGTCGATCAAAACTTGATGGCGAATTAATTTGAAAACGACCCCGGCATCCTCCCTAATATCACTCAAATGAAAGCTGAAAGTCTGCACTTTAACCCCATAGTCACTGTTTCATTTCAAATCCAATGTTGCTGGAGAAAACAACAAGCGTGTCACTGTCCTAACACTTTTGGAGTACACTATATATATATATACACATAGTATATACAGACGGGTGACAAATTAAAGGAAAAACCTCTGCATTGAGGGGGTCCAGTGGCTCTGTTATGCTGTGGGGGGAATTTTCCTGGCATGGTTTGGGTCTACTTGTCCCCTTAGAGGGAAGGGTCACTGCAAATCAACACAATGTTATTCTGAGTGATCACCTTTATCCTATGATGAGACATTTTTATCCTGATGGGAGTGATCTCTTCCAGGATGACAATGCCACCATCCACAGGGCACGAGGGGTCACTAAATGGTTTGATGAGTATGAAAATGATCTGAATCATATGCTACGGCCTTCACATTCACCAGATCGCAACCCAATTGAACACCTATGGGATATTTTGGACCGACGTGTTAAGACAGTGCTCTCCACCACCATCATCAAAACATCAAATGAGGGAATAACTTTTGGAAGAATGGTGTTCTATCCCTCCAGTAGAGTTCCAGAGACTTGTAGAATCTATGCTAGACTAGAGGCAGAATCTATGCCAAGGTGCATTGAATCTGTTCTGGCGGCTCGTGGTGGCCCAACACCTTACTAAGACACTTTATGTTGGTTCTTCCTTTAATTTGTCACCCGTCTGTACATATATAGAGAGAGGGAATGGACAGATAGACACAAGCAGCCAACATAGATTTCAATGTTTATTTTAATCTTCTAAAAATACTTTGAATAATTCTTTGTTTGGTCTCATTCCAGTTGAACAGGCAGTGCCAACAGGCCCTATCTGGCAGACCCTCTTTGGAAGCCCTTCCTGGTGCTCTGTGCCTCATGGCTCTGTGTACAATGACCGATTGTCCCATCCCCTCCGTCTATTCAGCACTTCAACCAGTCTCTCCAGCCTCCCGGCTTGACCTCTGCATGCAGCCATGTCTATTCACTGTTCCTCTGCAGGCAGACATATCTATTCACTGTTCCTCTGCATACGGACATGTATATTCACTGTTCCTCTGCATGCAGCCATGTCTATTCACTGTTCTTCTACATGCAGACATATCTATTCACTGTTCCTCTGCATACGGACATGTATATTCACTGTTCCTCTGCATACGGACATGTCTATTCACTGTTCCTCTGCAGGCAGACATGTCTATTCACTGTTCCTTTGCAGGCAGACATATCTATTCACTGTTCCTCTGCATACTGACATGTATATTCACTGTTCCTCTGCATGCAGCCATGTCTATTCACTGTTCCTCTGCATGCAGATGTCTATTCACTGTTCCTCTGCATGCAGATGTCTATTCACTGTTCCTCTGCAGGCAGACATATCTATTCACTGTTCCTCTGCATGCAGCCATGTATATTCACTGTTCCTCTGCATGCAGCCATGTACAGTATATTCACTGTTCCTCTGCATGCAGCCATGTCTATTCACTGTTCCTCTGCATGCAGATGTCTATTCACTGTTCCTCTGCAGGCAGACATATCTATTCACTGTTCCTCTGCATACGGACATGTATATTCACTGTTCCTCTGCAGGCAGACATATCTATTCACTGTTCCTCTGCAGGCAGACATATCTATTCACTGTTCCTAAGCAGGCAGACATATCTATTCACTGTTCCTCTGCAGGCAGACATATCTATTCACTGTTCCTCAGCAGGCAGACATATCTATTCACTGTTAACGCTGAACGGTTCGCAAATTAAAAGCACAATTTTTCCCATATCAATTATTTTGAAAAGGTTGCATCCTCAATGGCATATATTAGGACAGCATTGTGCAACCAATATGACTCATTATAGACAACCTACACAAATGGACTCACCCTAAAGGCCATTGCTGGTATAAATTAATGATTTACTCATCTATGTATCTACTGGTCACCTCTGTTATGATCATTTGAAACTGTCTCTTCACACTGCTAATTCAAACCTATGACCTTTCCTTCCTCAGAATTTAGCCAGTCATTTACATGCTGAATATTAATCTGTGGATGATTTCCCTAAATATGTGACAATATTTTAACATGTGATGTATGAATAATATGGCTGGATGTTAAAGAGCACACTGATAAAAGCGTCAAGTTCAAAGCATTCTGTTTATTTGATCTTTATTAGACAACCTTAATGTCCGTTGAGGGAAATTCCTCTGCTCTTCACAGTGATTCATTCGTATCACATTTGCCACTTTCATTTATAAAATACTTTTATTTCAACGGCAACACGAGTTAAAGCATGAGACGTGACAATTCGAATTTCAAAAGGACGGGAGTTAAACTGCGAGTGGCCAGTACGGCGTACGCGTCCTTCGGCGAGCAGCTGACAAATCCTGTCAGAACATCTCTGTGGCAGGGTGGGCGTGGTTAGTCTCTGTTTGCAGAGAGAGAGTGAGCAGAGCGGCTCGCGGACCCTGAGCCACAGCTGTCATGAGTTAGTCAGGACAACGCGATAATTAACGATGGAATGATTGTTTGATTGTTGCCTGATGGCTTTGACAGTGAGCCTGGGCTTTAAAGGAGGGAAGCGGGAGATCAAAGGGGGCTGGCCGATTACGGGAGAGGACTGAGAGGAAAGGTCCACGAAGACCGTAGCCAGGAGAAACGTGTAGCACCAGCGAATTAAAAGTGTTACAACCAAAAAGCCTTGTGTACTGCCTGTTCTTCCCGAGGGTGGCACTCGATCTTGCCACAATCTCATCGGATTCAATCCTGACCTAATTTTCCCATCCGGCCGGCGGCTTATTTTCCTTCTGCTCACCGATGACAAACACTCATTCCCCCTGCACTGAGCACCGTGCCTATCAGCTGGGCCAGGGAGGAGGGGCAGGCGGCACCCAGCCGGCTCTGTCCTTTTAACGCTTCGTCTTTCATGGCAGAAAACTCCCCCGTAAGGTAAGAACTGCCTATAAAGCCCAAATGCTGCCCGGGTCGGGGCTCCTGGCGGACCCTAGACCTCGTCACCAGAGGAGGTCAATAATAAGCAATTCACTGTTGCTTGCCAGTTAATTTCCTCATTCTGAGCTTTCTTAACCTTTTTCTTTAATACCCACTGCAGTTCATCTGGGTAATAGAGTCTCTTAATTTACTAAATGTAAATGTTCCTGGACTTGTAGCCAGACTGTTGTAGGTTAAAACCCTGTATGAGCACTGAATTTCTCCAAAAAATAATAATGTTAATACATTTTATTTGTGTAGCACTTTTCCATGTGCTGAAAGATGCTTAAAAAAAGCAGCTTCTCATAAAGCTGCATGAAAGTGTAAATGGGTAACTAAACAAATTAAACTGTACAGCAAGTCACCCAAGATGAGGGTATTTATAATCAATAATAGATAATGAACTTTGGTTTTCCATGTTCATACTGTATTGGTGGACAGAGGGTCTAAAAATGGTTGAGAAGTCCTGTCAGATCTAAGAAACACACAAATCACAGAATCTAATATATGAACAAACCACAAAATGGGCACAGAAATATATTGAAACAACATCAAACAGGAGAACAATGAGAAATCTGAAATGGCGAGGAAAATGGCCTTCGATTTCGTGATTGAAGTGGCTCCTCCTAAATGCTGAGATTCCTGCAGATGAATATGTTAACATGTAACATGCTGTCCTTAAAATGACTCAGGAAAGATTTATGAGCTTATAAAAATAGAATTCCACCGCTAAAACGTAAAATTCAAACTCCTCCCTGCTGCTCAGCAGGGGGGGTACTGTGTCACTGAGTACAAGAGGGCGTTCAGACATGCAAAATCAGGAGAAAAACTCATCCCATCCATGTTTAAATAAAGCAATTCGTGAGAAGTTTAAGCAGAACATAGTATCATGGTTAACATAATAGTTAACATAATTAAGAGCCTTTTAAGAGGGACAAAAAGTCACCATTATGTAATAAGCCAAAAAAGGACAGTTGACAAAATAACTTTAAGGAACCATTTTTAAGACCACAGAAAATATGAAAAATTAGGCCTATTATAGAAATTATAATCCTGACAAAGAAATGTCTTAAAAAATCTGTTTGCAGAGCCTTTTTGACAGTTGGTGCAACATGAAGACTGCACAGTTTTCATATAAATACATGCATGCGACAACAACTTGTTTTCCCCACACATATATACACTCAAAAACACGCACACTCACACACATGCACACATGCGAACACGCACACACACACACACCCCTAAGTGTTATGTCAGCGCTGCTCTGTGTGGCTCTTGCAGAATGTCCCAGCCTGTGAATATTAAAGCAGGGCGCTGGGGCGCAGCCCGGCCCTGCAGTCCCTGCGCTGGGCGGTGCGCTAGACCACGCCGCCGCATCACCGCAGTCCTGCACCGCGGGAGGAGAACTCGCCACCTTACCTGCTCGTCCCTCACGGAATCCTAGCGCCCGTGTTGCCGCTGCCGAGAGCCGGCCTCGCTCAGCCGCCGGCCCCAGAGCACCCTGAGCCGCATCCTCTTCTAACGCTCGTCCCCGCGGACGTTAGAGGGCGAGCGGGGGGGGGGGTGGAAAAAAAGCTGCAGTGACGGCCTAGAACGTGCTTCTCCCCGCAGTCTGTACATCGCAGGCAGGGAGTCCAGAGACCACCACCACCCGCCCCTCCCTCCCTCCCTCCCTCCCTCCCTCCACCCCTCCCACCCCCAGAACCCGCCCCTGCACAGTCTGCTCTAAAAAACCGCTCACTAGCACTGTGACCAGCCCCACATGCATAATTGATATGTTAAAGCAATCCGTTTCCTGCTTGTGCCTGTGAATCCAGTCACTGTCTATTAAGTGCTCTATTATGGCAGCAATCAAAGGGGTTAATTGGCTCATTGCAACAGGGAATACCCTGTTTTAATTCCCACCTGGGACAAGAGCTCAGCTCTATTAGCTCAGGGATTCTGACATGTACAGGGTACCATATTTGTACCATATTTGAGTGTGCGTGTGCGTGTGCGCGTGCGCGTGCGCGTGTGTGTGAGTGAGTGAGTGAGTGAGTGAGTGAGTGAGTGAGTGAGTGAGTGAGTGAGTGAGTGTGTGTGAGAGACAGAGAGTAACAGCTCAGTACCCCACAGGGTACCAAGGGTTCTGGCTCAGTTTGTCCCGTTCCCCTGCTTTATTATGCATACCCTGTATACCCTCTATACCTTCACCATCCCTGATACCTCCCGTTCCTGCACCCCACACATGCCAGCCATCCCTCTATACCTTCACCATCCCTGATACCTCCTGTTCCTGCACCCCACACATGCCGGCCATCCCTCTATACCTTCACCATCCCTGATACCTCCTCTTCCTGCACACCACACATGCCGGCCATCCCTCTATACCTTCACCATCCCTGATACCTCCTCTTCCTGCACCCCACACATGCCGGCCATCCCTCTATACCTTCACCATCCCTGATACCTCCCGTTCCTGCACACCACACATGCCGGCCATCCCTCTATACCTTCACCATCCCTGATACCTCCTCTTCCTGCACCCCACACATGCCGGCCATCCCTCTATACCTTCACCATCCCTGATACCTCCCGTTCCTGCACCCCACACATGCCGGCCATCCCTCTATACCTTCACCATCCCTGATACCTCCCGTTCCTGCACCCCACACATGCCGGCCATACGCAGTTACACTGCTCACAGGGGGGAAATCTGTGATCTCGCCTGTCCTACTTTCCTAAGATAAATTCACTGACTATCAGAAGTGTTCTGTAATTTAACGGCCTGTGGCCCCGCCTCTACTCTGACTGCTGAATATTTAGGTCACTGTTTAGATTAAGCTGACTGATGTTTGCAGGGCACAAACACACACACACACACACATACACACACACACAGTAATGCTCAAATTCCATCTGTAGCTGCACAATTGCATTGGAGCCGATTTATCTTTTTTTTTTCCACACGGAAGATTTCACCATACAGACTCTGCACATCCACCTGATTTCATCAAACGAAACCAGCCAGTGGATTTATGATAAAACTTAACCATATAATCAGTTCACGATGGGCCAGATTGTAAAGATCAGAAACATTAGTGTCAAAATAAAGATAATGGCACATCACTGGGTCGTTGCTTAATTATGATCCTGAGCAATCATATGAGCATGTGTACATGACAAAGGTACATTTAGGATAAAGGCTTTAAAAAATTCCGATGGGTAAACCAGCCTTACTGATGTACATAAAGCCACAACTAAGTATTACACTGCAAATCCTCAAAGAAAACCAGGAAACTGTTTTCTGTTTTCAAGGAAGCCTTTTGATTATCATTATTTGGTTCAAGTGAGGACTACTATAATATTACTCATTTGATTTGACTTCTCTAGTGAGGATATGAAATGCATTTCTGAGGGATTTCTATTTCTTTGCCTAATCTGTCTCTCGTGTTCGTGTTTGTTAATTTGAATGTATTTTGTTGTGTCGGGCTTTTGTCTTTTTCATGCGCTGTGTGTCTGTTGTGGGACGGGGAAGCGGGCTGGAGATTTTTCAGGGCACTCCTGCTACTCGTTTTTATAATATTGAGGAATTGTCTGGTCGATATAATTTTGTTTGTGGTCGTCACCATGGAGACACATTCGCAACATATGCTCGGGAATGTCCGTTGGATCTGCAGCAACAAAGTTTACCATCGCTCTTCACCAGAGTTGAAGATGTCGGGACTGATCCGGGAGTGCAAAAAATCTTCAAAAGGCAACCAGGGAGTGGAGAAGGAGAAGATAATGCAGGGGAGGAGTGAGGCAACGACTGGGAAGGTTGACGCAGTTCGGTGGATCCGTTTCGACAGTGTAGAGACTGCAACACTGCGTGTATGGAGGAAAATCGCAGAGGCGCAGTTTGTGTGTTGGACTGCTTAATGTCACTGGACATCTCGGGACAGCGGGGGCTATTTTTAATCATGGCAGCATGGCTGTATTCCACTTTAATTCACTTGATTAATGAAATTATATTTGATATGTTTGTGTGCTGTGGGTCTGCCCCACTGTCTCTGTCTTTTCGTTATTGCTGGAGCTACAACTGAAGTTCCCAAACGGGAAAATAAAAGTTATTCTATTCTAAAAGTTATTCTATAATGAATGGCTCTTAAACTATGAGGCACATGCCAAATATATACCACCATCATTCAAACCAATCAAACTAGGAGCCCTATGCTAAAGAATGGGTCAACCCAGACAGATTTAGTACTGAGTGAATTAACGTTTTATATAGGATGGACCCGGTTCCCTTTGCTTTCCACCCAGTTCCGATTCCGGCATTTACGCGGTGAAAAAAACAATTATGAGTGAAACCGCACAATGGCTATTGATGAAGGGAGGCCAGTGTGACTCCACAGGGCTCAGCCACCCCAACACTGCCGGGGTGAACAACGTGCTCGGCCATCCAAAGGGCAGAATTCCCATCTGTCTTCTGCAGAATTCCCATCAAACAACAAAAAAAAAAAAAAGGAGAAAAACAGAAATGAGTCAGATCCTCCAGAGTTTTGTCCCTGCTGTATGGAACCTCTGGGGCACATAACTTTACAATGGAAGCATTCAAGTCCAGATCATGGATTCCTCCATTTTACAAACTCCATACATAACAGCCTTCTGCAGGCAAGCTCCAAACTACCCTTGCAGTTCAGTATATGCATTAAACCATAACCCTATTACAGCTATCAAGCTTCACCGCTACCTTTGGGTTTACTAGTTCAGCATACGCTACATCTAACATTCTATCCACAGACCTTTTTGCTACTTAATTAAAGCACTGCATCCTCAATCCCCCTCTTGCACCTAGTATGAGTCCCGACGTTATGTTGTAGGTTTGTGTTCTGGCTGTTGCTATTGGTCGTAATGCGGATGACGTGGAGTCGGCTCTGCTCGGTCTAATCCTGTTTGCAGTTGCGCCGTATGGGAGGGCAGACTTAATCCCCAAGGGCCCTGACAGACAGAGGCCCTCAAAAGATGATTAGAGCATAGGATTAATAACTTTTCATTTGTCTGTTATTGAAATTGACATTAATAGAATATTTTATTTACATAATCATAAAACTAACAGTTTATTTTCTTTTCATTGGGCTGGCCTGGGGTGGTGGGGCCCAATGTGAGATCATTTCATGGGGCGCAAAATCCCAATAAATCCCCTGTCTGTTCACATGCACTTTATCAATTCCTTCTTGATAAGTGCGTCTGCTTATCTGTGCACTTTTTTTATTTAAGCTCTTCTGGGTAAGAGTGTTCACTCAATGCCGAATGTAATATCTTTAGCTTGCCATCATAGCTGGTAATAGCATCACCCTCCATAAAGTGCATGAAAATACTGATGCTTGAGTTGGAGTTGCGACTGCAATACACATGCCGTGAGACCCCACAATGCACTCACAACACAGTCTGTAAAAAGGTAAAAGTCGGACGGGCCGAAGGAAGACCAAAGGCAAGTCAAGTTTCTTCACTGGCTTGCAGCTCTGGACTGTTTTTCAAACCCCATCTTTTTATTTACGACACAAAATAGTCTCTATAAGATTGCCATGTACAGACCTATTTTTATACAGTCTATGGTACAGACAAAGAAACCCTAACAGACCAAAGGCAGCAGGGGCAGCAATGTGAATTTGACCTTTGGAAAAGAAAGCGGTTAAGCTGAAAGCTCACAGCATTACTATCTGAAATGTAGCCGTTAAATCTCTTTTCACATGCAGTGTGAATGACTGATGCTATCCATGCTACGCTAACCTCTCGGGCTCCAGATAGCTGGAACTGATCTGCATGGCGAGCGCTCGGCAAACACTCCACAGAATTCCATTTATCCCTTCGGTAAGACGTCTCCAGCAGAGGGCTGACCAACGCCGTTCTGCCGGCTTCTCGGATCTCATCCCGGGCTGGTTGGGATATCGACACGGATCGCATTGCTACTCGGCGTCTGGTGAGGATCCGTTGTGGAGTCAGCAAGGTCTGTGATAGATTCAGCCCAGAGTTCCACCCTTCCCTGTGTCAATGCTATAATAGCCAACTAAAGAGAAATTATAAAGGCAGCAAAGTCTAAAAATAATTCAGTAGCTTCCTGCCCTGTTCTTCAGTAGATATTGAAGGCCAATCCCACCTTGCTGTTTTACTGCCCCAGTAATCCCTCAATTAATTTCTTCTTAATGCCTCAGTGTGAAAATGATGTAAATGTATTACTGCGCAGCACACATCTAGAGCACACTGGCCCATTAAACTCAGTAAATTAAACAAAAGAATGAGCCAATTCTGAAAGTCTTCGGAAAGTGCAGATGTTGTCGCTGAAAGGAAAGTATCAGTTTAAAATATCTTGTGAAAAAAGCTTGTGGAACCTGGAAGAGACGTTCTCTGTGCTGATTTAGGAGCCGTGCGCACCGCTGTTATTGTTTGGGCTGTCACCTCTTCCGCTGTGCTCCTGTCATGGCGTCTTTGTTGGAGATAAGCCGCGCTGCGCCAGGGCCCTGCTCAGCTGGGCCCCACCCTCTGTACCCCCCGCCTCCCAATCCTGTCCTAATCCCCTCGGGAAAATATTAATCTCTCCCCCCATTCGCCATTTACCAATATTAATGTCAGACTCTTCCACATACAAACCCCAGTCTATGAGATGAGATATTCAACTGCACAATCCCTAAAAGTCTGGTCTGGGGAAAATATGTAATCCTCATCTGCTTCAGTGCGGTAATGTTAGCCACTTCATCTCCACATGGTGAAATGTGAATATGAATCACTTCTATGTGTCAGACCAAATTAGCACAAAAGAGGAGAGCTCTTCTATGTGTCAAAAGTCTGGAAAGCTGCAGTGAGCACAAAATAGCTCATATCAGCAAGGCTGTCAGTTTAACCCATAACAGCTAAATATCTGTATAAACCCCACAGTAATAACATTAATAATAAATGTATCTCTGAGTTAGACATACTGTATATGGCTGCCCTCTATTGGTTGTAAGCATTGCAGACAATATTTATTCCCTGGCAAAACATGGTAGCTGACAACTGGGTGGTGGAGCCAGGTGTGGGGGATTGTTCAGTGTCCCTGAGTTAATCCTTACCATAAAGTGTCATTGGGTCAGGGCTTCCTCTTACTGCAATGGAATATACTGCTATATATTGCACATATGTGGACTTTTTGGAAATATGATGACCATATTTTACAGCTGTTTTTTTTAAATGTAGTGAAATAGTGAGGCCAAAATAGATATATTTGAAAATAAAATGCAAATGTGCTGCAACTTCTTGACAATATATTTTACTTCAATATATATTTTATTTTTTCAAATATTTTTAGTTTAGTTTAGTTTTTATATCATTTACAACAGAAATAACAAATAGCTCACATTTAGAGCAAATTTATAAAGATTTGAATATATATAATGGCCCTCAAAACCCCACAAGATATGCGCTGAAATCAGTTATATAAAATTATTTCCTGAAGTGCTTTGTCATTGTGTTCTGAAGCTGTTCATAATGTCAACCTGATACAGCATACACATCAAGCATGAATACACATTTTGAACAGGTTATGACCCCTTTTTACACATTATAGCACATACTGTCAATACTATATCGCCATGGTCTCTGATGATTTATGAATGCATTCTGTGAATGGTTATAAGGCATTAGTAGTGCTCTTTGAAGATACGTTGCACTTTAACGGCTCGTCACGAACCAAACACAGCAGCAGAAAATAGCAATGCTTTCACACCGACCACAAAATTCACATTTATATTCAACAATGTGCCTCCATTTGGGAGGTGCTCTGTTACTCCACAGTGAATGCAGTACGGTGTCTGGCTGTGTGAGGTTAGCACAGGTCAGGCTTAATGGGAGGTTGGCACAGCTCAGGTTTAATGGGAGGTTAGCACAGGTCAGGCTTAATGGGAGGTTAGCACAGCTCAGATTTAACGGGAGGTTAGCACAGCTCAGGCTTAATGGGAGATTAGCACAGCTCAGGTTTAATGGGAGGTTAGCACAGGTCAGGTTTAATGTGAGGTTAGCACAGCTCAGGCTTAATGGGAGGTTAGCACAGCTCAGGCTTAATGGGAGGTTAGCACAGCTCAGGCTTAAAGGGAGGTTAGCACAGCTCAGGCTTAATGGGAGGTTAGCACAGCTCAGGTTTAATGGGAGGCTAACACAGCTCAGGTTTAATGGGAGGTTAGCACAGGTCAGGTTTAATGTGAGGTTAGCACAGCACCGGCTTATTGGGAGGTTAGCACAGCTCAGGCTTAAAGGGAGGTTAGCACAGCTCAGGCTTAAAGGGAGGTTAGCACAGCTCAGGCTTAATGGGAGGTTAGCACAGCTCAGGTTTAATGGGAGGTTAGCACAGGTCAGGTTTAATGTGAGGTTAGCACAGCTCAGGCTTAATGGGAGGTTAGCACAGCTCAGGCTTAATGGGAGATTAGCACAGCTCAGGCATAATGGGAGGCTAGCACAGGTCAGGTTTAATGTGAGGTTAGCACAGCTCAGGCTTAATGGGAGGTTAGCACAGCTCAGGCTTAATGGGAGATTAGCACAGCTCAGGCATAATGGGAGGTTAGCACAGCTCAGGTGTAATGGGAGGTTAGCACAGCTCAGGTTTAATGTGAGGTTAGCACAGCTCATGCTTAATGGGAGGTTAGCACAGCTCAGGCTTAAAGGGAGGTTAGCACAGCTCATGTTTAATGGGAGGTTAGCACAGGTCAGGTTTAATGTGAGGTTAGCACAGCTCAGGGTTAATGGGAGGTTAGCACAGCTCAGGATTAATGGGAGGCGAATGCTTTCGGTGTGGATAGGCAAGAGTCTAAAATCTTTATACGTTCCCATTTTCCGCAGAGTAATCCTTCTTGTTTCAGTTTGAGGTGAGTCTGTGCTAACCACACACATTTTATACATTGGAGTCCTCAATAAATCCCAAGCATCCCCAAGTTCTATAAGTAAACCTTCCTTATATAGTCACATTTACACTGAACTGCAAAGAACAATAAAATCAGCAAAGCTAAAAATGTGTCTGCCATGTACATATGCAAATGCACAGCTGGAGTGGGATGCTCTGAAAAGTCAGGTATATAAATACTTTGATATTTTCATCTGTGAGTTTATGTATTTCCATCAATTCAATCAACCGCATTTGTTTTCATGCCGTTTATGCAGATGTATTGGGCTTTGAAATCCATTCCGCCATTACTTACTAACATTCATTCCTCAACCTTTTAAAACCCTTTATTGGGGTAATTACTTGACCTAGCTCACATTCATTCTGAAGAATTCTAACAATACTGAAGGATCTACCTAACAATAAGTGCCCTGTTAAATTTCCATTAGCATGCTTCTCAAAATAGAAATATTATCAGTTCATGAGGTGTTATTAAGCAGAGAACGTTACTGTCAAAATCCTTGGGTTTCAACAGGGGGTCCACGGACCCCTGGGGCCATTAATGATACTGTAGGGGTTCCCTGGCCAGACTTGAAATGCAATGACTATATTACTGTATATATATTTGGGTAAATAGTTCAAAATATAAAACCTTTTTTTCTTTTTTAAATATAACCATTTTTAACTTATGATGGGGTCCCCTGGATGCCTTTGAGCATGGGTGGGGGTCCCTGCATCAGAAAAGGTTGAAAACTGGCATTGATGTGAAGTACCAGATGATGGCTATAATGGCTAGTCCAGCAGAAAATGGCTGACTGCACACCATGTACCAATGCTGCCTATGACTGAGATGGGCTGGAGAGTGGGGTGTAGAGAGAGGGGCACAAAGAGAAGGGTGTAGAGAGAGGGGCACAAATAATGGGGTGTAGAGAGAGGGTCACAGAGAGAGGGGTGTAGAAAGAGGGACACAGAGAGAGGGGTGTAGAGAGAGGGGGTAGAGAGAGGGGTGTAGAGAGAGGGTCACAGAGAGAGGGGTGTAGAGAGAGGGTCACAGAGAGTGGGGTGTAGAGAGAGGGGCACAGAGAGTGGGGTGTAGAGAGTGGGGTGTAGAGAGAGGGGTGTAGAGAGTGGGGTGTAGAGAGAGGGGCACAGAGGGGTGTAGAGAGAGGGTCACAGAGAGAGGGGTGTAGAGAGAGGGGCACAGAGGGGTGTAGAGAGAGGGGCACAGAGAGAGGGGTGTAGAGAGTGGGGTGTAGAGAGAGGGGCACAAAGAGAGGGGTGTAGAGAGTGGGGTGTAGAGAGAGGGGCACAGAGAAATGGGTGTAGAGAGAGGGTCACAGAGAGAGGGGTGTAGAGAGAGGGGTGTAGAGAGAGGGGCACAGAGAGATGGGTGTAGAGAGTGGGGTGTAGAGAGAGGGGCACAGAGAGATGGGTGTAGAGAGAGGGTCACAGAGGGGGGTGTAGAGAGAGGGGCACAGAGAGAGGGGTGTAGAGAGAGGGACACAGAGAGAGGGGTGTAGAGAGTGGGGTGTAGAGAGAGGGGCACAGAGAGAGGGGTGTACAGAGAGGGGCACAGAGAGAGGGGTGTAGAGAGAGGGGCACAGAGAGATGGGTGTAGAGAGAGGGACACAGAGAGAGGGGTGTAGAGAGTGGGGTGTAGAGAGAGGGGCACAGAGAGAGGGGTGTAGAGAGTGGGGTGTAGAGAGAGGGGCACAGAGAGAGGGGTGTAGAGAGTGGGGTGTAGAGAGAGGGGCACAGAGGGAGGGGCACAGAGGGAGGGGCACAGAGGGGTGTAGAGAGGGGTGCAGAGAGAAGGGCACAGAGAGTGGGGTGTAGAGAGAGGGGCACAGAGAGTGGGGTGTAGAGAGAGGGGCACAGAGAGATGGGTGTAGAGAGAGGGGCACAGAGAGAGGTGTGTAGAGAGTGGGGTGTAGAGAGAGGGGCACAGAGGGGTGTAGAGAGTGGGGCACAGAGGGGTGTAGAGAGTGGGGTGCAGAGAGAAGGGCACAGAGAGTGGGGTGTAGAGAGAGGGGCACAGAGAGTGGGGTGTAGAAAGTGGGGTGTAGAGAGAGGGGCACAGAGGGGTGTAGAGAGTGGGGTGTAGAGAGAGGGGCACAGAGGGGTGTAGAGAGTGGGGTGCAGAGAGAAGGGCACAGAGAGATGGGTGTAGAGAGAGGGGCACAGAGAGAGGTGTGTAGAGAGTGGGGTGTAGAGAGAGGGGCACAGAGGGGTGTAGAGAGTGGGGCACAGAGAGATGGGTGTAGAGAGAGGGGCACAGAGAGAGGTGTGTAGAGAGTGGGGTGTAGAGAGAGGGGCACAGAGGGGTGTAGAGAGTGGGGTGTAGAGAGAGGGGCACAGAGGGGTGTAGAGAGTGGGGTGTAGAGAGAGGGGCACAGAGAGTGGGGTGTAGAGAGTGGGGTGTAGAGAGAGGGGCACAGAGAGAGGGGTGTAGAGAGTGGGGTGTAGAGAGAGGGGTGTAGAGACATTATTATAGACCATCCTCCCAGTGGGCTGGGATTTCACTCTCAAAACTAATTCTCATTGGTCTTCGTACTAATTACTGATTATTTTCCCTACAAGGCCACAATCAGCTGAGGACTACAGAAGGGTGGACCTCGTACAGCTGTGAGATTCCAGATGCCAACCAATGCTAATTGCCTTAATTAGCAAATGCAACTCAGTTATCTGCTTCCTTCAAGCTGATACCTTTCCACAGTACCTTGCCTCTGACAGCCGTCTATACAGACTCAACTCCAAAACCCATTACAATGATGGCCCACTCAAATGACATCATGCCAAGGAATTCCTTTAAATACTTTAAAACAGCTATATACTACATAAGCACCCAAAGAAAACAAATGCTATGATATAAAGCCTGTTTTATTCATTTACAATTATTATACTTCCCACTACAGGAAGATTATGTATTAGATTAGGTAAATGCCATCTTCATATGAGGTAGTGAACATGCTGGAACAGATTTATGCAGAATGGAACTCTGCTAGAAGCAAGAGGATAGAGACTTTTCAATAAATATCTTGTCACATGACCAGTGTGTTTGTTCTCATAGAGCACAAGTATACTTTTTTTTTTAAAATTCACAAATAATATTTCCAAATAATATTTAATATTCTTTGACTACTACTACTTATTAATTATTATTATTATTATTATTATTATTATTAATACATATAATGCATTAAATATATGCCAAAATAAACGCATACACATTATTCTTCTTATTATTAGTATTATTAATATTATTTAATATTAAACACATACACATTCTTCTTAATATTATTATTAATATTATTTAATATTAATATTATTATGTTACTGTTATTGTCATTATTCTGAGGGTTTAGTGACTGGGTAGCATGGTAAGTATACCATAAGCCTACATGAAATATTAAATACAATACCGTGAAACTAACGAATAGGCTAGCGCACATACAACGATGGAGAGCACATTTATGGCGTGTATGGACTTTCTACAGCACGAACTGTATGGTAGCCTACAAAATACACAAACGGCAACGCCCATTGGACGATGACTGGATGCCACCGTTCAAAACTTGGGTTTGGACGGGAAGGGCCCTTAGCGCGTCCTTAATTCCACCTTGCAGCCCCCGTTCCGCTGACCCTGACAACCCATAGGAACAGCGCGCGCAGGCGAGTGGGAGTCCTGGACCAGCAACACCGGAACGGACAGTTTAAGTAGCTACCTACCCAAAACGCAAATGCTTGCAATGTCACCGCAAAACGAATAATTTCTCAATGATCAATAGATCCCTCGAATGTCCTGAGCGATTCGTTCCATCCACCATAATCGACTCTGAACTTGTCATTGACAGTGAGTGCCAACAACGTAATGTATATTTTTGAGAGTATTTATGCATAATAATTTGAGAAACGTCTAACACTGCCCGTCCCAATATATTTGTCGTGCAGGCTACACAAGTTTTATCCTGCAGCATCAAAATTATAGCAGACAACTGCGTATAAAAAAGGAGATGGGTAGGCTACGTATATGAAGTAGCCTATGTGCACACCTTTAAAATTCGACTTTAGTAGCTAGGTAATGAGAGCAAAATTTTGCACGACTGAAACACTTTAGACTGCTCGTTTAAGCGCTGTCCCAATAATAGCCACACTGTTCTGCATTGCGGTACACTGAAGCCTTGCTCAAACTAGACACCGCGCATATTAGCCTACAGCCATTTCTATCCCATCTGAGTAGTATCAACCCGACCTCCTTTCAAATATGAATTTTATACATCCATGCTCATGACATTCATTTTCTTACCGGCAAAGCCGAAAAGTTAGTTAGTCCGTGGAATCTCCGTAAAACACACCTGGGTCAGCACCGCATAGGCAGACAATCTAGCCGGAGGAACGGCAGCTGCGTTTTCAGTCTTGGATTGAATGCGAAGTGGTGACATACACCTTAGGGGGGCGCTACAACGGCGATCATTGGCCCAGAAGAGATGACTTCTAAGTATCTGCGTGAAGATGGTCGTAATAGGGGCAGTTGTCTGCAGTCAAGCATGTCACCGGACCGAAAATCACTGCTGGCATCGCGTCGTTTTAATTTAAAATCGTTCATTTTCCATGTTCTCGAACATTGTTAAGATCCAAAGGTACGTGGGCGTTTGTAGAGCTGTTGCTGCATGTCCGGGTCGGGAGGGGATTCAGTCTACTGATCCCGTTAGGAATATGACCATAGGGAATCATATCCCATCCTCTGGGATGGGGGCTATAATCCTGACACTTTAATCAAAATTGGAGGGGGAGAATTAGATTTAATGGAAAAAAGGGGGGGGGAACAAAGCAAACACGTGACATTTTACTCACAAGCAAGTGCCGTTACTACTTTAGTGCAACACCACTGGAAAGGGTCTAATCACTAACGGTGTTTTTCAAATGCCAACAGCTGAATTTGCAGGAAAAACAAATGCATTCTACACGAAATAATCCTCCACAAAAAAATCCATTGTCACTTAACTCTATAGCTGAGGTTGTGCTAATAAATGAAGGATGTTTGACCCAATACAACCTTGCTCAGAGTAGTGTAGTAGAGGGCTAATGCAATTTAAGACACAAAATAACTAAAACACCAGTTTTACTGGACGCAAAATTACAACAATATCTCTAAAATCTCTTAAACGAGAAGTATCCACATTTATTTATCTCATGGAAATGTGACAATTATCACAAACAAATATGTATTTTATTTCCATGAAGCTGGGGGGCAGGGGCTGATTTTGGGACAGTAATCACCAATAAACACCAACGATGAGACCCATTCAGGTTAATAAGAAAATGAACTACTCTACTGAATTACATGTCAATTCTGAGAGGAGGAAAAAACACAAACAGATGGATTTTGACGGGTTTGGATATTTGTAGTTTTTGAAGTTTTTAGGGATAAAAACACGAGCTGTTCTGTAGTATATAAAACCTGTGTGGATATTGCAAAGATATTGAGAAATGCAAATCACTCCCCTATCAATAAACATCCAATCAAGAAGCATACAATCAATTTATCTGGAACATAATGTGAATTTTTTTAAAAGCCTAAAGCCCTTCTAAATGAAGAGGGATTTTAGCGCCAGCAATTATTTGGTCCATGGCGTACGCGCTTACATTTTAATGTGGAAAGTGGTGGATTACGCAAAGTGTTTACATGTAGTGTACAGGTCGATAGAGTTCCCTGTGTTGAAAGATGGGATAATTAAAAGTAGTGTTGGATGCAGCGGGATTTCATATTCAAATCCCCTTGTGCTTCCCTCTGTGAAAGTGCAGATGTGTTAACCCTTCAACTTTAATTGTCCCATTGATTAAAGCCCTATAATGAGCTTACATCACAGCAAGTGGAAAAAATATGTATGTGTATACATACTGTACATGTGTGTATTTGTGTGTGTGTGTGTGTGTGTGTGTGTGTGTGTGTGTATATATATATATATATATATATATATATACAGTGCTGCTCGAAAGTTTGTGAACTCTTTAGACCTTTCTGTATATCTGCATAAATTTGATCTAAAATGTGATCACATCTTCATCTAAGTCCTAAAACTTGATAAAGTGAACCCAGCTCAACAAAAAACACAAAAAACATTATTCTTTTATCATTTATTTATTGAGCAAAATTATCCAACATTAAATGCTTTGTTGGAAAATTTTAAAGTATCATATTTAAAAGTATCATATTTAATATTTGGTCGCATATCCTTCGCATACAGTTACTTCTTGAAATCTGTGACCCATCAATATCAAAAGACTCTCAATATCTCATTTTCAGGTACTGTTACTTACAAGTGATACTATAACCTCTGTGCATTTGAATGGATCTCTATGGGAATTGGGGGGTAAGACTAGATTCAGCTGTAAATTACACTGGTACAGTATGGAACACATGACTGACTAAATGGCTGTAAGTCATCCAGGGCCCTATCTTGGCGATCTTGGCGCTTAGTCTAAGCGCATGGCGCTAAGTCCATTTAGGGCGTGTCCAAGTCCACTTTTGCTATTTTAACGGCGTGTTTTTTTGGCGCTAAGCACGGCGCATGGCGCAACTGGGCTGAACCTAGTCGCTTCATTAATTATAGGTGTGTCTTGGGCGTGACATTCAATAAACCAATCAAAATGTCATATCCCATTCCCTTTAAAAGCCTGCTTTTCCACCTTGGCGGATTGCTTATGATGGCGAAACAGACATGCTCGTGCGTGTTTAGTGTGATCAAGGAATAGGCTAAATGGAGTATGATCAATATTATTCGGACTAACCATTAGCCTATGAGTTCCCGGTAATTCCAGACAGGGCTGCTATTTTACAAAATATGTGCGGTTAAATTTCGCTAAAAGGACCTGCAACAGCTGAGAATAAGCTATCAATGGCTTCAGTCTCACCTTAGAAAACGCCAAATTAGCCTGCTTGTTCAGCGAATTTCGTTTGATTATGCAATGAAAGTGTCAAACATCAATTCCAAGAGGCTGTTCTCATGGAGTCTCAGCTACCTGCATAGTAGGCTAATATTGATTAATAACATACATACCGTTATTTTGCCTTAATGATGACACTAAATAGCCTACAATAAAGCTGTCAGGTTCGCAACCCATAAGTTCACGCATATTTCCCCTTGTTTAATAATGTCCTGTTTATGGAAATGTGACCAACCTGTTTTACTCGTAGTGTAATCCTTTAAAACAATCCACTTTCCCAGGAAGACCGTGAAACCTGCGACTTGGAAACAGAGAACATGCAGCTCACGTGCAGAGAATGGCATTAAAATTAATTGTGAATTAATTGTGTAACGTGCTGCAAATTTGTTTTAGTTTCTAATTAGACGCTTAGTTCTCTTTAAAATCGTTTTGCTCCGTTAAGGAATAACGGGTGAAATCAGCTGGGTTTTAAACGGTGAGAGTATGGAAACCTGGTCACTGTAATTTAAAAAAATATGAAGGACGAAGAATAGCTAAGGTTACAATTTAGTTAACATGGTGACATCTCCGTTTTTTAACCATAGGCTATCGAAAAAAACCTTTATGCACAGCGAATTCGCTGTAGCCTAGGCTATTTGAAAAACAATAAATGCAATATTCACTGGACAAGGTTTTGAACTTTTTTCAGTCACAAACCATTCTATTTACTTACAGGCTGTATTCATAGATAAACAGAGCTGTATTGTAATGACATCTGAAGCGCATTTTCAGAACTTAAATGTCCGTCTATTGCCGTGCGCGAGTTTTCCATTGAATGACAATTCACGCATTAGGTGCAAAGACAATTCGCGCATTAGGCTTGATAGCTATAGGTGTTATCAGCTCCTTTTTAATGGATAGCCATTGTCCCGTACCATCGCACATCGCCTGGATGTTGATGGAGTGGGCTGAGAGCAATGTAATGTGGCATTGTTTCCCTTCGCTGAGGGAAAGGTATGTGGACCTATGGAACCTTTTATTATTATGCATTTTTGATATAGCCTACACAATAATAATATTTCACATTGTGATCTAGATATTTTAGTCATGCCTGTGCACGCCCCTGTGTGTAACAGACAGGAGGGTATGCGCGTTGTGCACACGCCTATGTAGACGCACTTATATGCGCCGTTAAAATAGCATGTAAACAACTGCGACATGACTTTAGACCAGGTTTGTGGTGGTTCTAGCGCAAGCGCTTTCTGCTGGCTCAAGATAGCAATACGCCAAAAAGAATCCTGGCCACTCCTCATCTTAAGACCAACACGCCCAGTTCACTAATGATGGCGCAAGAGTTACGCCGTCAACATGCTAGTTTGACGGCGTAAGCGTTAGGCGCTATTATGGACCTAGCGCCGGGTGTAAGATAGCAAAGACACTTGCGTTTGCGTTAGCGCCGCTTTGCGCCGGGTGTAAGATAGGGCCCCCAGGGTCTAAGGTATCAAACAAGCCCCACACCATCACTCTGCGGCCAGATATGGAGTAGATGTGGATGGATCACTGCAAGGGTTATTTCTCCTGACTCATTTTCCTATAGAACTCTATGGGGAAAAAAGTCAGGAGAAGAAACTCTTAAAGTGATCCAGTGATGAGGTTATAGTATCACTTGTAACAGTACCTGAAAATAAGATATTGAGAGTCTTTTGATATTGATGGGTTACAGACTTCAGGAAGTAACAGCATGCAAAGGATATGCAACAAAATATTAAACATGATACTTTAAAAATACGTATGATCCAAGGGTTCACATACTTTTTCCAACAAAGCATTTAATGTTGGATACTTTTGCTCAATAAATAAGTTATAAAAGAATAATGTTTTTTGTTGAGCTGGGTTCACTTTATCAAGTTTTAGGACTTAGATGAAGATGTGATCACATTTTAGATCAAGTTTATGCAGATATACAGAAAGTTCTAAAGGGTTCACAAACTTTCGAGCAGCACTGTATATATATGTGTATATATATATATATATATTATATATATATATATATTCATTATATATACAGTATACATTTAAAAACATTTAGATATTTCTGTTTATAAACATTGGATAATTACAATGATCACCATACACCATATTTCAAAGGATGGATACACCACATAAAGTTTATTTGATCAGAAAGTAAAAAAATATGTTATTTATTAAGTATAAAAATATAGTGTGCGGTGTGGTAATAAACCTATTAATGAAATAGAACATTTTAATAGCTTTTTGTTACTATAGAGATTTTTTGATGTCACCGAATCGAGAACTTACCCTGCTGGCCCCCCACAGAAGGTACCATTTGGCCCTTCTCCACCCTTTAACATGTGTTTAAGAGCAAATACAGAAAAAAACTGAGAAATATGTCAGATAATATTTATTTATAACTTATACTTTCATTGTACTTTAAATTCCATTTTTTGCTTTTGAATTCCATTTTTAAACCTTATAAAGAAGAGTGAAACTTAAAACGAGGAAAAAGATAACATGTTAGTGAATCCTGAAAACGACATTTATTTTCATTTAGAATACAAAATGTTTTGTAATAATAATAATAATAATATTATAACCCAAATGGCAGTCATCCATACCTGTAGGTCACTTAGCACCAACGAACCAGAACACCACATCACACTATCAGCAATAAAAACATTTACTTTCCCAGGGATCTTGCACTCCCGCAACAGTGCTTGTGGAACTGTCTGGTTCTCTTTCTTATTAAAAGGTGCCTGAAGTCACGAGCACATCCAGCGGATTAACAGACACTGACTGAAAGTCAAAACCATTCTCTGACTGCGGGTTGAGGAGACTTGCCATTTTGTCAGTTACGAATATATAAAGTTCACAGCAAATAAAATGGTAAAGATCATGCCCAGTAAAAAGCACTTCACTGGCCATACCACTCCCACACAGTAGCACATGTTGGGCTTTCTTTGCATTGCTTTCTGCCTAGTGAGACTACAGTCAAGTAGGGTATATTTACAAATTTCAACAATTAATCTACAAATAAAAGCATTAAAAAAAGTAACTTAAAACTTGATGCAAGTTATGGAAAAACCAAATTGTGGAAATCCGGCCTTTTTACCCACAAGGATCTTAAACTTTAGACAAGCAGAACAGCTTTGGGCCAGATTGGAACTATACCCCTTTGAAAAACAGCAATCACTTTTTAAGCAATGGAACACACAAAAGCACAGAAACGCAAACCAGCCACTCGGCAGACAACCAGAACCATTGCGAGTGAACCGAACGTGGTTCAAATGTGGCAGTGTCATTTTAACTGTCCAGAACAGCATTTCCCCTGGTGAACTGACAGCAGTTTTTAAAATGTTCTTTTGAAGAAAGAAAAAAAAAAAGGTAGGTCCCCCCCTTCCAAAAAAATCGGAGGAAACCTTGCAGCGTAAGATCAACAGGAATTAATAGTATTCAATTCTCATTTTGCTTTATACAAGTATTCTCTCCTTGTGTGGCTTCAAAACTCGATTGGGGCGTGTGAGCACATTTGACTGCTCCTGTTTGGATTATCTGTCAGGTGTGTCTTTCCTCTGAATGAAATGATTTGTAAATGTAGAACACCGTTCTCCACAAAGGCACTATATACCGCAGGCTGTGCAGCCTGACCGTATTCAGAGGGACAGCGACTGTGCACACCGACACTTCGAAAGACCGGCTCCCCCTGCTGGCCACAGACGGCAGGACTCCAGATGGTAGTTTTGTGGGGCGGTGTGGTTTGAGGGTAGGGGGGCTTGGTCGGCGAGCGGTTGTGCGAGCAGGGACCGCGTGCGGTCAAGTGAGGAATACGAAGCCATGGAGGATGGTCTGACATGCAGCGAGTAAGCATCAATTTTCATTAATGCAATTGCAACATGAAAACATTTCTGATGTGAAAAGATAAAGATGGAAAAATTTTTTTATAAAAGTATGAATACCAGAAACAACCTGAATAAGACCTGCCTACGCGGAAACCACCGAATATTAGAGTGACAACAGGGTAGCCTACTGTTATACTGAGACCAGAGCCAAATCACTCACCCTCAGTTTCCTGTCTATATTTTTTCTGTAAGCTCCTGTCTTGCAAAAAAGACAGATAATAGCTATACATTTAATCTCATATTTCACAACAGTGTCCACAAGGACATTGATGCCTTTTCCCGTTAATACCAACAAAACAGTTAATACCAGAAAAATAGAAGGCATACCCAGTAATTCACCTCTGTACTGTAAGAAAGCTTTCCCGCCACATTTTTAATTATGCTGTGTTGTGTGATGGAAGATTTCCATGTGCTATATAAGAAACAGGTCGAAGAATGTTTGGTTTGAATGTATACTGACATCTAATTAGTCATGTTAAGAGTTACAGATTTTCAAACCCTAAAACAGCGTGGTGCGCGTCTTTATACTTATCCGTACAAAACGAGGCACTCCAACAGCCCGGTGCATTCTTCCTGTTGCCTTTATTTTGTGCCTTTCGCTCAATATATTTGTATGTTTTTGTCTTTAAAATTTTTTTTAGGGCTTTTTCAGCTTTATGGGACAGCACAGACAGAATACAGAATGGGAGGGAGAGACACGCGAGAAAGGTCGCGAGGTCGGATTAAAATCGCTGGCTTCGCAGCACGTAATTGGCCACGAGACACCCTTATGCCTTTGTCTTTGCCTGTGATTTTTTTACAGTGATGTTTTTACAGTAATGCTATCGTGTTTTTTTTTTTTTACAGTAATCCCGTAAACAGTTTTTTACTGATTTTAACAGTAATGCTTTGTACATGGAGGGGGGTGTGCTTACAGTAATAACTTTACACTATCTTTACACGAACATCTTAATTTTTACCCTCATGTATTTATTTGGGGGGGTTAGCGGTAATACTTTTTTCGCTGATATTTGTGTTTGTTACAGGAGTGTGTGTGTGCGCGCAGATGTGCGCGCCTACTCGTGTGTGTGAAGGGAGCTCACAGTGAACAGGGGGCAGCCTGCGGGACGAAAGGGGGGGGGGGGGGGGGGGGGCACTGCGCCAGCCCCCTACATCCCAGCTACACAAAGGAGTTCATTGCATTAACAGGACTGGGGGCCTCCGAACTCTCGTTACCCTCAGCCGTATCCTTCTCCTTCTTCCCGCTATACTGTCCGATAAATGATCCGTCCTCGTTGAACTGCCCGTCGCCGCCTTCGCCGTAGTCAACTAAACTGTCATCACTGTCGGCTTTCTTTATCGTCCCGTTGGACGGGGTGCGGCTGCCTTTTAAGGGCTTATGGTCTTCAGTATCACTAGGAGAAAATGACATGCAGCAGGGGGTTACAGGTGAAATGGTGAGAAATGTAACAGAGACATTTTTTTTTTAGATGGAGCAACAATGCAAATACGGAAATTAATCCTCCCGTGTACTTTCACAAGAGGTCTCATATAAGTGTTTATGAATAAGCTGAAAGGAAAAGTACAGGTTCAGATTCCCTGTACCAAATTTTCTGGCGGTATTCAATCGGTCAGGTTCAGATTCCCTGTATCAAATTTTATGGATGTATTCAATCGGTCAGGTTCGGATCAAAACTGGAGCGCTGGTACTGTTAACAGGCCTGCCCGACCTGCCAGCAATACATGGCTCTGCAAATCTGCCATTTTTCTGGTGGGCCAATATTTTGTTCCTTTATTGGCCCCAGTCTAAAAAAAAAAGCAAGAAGAAAATAAAAGCAAAACAAAAACACAAGAATGGTAGACGCAAGACTGCATGGGCTGATTGGATTTCATCAGAGAAGAGGAAGTCTTCCCCTTCCCCCCCGTCAGCCAACACAGGAAGGAGAAGCTTATTATGCCACGATAGAGCTGTTTGGCAACATTTTCTCTCCACAAACAAGAGTTTGCTGCGAAAACTGGAAATCCAACATCATGATGGAGAAAGCACATTTTCAGGCAATGACAATCAAAAAAATATATAAATGAAACAATGAATAAAATAAAATAAAAAATATATAAGAGCCAGCCAGGGAGGACTGCAGAGAAAAAGCATTTTTAGTGAAAGGTAGTCCATGTTAACCATAAAGGATAGGGGATGACACGTGACAGCGAATGGTGAATCAGGCGGGTCTTTTTCCATCAGAGGGAAGTCGGCATACGCTCGGTGTTTGTGTGGCGGTTTACGTATGGCGGCTCGCATTTCCTTTCTTACCTCTCCTGTGACCTACATTTACAGTCGCCCATTTACAGTGTGGAAAGAAAAAATAGATACATGTCAAGAGGAAAAGCCAGCTCTCGTGAAGGGCCCGCATTCATAAAGAGTCATAGAATGCTGATCTGGGGTCAGGTTTCTCCTGTCTATATATGAAACGTATACATTATGAGCACAATAACTGATCCCTAGACCAGCGCTATTGCTCTGAGATGCTTTATGTATACGGGCCCTGGTCTGTCCTGGTTCCAGTTTGGTCACGAAACACTGTAATCAATACAGGCTTTTAAACAAAGATGATGCAGCTTACCACTCAAAAGCAGTTGCTTTAGGGAAAAAGGACCAGCTCCACAGGTAATAACTAAGATGACTGACATGTTGCTGTAGACTGTCCAGTCCAAGCCTTAGCAGAATGGATAAGTAGCCCTAATGTGAGAAAGCCTATCCAAAGGGAATCATTCTTTTTTTCTATAGTTAAATTTCCATGATACTTGTGAATTTCAGGGATAGATTTACATGGAAAAAAGGATATTGGTCTTGATTGGTCTGACAGAATGTCATTTGCACAAGCCAATCAAATCAATGGTGCCTTCATCGCTCTCAGTAAACGACTGCATAAAACTAAAGGAGGTGTTGCCACTTTTCTCACTTCTTCATTCACGATCAGCATGTTCGATCAAGAGAAACTATTCAAATAAACACATACATTGAAAAACATTGATATGTCATGGCTAAACATTTTCCATTTGAACAGTATTTTTCAAACATATCTAAAGCCTTGTCAAACACAGACTCCATGTATTTGTCTTTATTGACATCAAGTCTGAAGTCCATTTTGATGGAATAAGACATATTTCAGTGTCATTTAGACAGTATGCATTCAGACAGGCTCTTATAGGTTATATCACACTCAGTTCTTTAGACTTTATACAATGGCAAAGTCAACCATTTTCAACAAAATATTGTGCTTTTATGACATAACTGTGTTGTGAATACTGTACCTCTAATATATAATTAATATATGTAAAGTCACACACTATTTAATACTTTTCACAAAATCGTAGCATACAGTATCCATCGTCATGCATATTGCACAAGATATACATTTACATTATAGCATATTATTTGAACATTATTTCTGAGAATAGATTCGAATTCAAATACAATATATAAAAATAATAAAAAGTATAAATTGAAAATGGTGCATTCACTGCATACTGTGCACTGAAGAGAATACAGGGAAATCACAGTACAGAAAAGCTTTAAAAAAGATCAATTTCCTTCACGTGCGATTGGAGAAGCAGCTTTGAAATTATAGCTTATCACAGGAATACATATAACTTGGTTCCTATTAATTATTATTTAGATGGAGTATTACATGTGCATACATGTTAGCATAGATAAATCTATGAAGCAATAATTAGCTTATATATTAGCTGGAGGTGCCCATGGAACAATTAAGGAAATTAAAAAAAGGCTTGGAAGGAGCTGGTTAGCCCCGAACGGCAGTCTGTAAACAGAGCCAGGAATTAATGTTTTCCATACAATCTCAACAGCATTGCTTCTTTTTTTTTGCCCCAAAGTCTGACTCTGAGGAGGCTCAGTATAATGCAGGTTCCTGCTTCTCGAATGGTTGACACACACATTGTGCTAAAAGTCGCTAAAATCGCTAAAGTTTAAACACGACACAGAGGGAGCTGGCAGTGCTTCAGGTCCCGCAGTCAGGGGTCCGTCCCGCTCCAGACGCAGTCCAGAGTTTGGGGGGTGGGGGGTGAGGGTACGCTCCTTGCTGACGAATCCCACTCAGGGGCGTAGCTCCAGACCTGCTGGGGCTCTAATGGGGGCGGAGTCTCGGTTCCTCACCTGTACTCTCCGAACGTCCCGTCGTCCTCTTTCATTGGCTGGATCTCGGGATCAGCGTGAGCATCCTCTTTCTCTTTCACTGGGAGGAAAGAGAACATCGGTGACTCCCTGGCAAACTAATTGTTCTCACAAAAGAAAACTTTCCAGATATGTTCCATGCAAATATACTGGTAACATCCCCCCAATTTCACATGAAAGAACATGGAGGAGATGGAATACTTTTTTATTAAAATGTTTTTACAGAAGAGTGGACAAACTGCCTTTCATTTAGACAGGTAGAAAGCATAGCGGGAAACAGATAGAGAAGAGATCACAGCTCAGAAGGAGATATAGTGGGGAATCAAACCTCTACACGCATGGGGGAGAGTCAGCTGCCCTATGGATTGCACCACACATCTGGCCTCAAATGTCCCTTAACCACTTCGTTCAGATCCCCTAGTGACCATCGCATCAGTGCCAAGATTTTGCTCAACGCAGATAATAATTTCTCCTGCAACCAAACTATGAGTGGAAACAACACTAACACTTTTAGCTTCATTAGCCGAATACGGAGTGTCACTATGTTGCGTAGCTAGTCCATTTAACAAGCAACCCCCCATCCAGTCTCGTCTGCAACTGTACCTACCCATGCTTGAAACAGCGTCTACGTGTGAGTTCATAAAAAAAAAATGTTTTGCCACCAAAAATATTTCATATTTCATCATAGCAACAAGATAAAGCCAACAATAGCCCGTTTGTATGCCAAAACAGCCGTGAAAAGCCCTGCTAACTCAAATGCAAAATCATGTGAAATTCTTGTGTAATTATACCACGTCATTCTACTATCAATACCTGCTATTTAATCGTCATTTATTGCCTGGGAAAATCCGTTTGAGAAATACAAAGCACTTCATAACGCTATTACACTATCTAAAACATTGACGCGTAATAACCCCCATGCGCTGCAAACTTGTCTCATTCATTCCAGGTTTAATTTACTACTCTTTTATCCAATATAGGACATTATACCCTTAGCAACGATGTTTGCAATGTTTTATTGGATGCTTCGAACAATAAATTACAGCCGGGTGTAACAGAATTTCTAGTTTTACACAAACAACTTAGAATGTACATTCACTCACTGAGGAGTAATAGTTGTTTCCAGATATTTGTGCAAGTTTTTACTAATTTACGAGCTCGTCAGCATGAATAGAGAAAATCCTCGCTTATTTACATGGATTTTGTGAGTGGGTCAGAATAGATACTATAGTTACCAAGATACCATATAATTAATTCTGTCTGAGAATATGCCTGAGGGATATGCATGAGGGACATTTTCCTCCTCGATAATCTAAGTATTACTGCTTGTGATATTTCAAATATGTACATTAGTTTTTCCATTTTCGCATTTTGAGTGCATTTCACATACTGTATTGTAAGCATTCATAGGTAGCTCAGTCATGTTTTATGTTTGATTTGCCCTGAAGCTAGAACATTTGTCAGTATTTTCCTGATGGTGGAATATTATTTTATTGTAATCTTATCGTACATAATATACACTATGGCGTATCAGTATCTCCATGGGCTATACTTCTCACTTAGGGTAGGGAAAATACTCATTCAAATTTACTGTGCATATATGCTAGATGAATGTAAAATTTTCATTGAAGCCATTTTCCAAGTTTCTGTGTTGCTCACACCTGGAGTTATAAAGCCTTAAATAGAGCACCCCCTAAATAGGCGAAAATTGACCCAATTTGGCATCTGCGAAAACAGAATATCATCCTAAAACTGCAACATTCCTTGTGATAAATACCCTTCGAGGAACATCCAGGAATAAAATAAATGAATAAATGCATAGGGAGCGTTCAGCCCTAACTTCCTGGGAGCATTTAGCCCAAACTTCCTGGGAGTGTTAAGCTCTAACATCCTGGGAATGTTTAGCCCTAATGTCCTGAGAGCATTTAACCCTAACTTCCTGGGAATTTCACCCAAACTTCTTGGGAGCCGCTCGGAAGCGCTTAGCCAGAGTCACTCACCCGGGTACTTGCCCCCTTTGTTCCTCTTGATGAAGCAGACGATGAGCAGCACTAGGATGAGCAGGGCAATGGCGCACATCAGGCCGATGAACCAGCCCTGGGTGGCGATGTCCACCTGCCGGCTCGTCGTGGCTGGAACCGCAAGGCCAGGGGGGGAGAGACAGGACATGCTGAGGTGTGCTTTTCCCCCAAATGTTCCCTTACTACAGAAAACTATGTCCGGCTCGACTTTATGCCATTTGTTGTGTAAAAAGCTGAGAAACTTGGATCGGAATGGATCTCCGTACAGGTGGCCTTTTATTTTCAGTGAGATGCAAACTTTCCTGAATAAAATAACAAGAAAACAGTCTTATTGAGGAATTAGATGGTCAACATAAACATTTTTTTATGTTTGAAATATTATTTTCTTCAAATTGATGAAGGAAAGTTTGCATACCATTAAAAGTGAATGGCTCCAGTACGTGTATCCATTCTGGAAGTTTCTAGACTTTAGTGTATGAAATTTTATCAAGAAAATATAGGGACTTCCCAGGAAGTAGCATATGTGTGAATAACATGGGATGAAAAGAAATACCAAATTACTGCATCATTGTGTGGAAACCCCTGTATTGCAATATTTGCAAAGAGACTCAAAAATCTACTTGCAGAGGCATATACCATGAAACAGAAACAAAAGAACTACTTTCTAGCAGTGAATAGAAATATTGGGTTAATTTTAAGAAACTAAGCGTAAGAAACTATTAGCATGCGCGAGGTCATGCATACGTTGCAGGCTTACAGAAGCATCATTTTGCCTTGAATTAAAATGATCACATTGTCCTGAAAAATAGACGCTTAGGAATTCCAGTCGTGATAAAAAAACAGAGGAAGATACTGCAAGATAGACATACGCACACACAGGCATACCAGTCACAAGCGTGCAAGCTTGCAAACACAGACATGGGCGCGGTCAGGCATGCGTGCGCAGGCCGTGAAATGCCGCTGCAAAATGAACACAAACGGCGAACCGACCGAGCCTACTACAAATACTCCTCCGATCTTCCACCGCTACATCTGTTGAGTTTCCTTCCAGTTCGTCGACATAAAAAGCGTGCGGCGGGGAGAGGCGAATCGACAATGCACAATGACGCCATGCAGAAATCTAACGGTGGGTTCTCACCAAATCCGCCGACGATGCATGGGGACACGCTGGACCCCCAAACTGTACGTGTGATGGGCGGTGCTATGTAAATAAATTAAATGGGTTCAGTAGCCTACCAGAAAATTAACGACACCTGATTGGTTAGACGTATTGGTTTCGCCTCTGTTTTTTTAAACCGGAACAACATGGGGCCTGTTCATAAACTTTCTTTTATTCCACTAAACAGTCCAATAAAACACATTTCAATCTTGATTCATAAATAATCTAAAACGTCTACTTTGACCGTTTGATCCGAGTTACGCCAGCCAGGCGAGCTGCGCTGGACGCATTAATTACCATAGAGTATTTGTGGAAACTATCCTACGCAAATTCAGAACCGGCGAACGTACCACACACTTGCCGCGCCACATCCATCATGCACCACGTGATCGCATCGCCTCCTCTCCATAGAAAATGAATAAAATGCACCTCGCCGGATTTGGTGAGAACCCACCTTAACACATCTACACAAGGGCATGCTTCTATGTCTCCAAGCTACGGATCAGAACACAGAGCCAACTGCTAGACGGTGTCACAGGCATCGTGCGCGACATCTGAAAATAAAGTTGCGGAAAGTAAGACACGGGCTACGCCGACTGCCCTGTGCCATTACTAAACGGCGGGGGGCGGAGTCGTGGTTACGTTGGGCCGTCTCACCTGGGACTGTTATTAACAACTCTTCTGTTCTGTGTACGGTTTCATCGGACTGATCTTTCGCGACCACTCGCACTTTATAGGACGTGCCAGGCTTCAAGCCTTTTATCTGATAGGTCTGAGAGCCGTTAACAAACTCTTTTTTCCATTCTTCTTTACCTGGAAGAGTTTTGGGAAGAGAGTCAACTTCAATTGGTGATTAAAGAGAAATGTCACATTCGTCTGGAATTCTGAACAGGAAGATCATGCATCTATGAGGCTGCAGTGTAACTGCTCCAATTATGTAGTTTTATACTTAAAAAATAATTCAAAAATACAATAGAGCATGCTTGTGTATTTTACTTGACTAAACTGTACTATCAACATTAATGTGCTCATTTAGATCACTACAACATGCCACATAGCGATTCCCCAATCAGTAGTATAGTTTGAATCGCACTAAATTTCTGATGGTAAAAGATAATAATGTCCTACGGCTTCGGGGCCTTAAAAAACCATTCATGACTATTCTACATTGTTCTAACTACAAGTGGTTGTAGGTAAGCAAGGACTGTACAACATATACATGTTTTCTGTACACAGGTTAATAAAACCAGACAAAACATCACTGAGTGATTGATATCTTTTGTGTTTGAGAGCCAAGAGTATACATAAAGGGTAGTTTATACATGTATGTACCGCAAACATACTCCATTGGCTTGCACCAGTGACAGGCAAAGCTTGAGCCAATGACCACAGTTCACCTTTGACCAATCACAGTGAGGTTTCTTCAACTTAGCCAATTGAAGGGCAGCTTGTTAAGTTTTTCAAAGTAAAGTGCTGCCAATTCAATACCAGGGTTTGAAAAATCTTTTTATGGAAGGCAATTATAGGTTGTAGAGTCTCTTGACACCTTTGACTATGTTGGGTGTGCTAAACGCAAAGCTAAAGAGTGTTTTTAGAAAAAGGTGTTAAAAGAATGTCTTACTGTTTTCTACAATATATTCAATGTAAACATTCTTATCTGGTCCCCAGTATTCCCAACTGATAACTGCGTCGTTCTCTCTCACAGTCGAGCTAACATTCCCAAAAGCTGGACCAACGGGGCGCACTGAACACACAAGAGAGAACAGACAGTCGTGAAGCTAACAGATCAAAGGTCAGTCAGCAAGGACAACCAATCAAATGGAGAGTTTTGCATCATTTCTTTACTTTAACGCAAGAGACAAAGTATGTAACTATTTCTGTGTATTGCAAGGCATGAACACTATGCACAAGATCTGGCAGCCTCTACAGATACTAAGATAAATATTGATAAAAAGATACATATTGAACAGAGATGCAATTATTAAAGATGAGGAGAGGCACTGTAGTAATTTGTTCTGAGCACGTCAGTTTATAAGCACTAACATCGCCCAGAAATTTCTTCAAGACCATAACTTTTAGACATTTCTCATTCAGCCCAACTTCTTAAACATTTAACACAGGGACTGGTTGCCATTGATTGTTTCAAAACTTCTAAAATCTGCCAATAAAGGAAGTGTTGAAAAAACAAACAAACAAAAAAATGCTTTTGACAGACTTGGGGACTCCTGTGATCATTCTTTTAGGTGAGTGTCCTTTCCAAAATAATTGCATATATATATATACCACAAAATAACATTACAAAGGTTGACTGTGAAATATCGGAGAGGTAACAGAAGTCTACAATGACTGTACAGGTATGAAACAGGGATACTAAAATAGGGGTGAGGCAGTCATGACATACTGGAAAATAACAGAGAAGAGCTCCACCAGAATATTTTGGTAACAACCAATAGAAAATCATTGACAATGATTGGTGGATATTTTCTGGTTGTACTTCTGGGATACCAGTGGGAATTACCAGGAAGTAGCCAGAAAGTATCCACCAATCACTAATAGCGCTGTTTTACTGCTTGTTTCCAACATACTCTGTGATTGGTGGAGTTCCTCTCCATGAGTAAAGACATCACAGCCATCTTATGCCCGTTTTATTATCCCTGGCTTATTATTAAGAGTCTGGACTAGGGAATAGCTGTACCCTTGTAGAATGGGGGGCGCAGAGACACTGTAATGGGGGAGATTGGATGAGGGGGCGCTGCGTACCCTGAAAGAACACGGAGAGATATAAGACACACACCACAAAACAGACACAACACAATGGCCAACATTACAGGGAAAGAGAAGCTAAAGGAGTTCGGCCATCTGGCCGTTAGCGTGCAGGAGTGAATACATCATAGAAGTTAGGAAGCGTGAAGGCATCAGTAATGGGGGAGGTTAGGGAGAATACGGATGTCCTTTCTTATCGGATTGATTCCTGCTTGGCTTCGGTCAGCCGGCGCTTAAGGCAAAGGATGGCATTCTAATCAGTGATGATTCACTGAAAGAGAGACAATACAGGGAGTGCTCTGCAGTGCGTCTCCGTTTTGGGCATGCCACGCTTACGCGAGTGAAGGTGGGTACTGGAGAGGTTCATGCAAACGGCTCTTGAAGGGCCAAAGGGCCTGGGCTTACAGGCCGAGGGCCAGGCTATGTGAGCAGCATGCATGCTTCTCTGCACAGTTACCTGTGCCCACGTCTACTGCAGGCTGCCGCAGGAGGACTTAGGAGGAGAGAAGAACACAGAGACACAGGAGGGAGACGACGTAAATAGGAGACGACAGCGCGGAGCAAAGGGTCCTCCGTTTTCCTAACCAGGCCGACGCTCGTGAAGGGAGCCAGGCAGTACAAAGACTAGATTTAAACTACATTTTAATTTTAAAAAACACAAGCGAGCATGCAAAACCACCCAGGGAAAAATCCAGAGCAGGTGGTGGGGGGCCTCGGTTAGGAAAACGGGACAGAAGACAAGATGACGAACATCAACGTGTTAGCTCATGGACTGCTGAATGGAGGTTAGCCGATGCTGCAGTACGGCTCGATACGATCCTGCTGATACAGTGCTACTCACACTCAACACATGGAGAGGTCCAGTCTGTCAGAATAACAGCAGCAGTGCTGTGGAGTCTCTAATGACTCCTGTAGCAAATGCTAAAGGAATCTCCTCTTGTACAAAATGAAGGAAGACTACTGTATATCTCGGTTAAAGCATATCATTTTGTCACATATGGTTTTTATTAAACAAATTAAGAATCCTGAAGAGTCAAGAGTTCTGCTGTTAACTTGGCACTTAATTGACCAATTAAAGCGGTTTAATCGATCGATCGAGTATCAATATGGTTGAGATGGGGGAGGGGGGGTTGTTTTTAGATTTTTTTTAACAAAAGCCACTAAACCCTTCAGCTCTCCAGTTCAAGATTGGGGACTGCTGATGTTCATAGATAATTAATGACGATAAATAAATGTCATTTTATTTCTGATTGCAATGGAGTGCTGAAGTAATGAAGTAAGTGATCTACATACAGCCAGTCAAAAGTCAAGACTGACGGAGATAAGCTACATATGCAAGCATATCTGCTGCAGACACCTTCAGACCAAAGCCCTCCATTTCAACATCACAATACATTTCCATTCATTTCACAAGTGTAAAATCTAGCCAACTACTCTAATGGACAGACTCTAACAAACAACCTGAGCGACTATCTTATGTGCCAGACTCAGAGCAAGTAGGCTGGGCTCGGCCGAGAGTGACATGTACTCAGAAGACATTCATAATCATAGCCTTGACAAAAAAGGTGTGTGTGTGTGTGCATGATGTACTGTAATGACCAAAAATACAGTTCATGCTTGGACAAAGAAAAGGATGCATGGTGATCAATGTATCAGATATACACTGATAAGTTATTCACATAAGCACATTGTTCAACTGGTTCAGAACAGCCATAACAATATCATAAAACAAATAAGAAACAATAAGTAGTGATTCAATTCCAAAAGCACAATTAAGACGCATCTGATTTCAGCTTAATGAAGTCTTACACCTAGCCTTTTATTTAATCTGTGTTGGGAAAGTCACCAATTGATTCTGTAGTGAACCATAAGGGACCATGTGAAAATGTGACACAGGGCAGCGGTTTGGGTAAAATTATGTAGCAATAATGAGATATTGTTTTTGCCTGTCAATAGCATGCGAACACCTTCTGTGAATGGTCCATCATAAGCACTACATAGTATGCCTATTTGCATTTACTGAGGTAAGCATTTATGAATGCCTATGTAGTCCTGAAGAAGGTATTATGTACTGCTTATGAGAGAGTTGTGAAGCTCTTACGATGGACCATTGATACAAAGCGTTACCCATTTTCAAGACTGCACACTTGTGATGAAACAGATCAGTTCATCCAGAGAAAAAATTGACAGTGTCCCAAAAAATGACAAGTGACGTGCCCTGAATGTCACCCTGGTAACGCGTCTGTACACTGCTGCAGTAAAAACCTAAATGAAAACGTCAACATACCAATGTATCCAAACGCTAACCCTGGTAGATTTTAAAATAGGTCCTCAAGGGGACTGTCTATAAAGAGTTTAAACTTACCCTCATCCATAATTGTGACAGCCTCTTCTGTTATCATGGGCCCTGATCCCCTGATAGTTTTTGCATTGAAATAAAACTTGTAGCGTGTGCTGTATCTGAGGTTGAGGAGTGTGAAGGACGTCTCATTGGCTGGCAGAGCCAGCTCCTCTAGAGGCCCCAGCTCATTGGTGTTGTTAACTGGAGAGAGGGGGAGAGGCATGTTGTCAGGTTAACAAACAAACTGTACCTTTTCAAATCTCCCATACCAACTAACAGATAAAGGTTTTTTGGTTCCCAGAACACACCCCAATGAATCAGACCGAAATGTTCCTGAACATTCTTGTAATGTTTTTTGTTCACTGGGATGAATATCTCCTTCCACAGGAGGTGCAATGGGCTCTTAAAAGAGAACAGGGCCAAATACAGCCTCAATCACTATGCCAATTTCTGTAACTTCCTTTGTTCAGGTAGCGGGAGGCTGGAGGAATGCTGGGATACTCAGAACTGCAAAGCGTTAAGGTATGGAGGCACTGTGACTGCTGCTCTATTAATGTGCTTCTTGTTTTGGCAGTGTAGTATAATGGTTAAGGAACTGGCCTTGTAACCGAAAGGTTGCAAGTTCGATTCCCAGGTAGGACACTGCCGTTGTACCCTTGAGCAAGGTACTTAACCTGAATTGCTTCAGTATATATCCAGCTGTATAAATGGATAAATGTAATAAGAAGTTGTGTAAGTCGCTCTGGATAAGAGCGTCTGCTAAATGCCTATAATGTAATGTAATGTAGTGTTTCAAGAAAGAAACATACTTAAAAAAAAAGATAAATCTGTAAAATATAGGTTACTGGGTTAATGAAGAGATGTAAATCTCCCACTGTACCACCTGCACCCACGCAGCACACCTGAAGCACAAGCGACCATGCGCTCGGCTGCCAACCAATGACTGTTTACCACACCGCCGGGCGTATGGTGCTACAGGAGATAATTTGCACTGATTGGAGGAGAGGCACATTTCTGCCTGGCGACTAGTAGCCCGTGGGCACCTGGCGTGTCGATGGGAGGAGCTAACACTGTGATGACCTGAGGAAATCTGACAGGCTTAAATCAGCCCTGTTCTTTTCAGG